>VMOF01000002.1:10643698-11085369 GCA_011764245.1 Trialeurodes vaporariorum | reverse complement strand
ACCACCATCGCCAATAATCGCCATTAGCAGGCCATAAGGTTACATAATTTTATGTATACCAAAGACTATACATATAGCTGCACTAGCCTCCCAATCTCAAACAGAGCAACCGGGTATGATTATAGACGGTGTTGTGTCGGGTCTAAACTGAATAAAAAGATTGGTTCTAGTCAACGAGCTATACCGATAGAGAGGATTTATGATACGTGATATTGAAACTTCAAATAGGCACACGGGCTCGGTTTATTTGCCTCGTATTCTTTTAACACTAAAAAGCAAGTTGTGGCAAATTCACTTGATATTGGTTTTAAACGAATAGTACAAGTGTTTGAGAGTGGCTATCTGGACAAAGAAATTGATGTAACTGTTTCTTCTGGAAGGATATGCAGGATAAATAAGCTGACAAATGACAGAAAGAAGCCAAATTTTCTTACCAGAATAGTTGTATTGAAACTCTGAGTCCACTGTCCAGGTGGCTACCTCGAAACACTTGCAATTTCGTTTAAAACAAATTTCCATTGGATTAATTACAATTTTGATTTTAAGTGAAAAATATAAAGCAAACCAACCAGAATCAGATCGCCCATGATGTCACACTTTGGGATAGGACTCATATTATGGATCAGCCTCTCTATTGCTACGCCTCGTTGGTTACAGTAGAGGAAGGAGGAAGTCCACAGGAGGAAAGCGATAAAAAAGGACAGTAGGGAAAATAATATCAAGCTTAAACATTCTCGTTGCATGAAAGTCTGAGGGTCGTTGGTGTTTTTCGTCTGAAAGAAATAAAATAACTATCTTTTCAGATAAAATGTCGACGCACTAGTTACATACGTGGTGCACTATATAGGGTGTACCAAACCAGCCGGATAGGGCATTTTTCTCGAAAACTACTGAACCAAATGATTTGAAACAAAAAAGTCAGATAGGGAAGTGACCCCAAATTTTTCGTTTTTGATGTTTTCAAAAGCCCCCAATGCGCTCTTGGGGCGGTTTGGGGAGGGGGGGGGGGTTCAAATATATTTTTCAAGTGTTCTTGAAAAAGTCTCCAATAAAGGTATTAAAAAAAGTTCATAATCGTAAAGTAGAAGTAGTTGACGACATTTTTGCTTCAATCATTTTTTTCCAGAAACGCCAAAATTATTGAGTTTTGGGGGATTTTTGGATTTTTTTTGAATCAGCCTTTTGGCCACCCTGTTCAAAATTTCTCAAAAATATTTATAGATTATAAAAGAACAGATCAATACCTTTCGATCGATGTGCCCTATGCTACCTTTCAGTTTAAAAATAAGGTGTTTCACGCCAAATCAAAATTTTGGGGCTTAACTGGCTCAAACCATGAAATCGCGCCAAATCTACCGTTGAAACCTCAAAATTTTGATTTGGCATAAAACACCCTATTTTTAAACTTAAAGGTAATGTTTTAGGACTGTTTGTAAAAAGGATCACGACATGATTTACTAATTGTAAGATACATATTCTTGAGATTCAATTATACAGGATAGGAACAATGCAGCATGTGCCTCTTGCTCAGAGCTAACTTTAATAATCAACATTTGGTCCAGCTCGCAGAGCTGCCAACATTACAAACTAGAAAAGCAGGGTTGCCGCTAGGCGCGACACTGCAACATCTCCCTTTTTAAAATAAGGATAAAGGATGCTGTACATAAAGAGAGATGGAATTACTGATTAAAATAGGATTTTAAAATTGGCAACGATAGTAAAAATAGGATTTTAAGTATTTATAGTTCTTTGGTTTTCGCACGATACGTAAAAAAATTTAACTGAGGTATCGTTGCGGAGGAGTAATGATGCTACCACGACTAGATGATTTTGACGATGAGGATGCTTGCGATGATTCTAAAGCTGGCTTTTTAGATGTACTTACGCAATGGAGGTTTTACTTTTACCGGATTGGAGACTGTGAGTTTAGTTCTGTCCTGTCTTGATACTGACGTGTTGGATTGATAAACTACTGAGATATCTGGTGACTTCAGCGCAAGTATTGGTGACGAAATAGGAGTACTGTACGACTCTTCATTTGGGGGGCTACCTGGGACACTGAGAACAGGAACAGAATCCGACACGATAGTTGAAAACGACGATGGTTGAGGAACAGACTCCGACACGACTGTTGACGATGACGTTGGTTGTGTTTCTTCCGATTTCTTTTTTAGAGATGACTTAACAGGGGATAAATCATACGGTGGAACATTCAGGTTGGTTTGCTTAACCTGACCTTTGAACGCTTTCAGATGAGTTTCATTACGTCTAAGTTGCGATCCATTTTGTTGCTGCACGATGTACGATCTTGGAGCAGAATGTTTTTCGATGATGGTACCAGGAGTCCAGTCTTTAGTTTTGTTGCATTTGATCAACACATTATCTCCGCAGTTAAAATCTTCAGACGTATGCGAGGCTGTTTTATCATAAAATACTTTGGATTTTTGTTGATTTTCCAACATTCTTAATCTAAGGTCCTTGACAACTTTTGGCTCTAAAGTTGACGTGGAAACAGGTAAAAAAGTTCGTGCTTGTCTACTCATTAAAATTCGACTAGGTGACACATTAAGTTTGGCTAATGGAGTATTACGATATTCAAGTAACAGTTCACGATAATCATTTTTCTGTTCATTGCTCTTTTTCAATATTTGTTCTGCTATGTGGCAAGCTTTTTCGGTCATGCCATTTCCACGGTGATAGTGTGGACTACAAGTAACAAGTTCAATGTCATAACTTCGAGCAAATTTTAAAAATTCTTGCGAATTGAAAGGATTATTATCAGCTTGAATACGTTTTGGAATGCCATGAGTACAAAAGATGGTTTTCAATTTTTCTATGACAGAAGTACCTGTCTTCTGTTTGATAGAATAGAACACATTTCTATCCATCTTGAATAGAGGTCAATTAGGATTAAAAAATTCTTACCTAAGGTTTGTAAAATATCAAGAGCAACCACTTCAAATGGAAAATAAGGAATATGTGGAGTGATCATCAGTGATTTGACTTTCATTGGCTGAAACTTCTGACACACGTTACAAGTGGCGACCAAATTGGAGATATCGGTGTGCATATTACGCCAATAGTATACCTGCTGCGCTTTGGCAAGTGTTTTGTCGCGTCCATTGTGACCACTGTGTAGAAGATTCATGATTAGAAATGTTAGTGCTTTAGGAACACACAAACGATCATTATAAAAAACTAGATCCGAGTCAACATATTTATCATATCTCATTGACCATGCCCATTTGACTAGATCAGGAACTTGATGTTTATGACTAGGCCAACCATTTAGATACAGCTGTTTGAGGAGGCTAAGTTCTGAATCACTTGAAGTTTCTTGAAGAAATGCATGTTTTCGAGAATAAGACATTGGCAAGTGTTTGACAATAGAGTGAACAATTTCGGTAATTCCGGTATCGTCACTTGACGTAGTTTTTAGAAACGACCGATTAACACATCAGCGATGTACATCTTGGGACCAGGAAGATATTCTACACTGAACTTGTATTTGAAAAGTTTTAATCGAATACGACGCGAAACGCTGGAACCAATTTTGTGCATTGGTTTTGATATTAGTGGAACCAAAGGTTTGTGGTCGGTTTTGATGAGTATTTTATACCCGTAGACACAATTATAGAATTTGTGAAGAGAAAAGTCGATAGCCCTTAGCTCCTTCTCTGATTGCGAATAATTTTGCTCAGCTGGTGTCAAACTTGCTGAGGCAAACGCAACTGGTTGTTTATTTTGGAGAAGGACACATCCCAATCCATTTTGACTTGCATCGCATTGGATTTCTGTCGCTACGCTAGGATTGAAATTTACTAAAACAGGAGAGTTTGCTACAAGGTTCTTCAGCTCATTAAATGATTTTTCATGGATGGGTAGCCACTGAAAAACGATGTCATCTTTTAGTAAATTTCTTAGTGGAGCAATAATGGCAGACATATTGGGAATAAAGTCTCTGGCATAATTAAACATACCAATACAGCGTTGAAGTTCCTTCTTGGTTGACGGAGACTCAAATGAAAGTAACGCTTTGACACGGCTGTCGCATGTCGTCCAATCGGCGACCTTCTTCACTGAACACAAACCCGACATACTTGATACTGCTTTGTTTGTATTGAAGCTTGTTGGAGTTGAATTTGATTCCATACTGTAGAGCACGTTGAATTATGGCCTGCACTGCACGATCACATTCCGCTTCTGTTTTGGCAAAGACTAAAATATCATCCTGATACATCAGAACATTAGAAATATCACCAAATATTCGCTCATTTCTTTCTTGAAAAGTTTCACTGGCACATGAGATACCAAATGGAAGTCTCTTGTATTTAAAAATCCCGAAAGGGGTGGAGATGGAGAAACAACAGAGGTTACTCGATGTTTCATCAACTTCAATTTGATGGTAGCCATCCTTCAAATCGAACACAGAATAAAATTTGTTAAATTGAAGTTTTTCAGAAATTTCAGTAGTAGTGGGTAGTAAATAATGCTGGGTAATTATTAAGTCGTGTAAGGCTTGAGGGTCCAGGCAGAACCTAAGATCCCCATTCTGTTTCACGACAACTACTAAATTGCTGACACAATGGTTTGTGGAAATTTCATCTACTTTTCCAATAATTCCTTGATTGATCAACTTATCAAGGGCTTTTTTGAAATTGGATTTTAACGATGAGGGAATTCTCCTCGGTGGCTCATTTGGCAGAATTGAATTATCTTTAATTTTGATATTAATTTTTCTGGAAATTTGCCTGAGCCTTTGAACAATTCAGGATTTGAGTTGTTAAATTTATCTTTTTCAACATTAACTTGAGTTGATTTGATTGCTTCAACTCTTTTGACTAAATTAAGATTCGAACAGGCTTGTAACCCTAGGAGAGGTTAAGTAGTTTCATTGACAATTTGAAAATTAAGCTTCATTACCTTTCCGTTTACTTGGCACATTAAATTCGCCTGACCAACAGGTTTAATTATTGGCCTCCGAAGACTTGAAGGCTAATGCTAGTTGGTTGCAACGAAACCACACTGTTTAATTTATTAAACATTTCGAGTGAAATGGTATTGACACTGGCGCCTATATTTAATTTAAAATTGACTAGAGAATTTTCTGAAAACACTTTTTCGAACCACTCTTTGCTTGAGCTATTAACCGAATCACATGGAACAACTTTTATTTCTTCAAGATATTCCAACTCATCACTATCACTAAAACTATTTTCATCATCAACGCCGTCTAAATAATGTACAGACCGCGCACTTTTGCACATTGCTGCAAAATGATTACTTTTCTTACACTTTGTGCACTTAACTCCATACGCAGGACAATTCCTAGGTGGGTGTTGAGTACCACAGTAGATGCAATTGGATGATCCGTTAGAGCGAGACGATGTTGGTTGCTTATTACCATACGATGAGTGTGACTGCTTGTGATGAGATGCTGAGGATGAATGCTTCAAATGGTATGCTGATGATGACTGCTTTGGATGAAAAGATGAGGCTTGCTTGAAGTTTGATTAATAGGGTTAATGGTATTTTCGAGATTTACTGTTTACTCCATCAACGGAGGAATTTTGACCGCAATCCATTTGAGCTGCTTGCGCCTGACTGATTTCCGCAGATTGACAATACGATATGGCTTTATCGAGAGTTAAATCTTCCGTTCGAAGTAGTGCTTCACGGACATGTTGATTTCTTATACCTATGATGATTCTGTCTCTTAATAAAGAATCACGAAGGTTATCAAATTCACATGATTTTGCAATCTTACGGAGTTCTATGACATATTGGGCAAAAGATTCTCCCTCTTCTTGGGATCTATTGTTAAAAACATATCTTTCAAACGTAACATTAACTTTGGGAGTTGTATGGTTTTGAAATTTAGTTTTAACCATATTTAAATTTGTTCTCTCTGCATCAGTGAGATTGAACGTGTTGAATAGGTCTACTCCTCCCTGTCCTATAACGTTGAGCAGGAGAGCTATTTTTACTGAATCATCTTTTCATTATTGTTGCTAGCAATTACGAAAATTTCAAAGTTATGATAGAACATACGCCAGTTTGCTGATAAATTTCCCGTGAGGATGAGAGGTGCCGGAATGTTAACTGATGTCGCCAGGTTAGGTTTATGGTCTTAGGTTATGATGAGCATCAGCATATGATGAACAAAGAGATCTGGGCGAGTAAGTCTACAATTTGGCTAGTTGCTTTAGATGAATTATTGAATCATGCTTACATCCGTTGAAAGTAATATGATGCTTGCGTGGGCAAAGAAAACCTTTCCTTGCTTTATGGAATTGCTTTATTCGTCATGGATGACACGAGGTTTGCTGGATTCGCGTGGGTTCTGCATAATCATAATCACGTTCGCGGAATCGCGGCACGTAACACTTTACTTACGAAAAACGAAACGAAAACGAGTTAGAAACGACTGCGCCATGTTTTAGGACTGTTTGTAAGAAGGATCACGACATGATTTACTAATTGTAAGATACATATTCTTGAGATTCCATTATACAAGATAGGAACAATGAGGCATGTGCCTCTTGCTTAGAGCTAACTTTAATAATCAACATTTGGTCCAGCTCGCAGAGCTGCCAACATTACAAACTAGAAAAGCAGGGTTGCCGCTAGGCGCGACACTGGAACAGGTAACATGTGGCACATCGATCGAAAGGTATTGGTCTATTCTTTCAGAAACAGTAAATATTTTTGAGAAATTTTGAACAGGGTGGTCAAAAAGACCGATTCAACAAAAATCCAAAAATCTCCCAAGACTCAAAAATTTTGTGGTTTTTGGAAAAAATTATTGGAGCAAAAATGTCGCCAATTACTTCTACTTTACGATTATGAACTTTTTTTAATATTTTTATTGGATACTTTTTCAAGAAAACTTGAAAAATGTGTTTGGACCCCCCCCCAAACCGCCCCAAGGGCGCATCGGGGGCTTTCGAAAACATCAAAAACGAAATATTTGGGGTCACTTCCCTATCTGACTTTCTTGTTTCAAATCATTTGGTTCAGTAGCTTTCGAGAAAAATGCCTTATCCGGGTGGTCTGGTACACCATGTATACATACATATTATTGTTTTACAAAAATAGCTATAGCGAGTCACAATAATTGCCGAGAAATATCGCAGCTTCATTTTTAAATGATTATAAGAATGTAGTAATTGAATTTATTCGGGAAGTAGTGTTAGCACATGAAACACCCCTTACACATAGAACAGTACAGTTGATCATCCTAGAATGCTTTGTTTAAAACCAATAACAGGGCATAAACTATTTAATTGATTCGCACTAGTTTCCTGCCGAAGTCGTCTGTTGATGAACAAAGTGTGGGCTCAAAAAGTTACACACCAGTTAGGTTGATGACTGTCGACTCGTTTAGACAGATGTGCACTATGCAGCCCCCAAACTTAGATAGAAGTACATATGTCACGGAGATCTTGACTCTGTTCTGATTAGTTGGTCCTCTACATCTTTGCATCTCTTGAAGTTCTCCGGGCTGCAGATCTTTATGTGTCAATAGTCATCAACCTCGCACAGTCAGGTTGACGACTGTCGACTCATTCATACAGATGTGCAGCCTCCAAAACTTGGATAAAAGTAAAGATGTCAGAGATCTTTACTATGTGCTGATTCGTTAATCCCCGATATGATTGCATCTATAGAAGTTCTCCGGGCTACAGATCTTCAAGAGTCAATAGTCATCAACCCCGCAACCGGTTTTCCACTTTAAGCGCTCTCGATTTGATAATAATGAAGTGGATGACAGTAAAAAAAAAAAAAAGTAAAGTAAAATACAAAGATAGCACCGCGCATAGATAGAGGTACTTATGATAAAGTTGTTATGAAACGCAGTATAGGGGAAAGAAAAAATAACAAGCTTATGTAACTTCTATTTCAGATATTACATGATTCTACTGCCACTGCTTTGTGTCATATTTCCGGTTTGGGTTCCCTGCTACTTTTGGGGCGAAGATTTCAGCACCTCGTGGTACTGCGCCGGAATACTTCGCTACACTCTATCCCTCAATTTCACCTGGTTTGTCAACAGCATCGCACATATGTGGGGAATGAAGCCTTACGACAAGTAAGTAATTTTTACTAATCAATACAACTTTTTTACACATTCTTAACTGCTTATTGTAATTAGTTCAGAAATGTATATTTGCCCCCAACATAACAACATTTTTCTAAACGTTTGCCATTACCATGTCATACAGGGTGTTGGTTAAAATAGTTGCAACTCGAGTTTTTTCGAAAACGGCCGCGAATTTTAAAAATCGCTGAAACACATGTAAAATATTTTTGAAGGGGACATCTTTTTAGGGGGTCGCCGATTTTGTGGCCCCCCCCTGGGGGCCCCCAGGAGGGGCCCCACGACCCTAAATCCCATATTTCAAATGGGGACCCCCAGTTTTTATTTCATATTTGGAAAGAAAATAAAACTCTAAGACTTTTGGTGTAACTCCCCTTTGAATAGTCCGAATTGAAAAAACTTTGGGTCTAAATTGCTCCACAGAGCAAGGTCTTTTAAAAAAAAACACGCATTTTCCAAAACAAATTATTTTAAGGGGGGTTTTTGGGCCCCTAAATTTTTTTGAAAATTTGAAAATTTTAAGAGGCTGTAAAAAGGAAAGAACTTCAAATTTCAAAAAACGCTGAAACATGGGTCCCATGATTTCAAAGGATACCCCTTTTCTTGGGGTCGGCAATTTTCAGACCCTAAAGGGGGGGGGGTCACATTTCTCAAAATTTGAAAATTTTAAATGATAACACCCCAGACCCCTTTTTGTGATATATTGTCAGAAAGATCGTTACAAGCCGAAAATTTTGGCGCAAACCACAGCTCTATATCGTTTTTCGTTCTCGATTAATCGAAGGTCAAAGTTTGATACCGACGTAGTGTATGATATGAACGATAGGGTCTGAAAATTGCCGACCCCAAGAAAAGGAGTATCCTTTGAAATAATGAGACCCATATTTCAGCGTTTTTTGAAATTTGAAGTTGTTCCTTTTTTACAGCCTCTGAAAATTTTCAAATTTTCAAAAAAATTTAGGGGCCCAAAAACCCCCTTTAAAATATTTTTTTTTTGGAAAATGCGTGGTTTTTGTTTTGAAAAGACCTTGCTCTGTAGAGCAATTTAGATCTAAAGTTTTTTTCAATTTGGACCATTCAAATGGGAGTTACAGATTTTTGAAGATGGGTCCACATCGAACTTTGACCTTCGATTTATCGAAAACGAAAAATGATATCGACTTCCGGTTTGCACGAAAAGTCTAAGAATTTTATTTTTTTTCCAAATATGAAATAAAAGTTGGAGGTCCCCATTTGAAGTATGGGATTTAGGGTCGTAGGGGCCCCCCTGGGGGCCCCCCAGGGGAGGCCACAAAATCGGCGACCCCCGAAAAAGATGTCTCCCTCAAAAATATTTCATACGTGTTTCAGCGATTTTTAAAATTCGCGGCCGTTTTCGAAAAAAACCCGAGTGGAA
This sequence comes from Trialeurodes vaporariorum, assembly GCA_011764245.1. Lineage (NCBI taxonomy): Eukaryota > Metazoa > Arthropoda > Insecta > Hemiptera > Aleyrodidae > Trialeurodes > Trialeurodes vaporariorum. Next base: position 11,075,872 of record VMOF01000002.1, on the reverse strand, counting down.
ACTATTTTAATCAACACCCTGCATAAACTCGTCTCAAGCATAGGTAGCGGTGAAACGAATACAAATACACTACACAAGTAAGGTGGATGACATCTTTGTCACGGTTTTTTTTTTTTTTTTTTTACAGCTGTACTCTCGGTTAACACTAAACGAATAACGTTTTCGTGGGTTTTCACAGTGTGAGTAATAAGTACCCAGTGAAAAAGTCAGAACGATTCTTGAATTTAAAACGTTTTCAGACGACAAAAAAAAGAAAAAAAAAGTGACAGCAAAGTGCAAGTCTTTTTTACACCAAAAATTTGATAACAGCTGATGAAAAAGTATTTAGTAAAAAAATTATTAAGTAGAGCTACTCTGTACTTAATTTTCCTCTTCTTTTAAAACTCATGGTGACACCTTTTCCTATGTTCCAACTATGTTCCTATGTTCCAAAATATTACACATGAAGAAAGTAAGTAACCTCTTTAAGAAGCACTATGCTAAGTTGCCCTCACCTGGTTTTCATCCACTGTTATCCCTGTTACTTATTTTATATTTCTGTTGTTTCAAACGACACTACGCATAATTATCTTTGATAACCAATCACAAGATTATTTTTCCTATATATTCCTTGTAAGTAAGTGTTCTCATTATTTGCCGAGAATGGCATCATATTCATTCAATCTCGATTAGAATCATTTAAAAAGATACTCCTACTCTTTTTCAGAAACATTTCCGCAGTGGAGAACGGACTTGTGGCATTCTTGTCATATGGTGAAGGATGGCATAACTACCATCATGCGTTCCCTTGGGACTACAAAGCAGCTGAACTAGGCAATTATCGGCTAAATTTAAGCACAGCTTTGATAGACTTATGCGCCAAACTCGGACTGGCCTACGATTTGAAAGTGGCGTCAAAGACACTAATTGAGAGACGAGCACAGAGGACCGGCGACGGTAGTCACGGGCAGCATGAATATAATCATCATGATCACTACCACGAACATGATCATGAGAATTTAGTTTGGGGTTGGGACGACAAGAGTATGACCCAAGAAGATATAAAGCTTGTTGATATCTTCAATAAATGTGATTATTGAATTTGAGGAAAGTAAACGGAATTTCTCAGTCCTCAAATAGACATACGAAGATTGAGTTAGTAAGTGAGGCGATGGCAGGTGGCTGTAATAAGAGCACATAAAACATGGGGTATGCTCATAAAGTAAGTATATACAGGGTGTAAAAAAAAGGAGCAGCTCCGAATAACTCGAGTTTGGGTTCGAATTTCAAAAAACGCTGAAACACGGGTTCCATTATTTTGAGGGGGACATCTTTTAGGGGGGTTGCCAAATTCCAGGCCCCCTCAGGGGGGCGGGTCCGGGGGTCACCGCCCCCCTAAATCATATTTCTCAAATGGCGACCCCTCATTTTTATTACATAACTTTGAAGAACATCAAATTCTAAGTATTTTGGCGCAAACCGCAGGTCGATATCGTTTTTCGTGTTCGAGATATCGAAAGTCAAAGTTCGATTTTGACCCATTTTCAAAAATTCATAACTCCCACTAAAAAAGTCGGAATTTAAAAAAACTATTAGCTTAAAATGCTCTACAAAACAAGTCCTTTTCAGAAAAAATACAACTGTCCAGAAAATTTGATTTTTAGGCTCCGAAAAAAATATTCAAAATTTTCAAAAATTTTGAATCGGCGATATTCTTGTAAAACGGCCAGAATCGACAATTTTGGCTTAAAACCTGTTGGCTGAGTCCAAATGAGCGATGCAAAGCTCTCAAAAGTCCCCAAAACCCCAGTAAAGCCCGAGAGCGAGGTGTTTCCTGACTTTAAATTTAGCAGTGTTCTCAATACTGAGTTTGATCATTTTAAATGTGATTTTGAGACTTTCTTGAGCTTATAAGCGCTTTGCATCGCTCATTTGGACTCAGCCATCAGGTTTTAAGCCAAAATTGTCGATTCTGGCCGTTTTACAAGAATATCGCCGATTCAAAATTTTCGAAAATTTTGAATATTTTTTTCGGAGCCTAAAAATCAAATTTCCTGGACAGTTGTATTTTTTTCTGAAAAGGACTTGTTTTGTAGAGCATTTTAAGCTAATAGTTTTTTAAATTCCGACTTTTTTAGTGGGAGTTATGAATTTTTGAAAATGGGTCAAAATCGAACTTTGACTTTCGATATCTCGAACACGAAAAACGATATCGACCTGCGGTTTGCGCCAAAATACTTAGAATTTGATGTTCTTCAAAGTTATGTAATAAAAATGAGGGGTCGCCATTTGAGAAATGTGATTTAGGGGGGCGGTGACCCCCGGACCCGCCCCCCTGGGGGGGCCTGGAATTTGGCAACCCCCCTAAAAGATGTCCCCCTCAAAATAATGGAACCCGTGTTTCAGCGTTTTTTGAAATTCGAACCCAAACTCGAGTTATTCGGAGCTGCTCCTTTTTTTTTTACACCCTGTATAGAGTGGTAACTCAATGTATCAGCTTGAGACTGCGTTTGGCAGTGAGTGCTCACCAGCGCTCGGTAAGGGGTCGACGGGTTTCGCTCTAACTAGACCTGCAGACGATTCGCCCGGTCCTGTGTAGGTGCCCAATAGGCAATTGGAGGCTTGGATATGCAATTTGCGCCGCAGAAACAAGTAAACGGCGGTGTGGGAGTGTTTACCATGAATATGTGTTAGTGAGCGCAGTGTGCACGGCAGGGAATCATTCGACCACTTTCTATTTGGTTTTTTCTCCCTCATCTAGTTGCAGTAACAATAGACTCGGCGCGGCGCCACAAAAGCTCAAGAATCCATTACATAACATCGAGGGGCTGGAGAAGTGTAATAGAATCAATTACATAACCTCCAGGCGCCACAAAAGCTCAAGAAGCCATTACATAACTTCCAGGGGCTGAATAAGTGTGAAGGAGACCATTACATAACCTCCAAGTGCCACAAAAGCTCAAGAATCCATTACATAACTTCCAGGGGCTAGAGAAGTGTAATAGAATCAATTAACCTAACTTCCAGGCGCCACAAATGCTCAATAATCCATTACATAACTTTGAGGGGCTGGAGAAGAGTAAAGGAGACCATTACATAACCTCCAGGTGCTAAATAAGCTCAAGAATGCATTACATATTTTCCAGGGTTCCAGTTCAAAATTAAAATCAGTGTGACTCCACCATCAAACACTGTTTCGTTTATCCAGTTTCCCTGGTAAACATTTTAGCAACACAACACCATGGCCGATGAAGCTGGCACTATGTTTTCCATGGTGCTCATGGTGCTATGATGCTGGTACCATGACCGATGGTGCTAGCACCATGATTTCCATGCTGCTCATGGTGCTAGCACCATGGGTTCTATGGTGCTCATGGTGCTACCACCATGGAGTCCATGGTGCTCATGGTGCTATGTAGCTAGCACCATGTTTTTCATGGTGCTCATGTATAATAGTGTTTTGACAGCCCTCCTCCATATGTGATCTGGTAGCTCAAAGCGTAAAGCACTTGTCTAGCACGCCAGAAATCTGGGTTCAAGCCCCGGATCGGGCACCATTAATCGTTCCAAATATGATCGAATAACCTTCAGCATGGTGCCTCAGACTCGTCTGCAGATATATCGTTCCCTGCAACAGCAGCTGCGTATCTGACGGCACACATGAGGATCAATTTATTTCTTCTCACCTAGAGTGCGCTGTTGAGAACAGTATGATACCATGTTGCTAGTACCATGAGCATCATGATAATTCTCATGGTGCTAGCACCATGGATTCCGGAATCCTTATGGTGCCAGCACCATTCCAATTAGCACCATGATGGTGCTATGTTGCTAAAATTTTTACCAGGGTACTTTTGAAGGTTTTTATAACTGACTCTACCATTAAATTGCCTGATGCAAAAGTGTGTCACAGCCCCACTGTTTGAATACTGTAGGCACTGCGTTTAAACAAAAAAAAAACAAAACAAAAAAAAAAACAAACAAAAAAAACAAAAAAAAAAATTGTTTTCCCCCGCTTAAGGCTCAAGGTCCTAAGGGGTCCGTTTCATAACAATTAATGACTATTGGGGGAGGAATAAGTTTTATTTTCATCTCAAGAGTATAAACGCGATAGAGCTCGTTTCAAAAGTGTAGGCGCACCTAGACCATAATCTTTGGTGAATTTTCCAGTTTTCATTCCTTCAAATCAAAACCAAACTACTTGCCTCCGACTTTAAACTTTTGATTTTGAAGCGTTTTTCGATAAAAGGCCAACGCCAAAATTAATTTTTATTAACTTTCATTTTGTAGCATGAGATATAATATTGAAAAATTCCAAAAATTATAGGTCTTGGTGCGCCAATACTTCTGAAACAACCTCTAAATATAAGTAGGTACTTGGTGTGGCAGTTTAGTTGCACACTTTACCTTACACCGTATGAGTAAAAGTTTTGAGTAACATTGTGAAGCATTGATATTTTACTATTTACGATTAAGTACGCATTAGATAATAACTCTGCTCCGGTGCTCTAATGTGCTTCAGTAATTATTATTGTTTCATTTTTTTGGACTTGGGGCCCAAAAAATGTAAGGAGCGGTCAACTGAAGAACGACCTACCGGCTACCCCCCAAAGCCGAGACCGTCCGTTCCATATATTTTTGCGGTCCCGGACTTCAGTCTGTAGGTACAGTCAGGGGCAGAGAAAAAGTCAGGTGTCTCCTTAAAGTAGGCCGCCCGCAATTATTATCGCAATGAATTTAAGCATTGCAGGTGGCCGACCTCAAGGAGTCATCTTCAGTGGCGTAGCGTGCATTTTGGCAACGATGAAGTTCTTCCATTTGAACCCATGAAAAAGATCGAACGATTGGGTGTTCGGTGAACACCTTCGCAATCGACCTTTTACGTGGATTTAAATGGACACACTATAACGTTGCCAAATTGCACCCTACGCCACTGGTCATCTGACATTCTTTTTGTCCTCGACATGTACATACATGCGGGACATGCCACGGTCCCAGGTGTCACAGGGGCACAACTTTAAAACAAATTTACAACAGTTGAAAACAGGATTAAACTACAAAATACTCCATGAGTAGAAAGAACTCTGTTTCTAGATCAGTGCTCAGATAAAGATTTTTAGAAAATATTTGTATTGGATTGATACAGTGACCACAATACCGAGGTAACGAGTGTCACTCTATTTAAGCCTCTGTTTCATCTCTCTAAGTTCAACAAGAAAACTCTGCGATTCTTGTAAAGATTAACCCTTAACTGCAGATGAGCCCAGATCTGGAACAATTACTTTGAAGCCTTATCTAAAAGTAGGGGACTTGAGTTGTACTGTCGCTGCATGATGGGTCACATGTGGAACAGATACTAAACGAGTAAGAATTGTCGATTTTGTCCTAGAGCGCGCAGCACAGGATAGAGAACGTGCAGAGTGGTTGAAAATAGCTCACTGAAAATCTGATAGAGATTTTCCGATTTTCATTGTTATGTTTGGGAGTAACGCAGGGGTACCATATACAAAAAAAAAACAACTATTGAAACTTACTAACTTATTTTTTACTACTTTAATTTTGTTTTTTTTAGCCTGAAAACTTCATTTTCAGTTGCATGGATACCTAAATGTTGGTAAGGCCATATTTGGAGCAATTAATATTCAGGCTCTTTACCATTGAAATATAATGGAAAGAATTTTTTCTCTATTTTTCCCTGTCTCAAGAATCAAAATTGTACTGAAAAAAAAAAAAAAAAAAAAAAAAGTATTTTATTGAAAAAAAAAATCATGCAGTAAAGGGTTAAATTCGAAAAAAAAAACCATGTTAAAGGTAATAAGAGTGTTTACTATCTGTATACCTCGGTTGTATTTTCTAATTTCTCGCTATTGATCTTTAAAATGAAAGAAAGCAGGTGACGGGTGCCTCAGAAAAAGTAACGGGTGTCACGCTGTCCATTTATACACTTGTGAAATCCAGCAGACTAACATAACGCTTACTTAACAAAGCGTGAAGAATTACTTAAAAAGTATGTAATTGGGGATATTACGTCAATTTTTAATAAAAACTACGTATTTTTTAATAGTTGAAATCTCCCCCAAAAATTTTAAGTAAACTTCACGTTAGTTTTCCGTTTCGAAAACTTAATGCTTACTTCAAAATTACGTACCTAATGACTTTTACATGGAGTTAAACTAAATGAGATGAGAAATTTACGATTAATTTTGATGAAAAATTATTTAAAAACAATGTGATAGGTAAATTCTGTTAAAATGTATATAACAACTATGTAAAGTTTAATTAATATTTAAATAATTATTAATTCAAAGCATGGACTCAAAAATTACTTTACTAAGTTGTGATATTTACGTGTCAATGACAAAAAACTGGCGTAAATAAAATATGAAATTCACTTGAAAAAGTGCCGCCATTACTTCGTAAAAGTTAAGTAAAATTTAAGAACTGTTTAATTTAATTTAATTAAAATTGATGATAAAAAAAAACAAAAAACAAAAAAAAACAAAACAAAAAAAACAAGCAAGCAAGCAAGCAAGCAAGCAAACAAACAAACAAACAAACAAACAAGCAAAAAAACCAAAAATTGTGAAAAAAAACTTTCTCATTAGGTAATGTCGCTCCGAAAACTGATAAAAAAAAAAAAACAAAAACCAAACAAAGATAAATAAATTGGATCAGGTGCTGTTGGTTTGTTTTGAAAGTTCAAGATGCAAGTCAAAGATGAGTGACAGTCTGGGGACCAATAAACCTTACCATTCCGTTTCTACATCATCTTCCACATGTCAAACGTAAGGCTTATTGGTCCCCAGACTGTCGCTCATCTTTGACTTGCATCTTGAACTTTCAAGACAAACCAACAGTACCTGATCTAATTTATTTATCTTTTTAAACTGTTTCCTCTTTCCTTTTATTTGCTAGCTTTTGAAATAATCCGACAGCACCTGATCCAATTTATTTATCTTTGTTTTTTTTTTTTGTTTTTTTGTTTTTTTGTTTTTTTTTTGTTTTGTTTTGTTTTTTTGTTTTTTTTTTTTTTGTTTTTTTTTTGTATCAGTTTTTGGAGCGACAGCACCTAATGAGAAAGTTTTTTTTTCACATTTTTTTGTTTTTTTGCTTGTTTGTTTGTTTGTTTGTTTGTTTGTTTGTTTGTTTGTTTGTTTGTTTGTTTGCTTGCTTGCTTGTTTTTTTTGCTTTTTGTTTTTGTTTTGTTTTGTTTTGTTTTGTTTTTTTTTTTAGTATTTTGGTTTCTTTTTTCTTTTTTTTTATCATCAATTTTAGGAGCGAAGCACCTGATGAGAAAGTTTTTTCACAAGTTTTTGTTTGTTTCGTTTATTTTTTATTTTTTTGTTTATTTTTGTTCGTTTTGTTTGTTTGTTTATTTGTTTTGTTCGTTTTTTTGTTTTGTTTGCTTGTTTGTTTGTTTGCTTTTTATTTGTTTGATAGTTTGTTTTTCATTTGTTGTTTGTTTTTTTATTTAATTTATTTTGTTTGTTTCTTAGTAAATGATAATTTACTTATATAGCTGCTTTTGTTTCCCCGCCCCCTACCCCCTCCCTCCCCCGGATGGACTCTATAGGGTGTAAAAAAAAAGGAGCAGCTCCGAATAACTCGAGAACGGGTTAGAATTTTGTAAAACGCTAAAATACGTATTCGCTTATATTCAGGGGGACATCTTTTCCGGGGGGTCTCGTCTCCTTAGCCTCCCAGGGGGGGCGGGGCGGGTGCGGGGGGCACACCCCCCAAAAATCGCATTTCTCTTATGGCACCCCCCTTTTTTTATTTTTTTAATGTGAAAGTACTCTGAAAAAGAAGAACTTTGGCGCAAACCGCATGTCAATCGGTTGATTTTTTACTGAATGGCAAGCGATCAAAGTTTGAAATGGGACATTATTCAAAAAATTGTATCTCCAAGTAGGAGCGGCGCAACTGACTGAACTTTGCACCAAAATGTGCCAAAAGGAGTCTTCTTTTGAGTGAAATTCATCGATTCATGGATGATTTCAAATTTCGACCTATTCCAGCAACTTTTAGGACACTCTCGATTTCCGTGCTCGGCTGGTTGCGTCACACCGGATTGAAGGGGCTTTTTACTATTGCCATTTGCATTTTCGCAGTTTGGCTGCTTTAAAGACACACACACAAAAAAACAAAAAGTGTACTATCTGGTTGTCTGCAGTAAGATGGAATTACTTATTACCTTTTGTGTCCCTTTATTGACTTTTTTGAGAATCAAAATCCACAGGAACTCCAAGCGGGCCGGCTAACCTAGAGATGCGGCCCGATGCGCCACTGTGCAACACAAAAGGGACACAAAAGGTAATAAGTAATTCCATCTTACTGTAGACAACCAGATAGTACACTTTTTGTTTTTGTGTGTGTGTGTCTTTAAAGCAGCCAAACTGCGAAAATGCAAATGGCAATAGTAAAAAGCCCCTTCAATCCGGCGTGACGCAACCAGCCGAGCACGGAAATCGAGAGTGCCCTAAAAGTTGCTGGAATAGGTCGAAATTTGAAATCATTCATGAATCGATGAATTTCACTCAAAAGAAGACTCCTTTTGGCACATTTTGGTGCAAAGTTCAGTTAGTTGCGCCGCTCCTACTTGGAGATACAACTTTTTGAATATTGTTCCATTTCAAACTTTGATCGCTTGCCATTCAGTAAAAAATCAACCGATTGACATGCGGTTTTCGCCAAAGTTCTTCTTTTTCAGAGTACTTTCACATTAAAAAAATAAAAAAAGGGGGGTGCCATAAGAGAAATGCTATTTTGGGGGGCGCCCCCGCCCCCCCTGGGAGGCCAAAGAGACGAGACCCCCCGGAAAAGATGTCCCCCTGAATATAAGCGAGTACGTATTTTAGCGTTTTACAAAATTCTAACCCGTTCTCGAGTTATTCGGAGCTGCTCCTTTTTTTTACACCCTGTATAAAGTACGTACTGTAAATAGACTTTATATTATGTTTATACGTACTCTATGTTGGTAGTATAATATATGTATTTAGTATGTATGTACAGGGTGACCCAGAGCACCCGTATCAGGAATTTTTCTCGAAAACTACTCAACCAAATGATTTGAAACAAAAAAGTCAGATAGGGAATTGACCCCAAATTTTTCATTTTTGATATTTTCAAAAGCCCCTGACAGCTCATTGGGGCGTATTTGGGGGGGGGGGGGGGGGTTCAAACACATTTTTCAAGTTTTCTCGAAAAAACCTCCGATAAAAGTATAGAAATTAGTTTATAATCTTAAAGTATAGGCAACTGCCGACATCTTTGCTCCTATCAATATTTTTCAAAAAACACAAATTTTTGGAGTTATGGGGGATTTTTGGAATTTTTTTGAATCGGCCCTTTTATGGCCACCCTGTTGAGAATTTTTCAAAAATTATTACAGATTCTGAAATGAACAGATCAAGACCTTTCAATTGATGTGCCACATGTTACCTTAAAGTTGAAAAATAAGGTGTTTTTTGCCAAATCAAATTTTTGGGCTTGCAGAATTGGCGCGATTGCCTATTGAAGCCCCAAAATTTTGATTCGGCAAAAAACACCTTATTTTTCAACTTTAAGGTAACATGTGGCACATCAATCGAAAGGTCTTGATCTGTTCATTTCAGAATCTGTAATAATTTTTGAAAAATTCTCAACAGGGTTGCCATAAAAGGGCCGATTCAAAAAATTTCCAAAAATCCCCCATAGCTCCAAAAATTTGTGTTTTTTGGAAAATATTGATAGGAGCGAAAATGGCAATTGCCTGTACTTTAAGATTATAAACTAATTTCTATACTTTTATTGGAGGTTTTTTCGAGAAAACTTGAAAAATGTGTTTGAACCCCTCCCCCCCCCCCAAATACGCCCCAAAGGATCTGTCAGGGGCTTTTGAAAATATCAAAAATGAAACATTTGGGGTCAATTCCCTATAACTGACTTTTTTGTTTCAAATCATTTGGTTCAGTAGTTTTGGAGAAAAATGCCTGATACGGGTGCTCTGGGTCACCCTGTATATCATGTATTGCAGAATATACAGGGTGTTTCACGGAACCTGCTCACTATGGTTTTCTTCAACGGGTGACCATAAAAAATCGGAAAAAATCGGTTTTATGGTAACTCGGACCTGAAGTTTCATTTGAAAATACTGCCACAATCCAAAATTTGGTTTTTGGGGGTTTTCAGGGGGGGGCACCCCCCCAATCTCGCAAAATTTCAAAAGGCAACCACTTTTGCAATTGCTTTTCAGTTACAGTAATTATACTTTAAACGTATCAATTTAATTTATGGATGAAGCTACTTGGTCAATAAGGGAATGGTTTTTTCTTGGCTTTTTTTCAAAAAAACTAGTCCCACCTTTCAAAAAAGTGGGGGGGGGGCTACAGCTCCAATAGCCCGATACATACGCCGCCTTTGGTTACTCTTATATTACTCTTGGTAGAGTGTGGTTCATCTATACTTATAGCGTTTCGATTAAAAAAAAAAAACGGACTTTCTCCAAATTCTCATGTTTGTCGTTCCGTCTTTGCTTGCCTTTTAGAACTACAGTTTTTATTTATTTTTTGTGTATTCTTTAGAAGAGAAGCTCTTAAGGTTCGTTTTCCGAAAAGAAACTTGTGCCGTAAATAATCAAAGAGATCAAATAACTCAAGTTTTAAGTGGAGTATGAGGTTATCCCCGGTAAACACGTTCTAAAACGACCTTTCGATGGAATTAAAATTTCATGGAAACCAAATCAATTTTCATGGAAATTGCTGTGAATCCCATGGAAATTTATTTCGTTGAAAAATTGGTCATGGAACATCTTTATCAGGGTATATTTCATTGAGACATAAGTAACGGCGATCGTTGGACCTACTCGCCAGAGTGGTTAGGATGTTCCGTTTCGTTCTCCAAGGAACACTCGATCAGATGGAACCAGTGGCGCTCTGTGGGTTCCAAGTGTTGAGGAGGGCTTGAAAAAATGTGACGATACCTTTTTTCTCTTCTCGTTTTGCTTCTCATTTTTCTTCAGTCCGTCTTTACAGGTATAAAAGTTGTGGGGGGGGGGGGGGAGGGGGCGCTGAAGGTGTTGTAAAAAAAAAAAAAAAAAAACAAAAACAGGTGAACGGAAACATGCTAGAAACCACGCAAAATATTTGAGGACGTTTCGGTTCAAATCGCAGCCATTTTCATGCCAAAATTAAAAAAAAAAAAAAAAAAAAAAAAAAAAAAATATTAAAAAATAATTTCAAGATATTTGTTTGCGTATTTTCCAGTATTTTCCCGTATGCTCCCACAGCTCCCCCTGCAGGGACTATGGAATGTATAACACCTTTTTTGACTTGTATTTTTATAAATAATTAACTCAAAGCTGTATCTTCAACTAAAGGCACACAATTATTCTGCTCGTTGAATGATTACCTCCTCTCCTCACCCTTGTCGATGCTGTGTGAAAAAGTAGTCATCAGCATCACAAAATAATTTAATTGTTTTGATGAGTGGAAATTGGAGTGCGGGCGTTGGTTAGCTGGGAGTTTTTCTTATGAAAGGACAAGCAAGCCTGGCAGGGGTTGGAAGGGCCGCACACTGAATCGACGTGTGTATTCTAGCTGGACAAAACTCAAGTCAAGAAATCCACTTTTGGGCTTGATTTTCTTGTTAATGGGTGTCTGGATAAGCCCTAATCAATGCCCGTTTGGCTCAGAACCTGACTATGGTGCCTAAGATATAGGTTCAAAGTTCATTTTGCAGGTAAAAAATCTTGTTTTTCTGTTGAATGATCTCGTCTGACTTATTACTTCGCCGTACCACTGTGCGTCAATAATTTTGATCGGTAAAATTTTTTTGCTCTCTTCCATCATTATGAAAAAGATTTCTTGCATAAACTTGAATTTTAAGACCTTTAATGTATTCAAAAAAATTAACATTCTCTCAAATGTTGGCCAATTTTTATGCTTTTCCAACTTTGATAGAGTTTTACTTTGGTGTACCCACACCCACGTGTACCCGCTCTCGTTTTGGCCTTGAAAGATAGCAAATTTAATGTAGTTTAACATATCTTTCGCCCAAACAATGCTCAACTATGCGTCAGTAAAAATTATCGCTTTTTCTGAGGGAGGTTTAAACTCAAAAATAGAGGAATTGCAGGAATTCCCGACATTTTACCTAGCAGTACCTCTGTGCGTCGAGAGTTTGGTCCAAGAATTTTTGTTGGCTCTCTTTCACCATTGCAGAAAGACGTTCTTGCATCAAAATCGAATTGTAAATCCTTAAATGTATCCTAAAAAATTCCCTTAAATTTTAGCCAATTTTCACATTTTTCAACTTTGATAGAGTTCAAATTTTATGTACCCACGCGTGTACCGTACCCGCTCTCAACTTGGCCTTAAAATATTGCAAATTTAATGCAGTTTAACATATCTTTTGTTCAAACGCTCCACACTGCTCCATCGTTAAGAATTTTCGATTTTTTCGAGGGAGGTTTGAACCCGGAAATTGAAGAATCGAAGGAACCTATAAAAAACGAGGGTAAAATAGCAGAGCTTGAGCTAAGATTCAAACCCGAGAACCCTAGTCGTATTTGAACGCGTTTAACGACACTCTAGCCGTTTATTAATCGACAGGGTGTTTTTTTTATCCCTCCCCCCTGGTTTTGCCTAGATGTTTCTTGCTAATTGAGATAAAGAGTTGCGGTTTAGACTATTCTTCATGACAGTATTAACCCTCTAATGGCCGGGTTCGTTCAGAAGAGTACCACTCTTCCGTTTATTCATTTGGGGAAGGTAGTTAACTAGTCGTGCTCGGGGGAGCTGGAATTGTCTATACGACAAATTGAAGGCGCCATCGCCAGGCGAAAGCTTATTATCTTGTAAGTGTTTTCATAGCTAATCGTATTTATCCAGAATGGAGACTAAAACAATGTGAAAAAGGGCACAGAAGTAAAACGAGTATATACTCGGGCAAGGCCCTTAAGAGATTACTAGATGGGAATTTCCTATTATTAGTGTCATACACTGTCATCACGCTCACGCATATTACTGCCAACTCATGGATATTGAACATGGGCTAAAAGTCGATTTCACTAAAACCTAGCTTGTGGCCCCTCTATCGATTCAGCTTGGAAAATGAAGTCGATCGCCCTCAAGGGTTTTCATATCTTTTGCAAATGGGGTCAGAGGGCCACTTATCTGGCAACTCATGGCCATTGAAAATGGGCTAAAAGTCGATGCCACCAAAACCTAGCTTGTGGCCCCTCTATCGATTCAGCTCCGCAAATGGAGTCGATCGCCCTCAAGGATTTTCATATCTTTTGCAAGTGGGCCACTTAACTGGCAAGTCATGGCTATTGAACATGGGTTAAAAGGCGATGTCACCGAAACCTGGCTTGTGACCCCTCTATCGATTCAGCTTCGCAAATGGAGTCGATCGCCCTCAAGGATTTTCATATATTTTGCAAGTGGGCCACTTAACTGGCAAGTTGTGGCTATTGAACATGGGCTAAAAAGTGATTTTCATATCTTCTGCAAAAGGGGCCACTTAAATGCATTGAATGAGTTTCAGAGTGAATTTCAAGAGTTTTTAATGCTACCATCGTTATTTTTGTAGGTCTTTGCATCTTAATTGACCCTTATATCGGCTACAGTGATCGTGTGCAACGGCTTTATCGTGAAAGGTGCTCATGTTACTCAAAATTAGCAGTAGACATTTAATTTCGAGTTCATTTTGCACTATTTGGAACTTACATGGAAATGAACACTTCAGTTGCATTAAATTACATGGGAATTTAGTTAAACATACAATAGATTACTTAGCGGCGCGAGTAATAACAATAACATACTGTAAACACTTTTCACTGCTAAGTATTCAATGTTGCAATTTTTCGGAAATAATCCGATTTTTCCCATCTGGCAACATGGCTGCGTTCCAGTTTTAAAATTGCTTTCAGTGACTGCTCGGTTTTTTGGCTGCGATTAGTGAAAATTAGCACAGCTACATTATCGATCAAAACTTCCATCTTCTTTCAAAAAACTTCATAGTTCCAAAAAGCGAAAGAAACTGAGAGATTAAATTAAAAAAACAAAAACGAAAAAAAGGGGCTTAAAAATTTACTTGCCATCTTACGTCGCCCCCCCCTCTCAGGCCCGGACTGGCTCACCTGAGGGGGCGCGGGACGGTGGACTAGGGGGGCGCCATCCACCGGGGGGTCCGGGGGTCCTCCCCCGGAAAATTTTTGGGATTTCGAATCCGCCAGAACGCAATTTTAAGTCATTTCTAAGCGATCGGATCGGTCATTAAGTCAGCTCATCAATTCTTCCCAAATTTCCAAGAATATATTTCGACCTTGTAAGTCGTCAATACGGAATCCCGCGGGGAAAAAACGAACAGAAAAGTATAATTATGAGCTAGGAAAACTATGAAAAAAGAGGAGAGAATATAAATGCGTAGTTTCTGGAGCTTCGAATTTTCGTTTATAGTTTCCGCCGAATGACTCTATATTAACAGAGGGGTCTATTTGATCGAGGAAAAAATAAACTCACATTTTATGTCAGAGTCAAATACCATAATTTTTTTTCTTTTTCAAATTTTAAGGAGCTGCCATCAAAATGATAATTTTTTCTCCAGTATACACCAAAACATTTTAGTCAGTATAGGCGGTGGCGCACTGAGACTTTTGCCTTGGGGGCGGGGGTTGGTACGACTCAAATTCCGTGGGATCTGGGGGGTATGGAATACCCCTCAGGACAAGCGGGGGGTCCGGGGGTCCTCCCCCGGAAAATTTTTCAATTTTCCTGACCTTCAGACTGAATTTTACGGTACTTTCATGTGCAGTAAAATTGAAAAGTTCGAATATATTTCCAATTTTGCCCGCATGAAATCGTTGCTCTCGACTCATAATTGGAGGGCGAAGAGTCAAGTGGAATGTGGAATTGTGGATGAAGGAGCCATGGAATATTTTGGGGGAAAGAGGTTGTTTCATCGCCCATAAGGAATGGGTTGGGAATGAATTGCCTTCATTTTTTCAGGGCTGATAGAGCTATATTTACGGGGAATATATATGGTCTATTTTTTATTTTAGCCCTCTTTGAACCGGGGGGGGGGCGGGGGGTCGAAGGTAAAACGATTTATCGGTCATAACTTTTGAACGGTTAAAGATAACAAAATCAATTTTTTTTTTTTAAAATCGAAAGATGTTTTAAAGATCCACATTTTTTTGTTGTGACGTTTGAAAAATATTGAATTTTATAGAAGTTGAGTAATTGCATTTTCAAAATTTTGGAAATTCCAAAAAATTAGATTTTTGAATTTTTTTCATACGCGGATCGCATTGAGGAAAACAAAAAACCGTCCCAAAGAAAGTCCTTTCTTTTCCGGTTAAAATGAGTTAAAGTTCGTTTTCGAAAAATGATTTGTCTTCGAATTATGAATTTTCAAAGTGTCAAAAATAGCTATTTTTACGTTCTTAGCGGTTCTTAGTGGGGGGGGGGGCGTTCTTGCTCGTCTCTTACACGTAAATTAGGGCGCAAACCATGCCACCCTCGACTCATCTTATGTGACGTATAACGGAGGGCGCTAAGAGGAAAGGGGAAGCGCCCTCTCGTGTCTTATGTTAACTATAATGTGCAAAGCATTCAGCCCTAGAATCGTTTTTTGTGACTTTGGGCATAGCGTTGGGCGGAAAGTGGGGTGTAATGCGTGTCGTGCCTTCTACGTTAGTTACGACGAAAACCATGCCGCCCTCAGTGCATATGAGTTATAGGACGGGGGGCGCCCTATGACACATGATATTTTGTGGTACTCAAGTCACCGAAAATTAGACTGCCAGAATCGCGGCTTTCCGCTGCTGAAGGTTTTTTTTTGGGGGGGGGGCGCCGGGGCGCCACAGACAGAGGGCGCACCGGGCATCTGCCCGGTTGCCCGGTGGGCCAGTCCGGGCCTGCCCCCTCTGAAAAAGGGTTAGAGTAAGGGTAAAATTCCAAAAATTTGAAGGGACCCTATGACCGTTGAAAGGACGTCAATAACGAACGTTGATCTCGAACATGAAAAACGATAGCGACCTCCAGTTAAAATTCTTTGAGTTGTAAATTTTTCCAGCAATGTAGGCTTCTTGATATAATTAGCCCTATTATTATACCATAAGTCTAGCTTTTAATACTCTCTCTAATTCTTTGATGAAAAATAGGATAAATTTTCAAAGTATTTGATTTAAAGGGTTGGTGGACCCCGTACTCCCGCACCGCGCCGCCGCTCCTAGCAAGCAGGGAATTTTGTAGCCTTCTATGAAAATGTCCCTGGAAAAAATGGAACCCATGTGTTTCAGCGTATTTCTGAATACCTACTAATCAATTCTCGAAAAATTCGCCGTGGCTCGTTTTCCCCACCACATAGAAACGAAGTTTTCTTTGGGCGACCGAAGATCGATATTTATTTGAAATACCTAAATCTATTATTGATTTCCCATTAGAATCGATGTAAAATAAACGATTTTGAACCTCAAATCTGGCAACACGGCGCGGCGCACAGTTCGACCCACACAGAAAAAAAATACGCAAGTCAAAATAGCAAAACATTGCTTTAAATCGGGTATCCGTTGCAAAAATTGCAATTCATGAGTT
The DNA here is from genome assembly GCA_011764245.1 of Trialeurodes vaporariorum. Lineage (NCBI taxonomy): Eukaryota > Metazoa > Arthropoda > Insecta > Hemiptera > Aleyrodidae > Trialeurodes > Trialeurodes vaporariorum. The sequence goes on along the minus strand of VMOF01000002.1, from coordinate 11,059,313 downwards.
GCTACTTTAACAACAAGTATTGCTGATTTTGCAATATTTTTTTTTTCTAAATGGGGCTCATGCAATAAGCTTATGGCTGTAAGGAAATGAACAGTACATTCTGATGTAAAAACCAGTAAAAATCACGAAAATCACACTGAAAAAGTCTAAAATTCAGTAATAAACGCACAAAACCGCTCTAACGGCAAGATCGTAATGGCGCTTCAACACAGGTATCATGGGAGATTCCTGTCTAATTTGTCGCTTTTTCTACGGAAACACCGAGATTTGTCTCAATTTAGGTAGGACTCTCCCATGATACCCGCGTCGAACAGCCATTATGCCTGATTCTGACGGTGAAATTCATGATTTTTCAAACAGCTCATCATCATTTTTACGGGTTTTTATGCAAGACTCTACTCTTCGATCTCCTGTAGCAAAAGTTTGCAAGAGCCCCATTGGCATTTTTCGAATTGTAATTTTTGATATGTAAAGTGTATTCCTTGTTTTAGCATTCATTTGCAATTTTCACATAATGCTTTTCACCGTGAAGGAGATGGTGTCGTTTTTGAGAAGACTCTGCACCGTTGCATCTTGCACAATATTTTTCTACATTGCGCCTGCAAAGCGTGGGCTCGGTAATTTCAGTGAGCGCTGTGTCCTGCTTGTGGTACAGGTCTGGATTTGAAGGCGTTTCTTCTAGAAATTGGAAGAAGTCCACGGAATCACGGATCCTGGCACAGTGGCAAGTGTCTCAGTCATTAAACTGGACAGTGATAGGTTGGACGAGTCTCCGACCCGACGCACCAACCAATCAGCGCTAAGCTCTCACTCCTGTGGCTCGAGCTAACCATAAGCGTCCAAAGATTACAATCTTTGTACGCGTCCCGCAGGCAGCAAAGAGACTTCACTTTTTCTCGTTTGAGCGAATTGCGTCATGTTCTCCCTTTTCCCAAGATGTTAGTATCACCTTTGAAAAAAGGCCGATCCTTTGGACCGGTCTCATTATTTGTCTTCATATTCTTTATACCGAGCTGTGTTTCGTCTCAGTCGGTGGTTTTCACTGATAAAACAGCTATCGTGAGATTTACCATAACTTGGTTTAAAACTTCGACAATCCAAGGAAATGGGGCTCTTGCAAACTTTTACTACTGGGGATTGAAAAGTTGATTCTCGCATAAAAACCTGTAAAAATGACGATGAGTACACTGGAAAATCAAGATATTCACTCACAGAATCGGACTTAATGGCGGAGAGACGCAGGTATCATGGGAGATTCCTATCTAAATTGAGACATATCTCTGTGTTTCTGCAGAGAAAGTGACAAATTAGACACGAATCTCCCATGATACCATGCGTTGAATCGCCATTACGATCTTGCCATAATATCAGTCTCGTGAGTTAGTGGGTACTGAATTTTAGACTTTTTTAGGGTGATTTTCGCTGGTTTTTACATCAAATTTGACTATTCCTTTGGTCAGATCAAAAGAGTTTGCAGGAGCCCCATTTTAAATTATATGTTTTCTATGGTTTGAGTTCAAGATGTCTTGGTTAAAATTTAACCAATACGCCTTGAACTCAAACCATGGAAAACGCAAAATTTAAGATTTCCTGGGATTGTCAAAAATTTAAACCAAGCTGTAGGTAGTAAATCTTACGATATCAGTTTTTTCAGGGTTTCCTTTATTTAACTTAATGCAAATCTAGTCTCTTTTTATATTTACCTGTTATTAAATTCTTAATTTTGCAGAACGCTCTAGTCGGCACCTTCCTCTCATTATTTCAAGCCGAACCCAATAATAATTAATGTCTTGAAAGTTTACTGCTATATAACTCAATTTTAGTGTTGCATTCATACATCGCACGAGTTATTCGATCAATCGTAACTTCCATTAAAAAATTTCCCAGACTTCCAACAAAGACGAATTTAAAGCTTTTGCTTGAAGACGCTTTGCCCTAGTTTTTCATCGAAATAAAAACAAAAAACGGGAAATCACATTTCTACGAAACTCGGGGTAAGGGGGGTTGCAGGTTGCTGATCAAATCTTTCAGATCCTTACTTTAACACGATTCAAACCTGGTTTTAGGGTTTTACGGCAAAAATAGCTAAAACACCGGAAAACCTTTAAAAAAAACAGGGGACCGATCTTTTAATTACTTACCACCAAACCGGTCGTTAAGACAGTCTATGAGTGATGCTTGGTCTAAAATTGTAAAGCTTGGCTGTTGCTATGGTAACATCGTTAGTGTCCGTTACTTAACTATACTCATAGATGGCATTAAAAAACGGGCACTTTAACGATAGTTGCTACAGTAACAGCCAAGTTTTACACTTTTGGACCCATAGCATCACTTATGTTCGGTCCTGAGGATCGGTTTATCGACGAAGTAAATGATCGACCCCCAGTTTTGAATCGTGTCAATTTCGATGCAAACAAATGGGATTACCAATTCCTGAAACACCGAAAATTTCTAAAAAGAAAATGGAGTTTTGGAGGGCTGGTCAGTGCGAAAAACGAAACGGACTACTCGTTGGGGAAATTTTCTCACAAACGAAACTCATGGGACGAACTTTTAATATACCCGCAACAGTTTTTGAGATACGACCAAAACACAGTTATTTAGCCCCCTCCCCCTCCTGAAAAGGGCCGCTCAAAAGTCAGGTTTGAGGGGACATTTTTGTGGATAGGTAGGGCCCGGCGAACAACTTCCAGCAAAAACCAGCTAGTCCAACGATAATGCCCACTTTTGCATATGCTCTGTCGTGAAATTCCTGGGCTATAATCTTATGAAGACTTATTTACTAATATTCATATTTACATCTACACCAATTTCTTCAAATTGAATGAGGATTTTTTGTAGGAACTTTATTTTCATTATTTACAATTTTTGGGGGCTTGGTAAGTGCTTTCAAAAGTTTACCTTCGGAGAATAAAACATTTAATTAAAATGAGAGAAAAAGTAGAAAACATTGATAAAATTTATTTAAATTAATACAAAATACAAGTTCAAGGTTTCATGCCAGCTGGTTCACTTTTCATGTTCACATGCCCAGTTTGATTTTATCTATTTAAGTAGTCCATAACAAGTTTTTCCTAGAGTGTTTGGCCACTGGTTTATTTATCAACTCCTGGGCGTTAAGCCCATTGATAAATTAAGTCCAATTTTTCGAAAAGTCTAATCCTAAAGTCAAAAGGCAGTTGATAATTTAACGTAAGGTTCGTCCAGTATCCGAAAAATGTTTTCTCCTTTTTTTTCGTTTCTTCTCTTTTTTTTATTTCATACGGTCATGGAAGGTGGGACTTGTGCAAAAACTTGAACACACCAAAAAAAAAAAAAAAAAAAAAAAAAATGTAACCGACTGTCGCCTCGATCAAATGGACGAGTCTATGATCTATTTGGACAATATTGCAGGTATGCACTTACTCCAAGAATAACAATAATTGATTTTAGGACAACAAATTTTAAAGTTCAACTTTTCCTTTTCGCCTCATTTTTTTTTCTGGACTAAATTTTCTTGGACGTTTCACAAGCTCCTAGTCAAAATTTTTATAGGGGCAATACCGTGAATCAGTGGTAGATAAACTGAATTGGACCACCTGTTCAGTAAATCAAGCAAAACAAGGCAAAAAAAATATTGATAAATGACTAATATAACTATCGAAACCAATCAGTAACTCCAAAAAATGAAGTACTTGAAGCGTTGGACTTATTCGAGGGTTCCCCTAGGACAGAATTCTTTTTCATGGAAGTTGATTTCGGTGCAGAAGACACAGTTCGGCTATTGCTTTGCGAAGTTAGTGGGAGCAAGGGAAACCAAGGACCATTGTTTTTGGTAGGAATAACTACTGGCTCTTCAGACTTTAGATTTTGATTGTCTTGAAGTTTCATGGAGAAGTTTTTCTCCGGTGAAATGACACCATAGAGACAGTGAATGCTGTATAAGGACTTTTTAACATTATTATGCAAATTCGGGCTAACGACATCAAGATCAAAAGGATCTATTTTCTCCTGAATTTTGGAAATAGTTTCATTACACAGATTCGAGATATGTTTGCTTTCAGGTGGTACTACAGCCGTTAGTAAGAACTCAACATCAAACAAACACTGCAAGTAATGAAATTGAAGAGCATTTGGATCAGCGACGATGTGATTATAGATGAGTAACATTTTTTCTACTGTGTAATTGATCAATTCATCTCGAATTACAGGATGGAAAGATAATGTTGAAATTAAATGACTAATATTACTGATGACGGATTGAACTTGAACACTAGGAAAACAAGGGACATTCAGCTCAGAAGTTATTAAGACATTTTGCTCATTAGCTTCTTCTATCTTTACTGTTTCCCACGTTAGATGACTCATAAGAAATCCAGAACTGTCAACTGGTATTTTTAGGGTCTCGAGCAAATCTGTTTCTAACTTGGGCTTTACCAACTTTAACCAAGCACCCCAAGCGATCTTACTAGCATTTTGGAAGGAACTGTTTGCCTCCAACCAAGATCCAGTAGATAAACATTTCTGTAATGCTGGACATAAAATAGGAATTGCAGAACTGAATCTTGCTAGAGTGACGACCTGACTCAGCGACGTTATAGAATCAACTTTGGATTCAATCCACTTGATGAGAGACTCAATAAAAGAGTGGCAACAAGTTTGCTGATGGTCTTTTAATTCTTCCGCCTTAGCATTTTGCACTAAGGTCGTATCGGGGATCAAATTTGACAAATCTTCTAACAAATCCAACAACAAAGACTGCAGCGAATTGCAAAGTGATGCGATCCGAGGAGAGAAGCCTTTTGATTTCAGAAGTAAACCGCTACTCTCTTTTTTCTTGGAAAAAGACGTCAGCTCCAAATCAGAAGGAGACTCTGCCCAGACATGCCACTTCAAATCTAATTCAGGCTCTTTCTTATCGCTATCATTCATTTCGTCAAGAGTAGCTGACGTGCGCTGAATTATTGCGGCTAAAATTTGCTTCCAACAGTGAGATATTAATTCTTCAGCTCGACTCATGAATAGAGGATGGTAGAAATGATGCCATGGATCTAGATCAATAGGTAAATGAAGCTTCTCTACTACAAGCAACCAATCGGCTGGGAAACTGATATTGTGTTCCTGAAGAGTCTGCAAACTTCGAGGAGTCTTAACTAACCCCAAAAACTTCTTCCCTTGTACCTGAATGATTTCTGTCACCCACTTCAACCAATCTGATATGGACGAGAGCGTTTTGGATGGTTTCGAGTCATCTAAATTCAGTCCCAGTGGCACCGAGGGTCTGCAATAATAAAGAAAAAGAATATTGATACAGTGCAAAAAGAAAAAGAATCTAGAATGAAGGTGCACTCAGCTTAGTACGGCGGCCTTTTATAGTTCGCAAAATGAAAAACAAAAACACAACAAATGGAAAAGGAAAAAGGCTGGAGAGTTGGTAATATTTTAGGTGTATTAAATTAAAACGAAAATTATTCATTAAATGACTTCATGGAGAAATGAACGAACAAAAGAGAAAATTAACCGCAGTTGGTTAAATTTTGTATGAATCCGCACAAAGGGTCTGCTGCATACTTTTGCTACAGCAATATGGAGAGTTGATTCTGAAGTAAAATCACGTGAGAATCCCCTTGAGAGCATCATGCAAATAATCACGTTTGAGAGCGCCGTAATGTTTATTGTTTATTCTTAAGTTTTCATTGGCGTCAATGTGCGTCACAGTGTTCATATACTTTACCTTGATTATGTCTGTATATATACTCTAATTGTTGTTTAATAAATTAGTTCAATTCAGCAACTTGTTACACTCGCTGTGTTTAACTCCATTCATTCTCAGGTTACGGGCCCAGCGTATTGTGACTGCATCAGCGCCAGCAACGGTATAATGCCAAAATAGCCGATAATTCGACGGAGGATCATGAATCTGGTGGAGATCTCTAAGGGGCTGGCTGTGGGGAGATTCAACTGAAGAGGACATCAAAGTGGAAAACTTTAACTCACAGAAGAACTCGAATCAAGCAGCAGAGACGACATCCCAAGCTCCGGGACTAGACGTGCATAACAACATACTCTACGGGATAATTATCGGGCTTATTTTGGCATATGTTGTTTTATGTTGGTGTAGATTCAATCGCAGGCAGCGTAACAAGTTGGGACAAGAGATAAGAGATCTCAAGTCGGTAAGCTGTACGAAAACTCTTCTAGTTCAAGCGGAACAACCAGTTCGTCCCCCCTCTGAGAGCAGCGGATCACAAAGTTTTTTTTTTCTCGTCATGGAGAAAGGTGTATCAATCGAGAAACTTTCAGGTCCAGAGAACAACCAGATATGGGTCTTCCAGGTATCGGTACTTTTGAAGGCAAGTGGAGCTTTCAAGGTGGCGACGGGCGTCTCAACCCTACCAACAGATGCAGCAGGAAAAGCAGAGTGGTACGAAAAGGATGCGGTTGTCCAAAAGTACATAGTCACTACGGTCGAGAGAAAGGTACTCACACATCTTGTGGGGTGTGACAGCGCGGTGGAAACGTGGAACAAGCTGCAGGTCACGTACGAGATGTATCTGATACACAGATGTGCAGACTGCTCCAGAAATTTTACCGTTTTCAGATCAACCCTGGATCAGGGGTAGCCAAGCAGATAAGTGAACTACAGAACATCGCATACAAGCAAGAGCGTCTGAATTGTAAAATTGGGGATCAAATGCTGATTGCAAAGATACTGGCGTCACTACCGGCGCGGCGCAGTTCAGAGGATTCATTACGTCATGGGAATCGACACAGAAGGTAGGCAAGACGATTGATAACCTGATAGCCAGACTGTCTTTGGAGGAACAACGCGCGGCCGATCATCCAAAAGGCCGGCAAAACAACCAACAAGCAACAACCTAGCAATTCATCAGTCTTTACAGTCGGACCACCGAAGGGAACCTGTTCGGTGTGGACAAAAGGGACACTGGAAAGGAGACTGTAAGCTGAAACCTACCACGTTCAACGGACAAAGCAGTGATTCTCAAAGGAACAAGCAGCATTCAAAAGGGTACATTAACCAACATATAACCGGCAACTACGCAGAAGCTTCGCACGAGAGTCCCGCGGAGTGCGGCAGCGCCATTTGTTTTTTGACTGATTCGGTGAGTCACAACAAACATGAATCAAATGAAATACTATTTTAAGTTGATTCAGGTTGTACAGACCATATGACCAATCGAAAAGACGTTTTAAAAGTTCTTAAAAAATTAGATAGCCCGTATAAAATTGCCATTGCAAAAGAAAACGATTTTATTGAAGCAAAGGGTATAGGTAACATTGAAGTTGTCAGCACTTTTGATAATAAATGTATTAAATGCTATCTAGAGAATGCTCTTTATATACCCGACCTCAGAAAATAATTATTGCTTATATTGGATTGTTTACAAAAATTGTATGTATAGTGTATATCTTGATTTTTGTTGTTGATTTAATAATCGCAAGTTTAAATGAGGATTTGATTAGGAAATGCAAGGCCATATTAACAGCACGTTTCGAGATTAAAGATCTCGGTTTGATTAAGCATTTTTTGGGACTTGAAATAAATCACAATAGAGATAAGGGTGTGTTAAGCCTATGTCAAACCAATTACATTGAGAAAATTTTACAGACATTTAATTTTGAGGGATGTAATCCATGCAAAAATCCTGTAGATCTTGGTATAAAGTTTGAAATTTGTAAACAAGGGACTGGTTTAGACAAGCCTATTAGAGAGTTTATCGGGTGTTTAATGTACTTGATGCTTAACACAAGGCCTGGCATAAGTTTCATTTTAAATTATGTCAGCAGATTTCAAGAAAAATCGCCGATTGAAGTTTGGCACTGCCTAAAGAATATTCTCAGATATTTAAGGGGTACAAAAGATCTTAAATTGATTTACACAAAATCAGCAGAAAACAAAGTTTTAGAGTGTTTTGTTGATTCTGATTGGGGAGGAGATTTAGGTGATCGAAGATCAGTTTCAGGGTATTTCATTGAGGTATTTGGCAATAATGTTTCCTGGGTTACCAGAAAACAAACTTATATTACTTTGTCAAGCACAGGGGATGAAATCGTGGCACTTAGCTCTTCACTTCAGGATTGTGTATGGTTTAAGAAACTATTACTAGATTTTAACATAGAGATCAGGAAAATTTTGCTTTACGAAGATAATCAGGGTTGTATTGCTATTTTGAGAACTCCGGAGAATAATAAGTACGTTAAGCACATGGAGCTTAAAATAAGCCATTTAATCGAAAACATCAAAAGAAATTTGATTCACGTTATTCATGTAAGCTCAGCAGAGCAACAGGCAGATATTTTAACAGAGTGTCTTGTAACTATTAATTTTCAACGTCTAATTGGTCTTACGGGTTTAGGGTAGTTTTTTGTTTTTTGTTGTTGTTTTCATACAAACGTAAACATTAAGGGAGGGTGCGAATAGTCACGTTTTGAGAGCGCCGTAATGTTTATTGTTTAGTCTTAAGTTTTCATTGGCGTCAATGTGCGTCACAGTGTTCATATACTTTACTTTAATTAAGTCTGTATTTATATATACTCCAATTGTTGTTTAATAAATTAGTTCAGTTCAGCAACTTGTTACACTCGCTGTGTTTAACTCCATTCATTCACAATTTTTCCCCAAAAAACGTGAACACTTTTTAGTCAAAGCTATTAGAAACGTCTCCTCTTATTTTTTCCGATATCTATGTCATTGATTCCTAAATAAAAAAAAGTGGAGCGTTACTTTGTTTCTTGTGATATTTATGGTTCTGAGTTATTACATAAAATACAAAAAAACGGGTTTTTACAGCCTAAACGATGCACGGACATTCATCGGTCAATATCTACCCATTACATCAGTAGAAGTCACCAATCAAGGACGAAACACCTTGAATCCCTTGTGAAATGCCAAAACGTTCGGGTTCGCTCTGGTGTGGCCACTTGCATTGAAATACAAGGCGCGGATTTTTTTAGTTGCGTTCGCGTTCGCTTAGGTGTGGCACGGGCTTTAGGCTTTCCTAAAAATGCCTTTTGTGGATTTATGAGTGGATTTTGAGGCTATTTGATACTCTCAATGTGATTTTCAAGCGATTTTACACTCGAATCAGTCCTCCATTGCGCTATAGCAAAAGTATGCGGCAGACTCATTACCTCTGAATTTTTCTCCTTTTTCAACCAAGGGAGAACAATTTGTGTGCTTGCACGACATAAAAATTTTAGAATTGCGGCGTGCAAGGAAACCTCGTAAGCAAATGATTCCTCATTTCAACAACTCACTCGTTGGATCCGCAGTTTGCTCGATGCGCAGCTTTATAACGCGATGTCATCGAGCTGCGTATTGTAGAAATTACCGGAATCGATTCTGAAAAATTAGAATTGCGATTCTTGGAGATTGAGTACAGAATATAAGCAGCAAGGTTAGTTACTCGTTGCACTTCGTTAGCAAAGTAATGAATTCTCAAATAGCTCTTTCCTAATGCCTATCATTTATACTGTGGAGTCACAATTCTGATTTTCCTTCAAGGATCGCGCAGACGAATATTCTTGCAGAGGGTTTGGCGTATCGAATATTAATTTTGAACAAAAGCGTTTGAGGATATTCGTGGCTTTAAATTGATATTTAGTCATCTACTGGGAGTGAGAACTCATCACACTGATTTAAGGAAAAATATAAACATTCCAACTGCGAGAGAAAAGAGGCTGAATTTGCACTTTGGAATACGTTTCATACAATACTTAGCAAACTATACACGCACAAAACTACATCTTAAATCAACTCTCCAAGAGAGAAAAACAGCGATAAAAAGTACTCACCTAAAATTCTTTATGACAGGAGAGAGAAATTTTTGTAGTTCTGCTCCTTCATTATACTCTAATTGGGACAGTAAAGGTGTGCTTTGTGGATTTGTGATTTCCGACAGGTGTTCAGTGACAAAACCAGTAGCAGAAAGATTATTCCCTGAGGAACAGAGGCAAGAGGCGTAGTTTGAAAAAAATTGTATTGACAAAAAATCATAAAAGAAAGAAAAGAAATAAGGGGAAAACGGCTAGAAAGAATACCAGGCTCCATTAAGACAAATTTATAGAAAGGTGGATGAGAGCAAATTTAAATTCTTTAGCCACAAAGCAGTCTTTAAAAGTTGTGTGTTCCTTGAGGCAATTGATACATTATGGTTTTTCAACCAACTTTCTAGCAAGGTAGCTGGTTGAAATGTATGGTTTCTTCGCACTTAACGCATCTAAGGGCTTTAAGGCAAAAAACTTGGGTATGTCTGAAACCTTTACTCTAGTCGCATTGAGGAACCACGTTGGAATAGGTCCTCAGCAGCTCTATCTAACTGAACAATACCTTTCAGTATTCGTATCACGGCAGAAACTTTTATACGAACCTTCCCTGTTCTCTTTTAAGAAATGTTTAGAGAATTTGATAGCAATTTTTTTTAGGTATCGATAAAATGACAAACAGCTAAAACCAAATATAATTAAACATTGTAATTTGTTGTAATTTTTCTGCAGTCATAAACTCACCTACAAAACAAAAATAGAACACATGGAGTGTATTTGATAGAAGACAAAGACTATTTCCGATACGAGATTTGATGATAGGTACATCCTCAGTTGCAGTAAAACAATTTTCCAACGCTTCTGATCTTAGTTTCAAGAACTTTGATTGCAGCCCTTCAAAATTTAGGTTTTCTAGTAGGACTAAACTACATAAACATTCACTGGCAGTCTAAGAACAAAAAAAAGGAAACATACTAGAAACAAAGAAAAATAATCAAAATTTAGTTTTGGTGACAGTGAGGATTTAAATTGAGACGATACTTGGAAAAATGAACACTGCAAAGCGATCTGAAAATTGAAACGTTATGGTAACAATCCAGGCCTTCAGTCTAAACAGATTAAATTTTAAGCCCAATTACATGGTTTTGAACGCGGATTTAGTAAATTTTCTGCCATATCTGCGTTCCATTACCTCAGTATTTTCACTAAAAAAAAACAAAAAAAAAAAACAAAAAAAAACAAAAAAACAAATAATAATTCATACTTCAGACCCGTCCAACAATTCATTGCACTCAAGAGAAATAATACTTTCATAATTTTATAGTAATATGGGGGAGGCAAGCCTACTCCAAAGGGTTGATGTTGCCTATCCATCAAACTGAAGGAACTAGACGAAACATTATTTTGCAAGTGTTAAAGACTTGAGGTAGCTTTTATTTTAAAAACGAAATTAAAACAGAGTACGGCAGATCAAGTTACGATTACGGAAATGCTGACATTAAAAGAGTTAAGTCAGTAGGAAATGTCCATTTTGATGAAAATACAAGTGTTTTAGCTGCAAGAGACGGATGGGTACTGAAATACAGATCTCTTCTTTTTGATAAACACTGCAGAGACTACAGTCGCACAGTTCTTGTTACTCAAGAATTAAAGAAGAAATAGACGAGTTTAACCGCTTAGGCACCTAGAAAACTTGGAAACATGAATTGAGGACCTGGGTGCAAGAAATGCCCTTCTCGCACGCAGGTTCTCAATTGATGAGGCTGAAATTGTAAGTACCAAAAATTATATAAATTCAAAACATCATATACTTAAAGTCAGTTATCTTTAAGAAGAAAAAAAACTAGACTTTATGCCTTTCCACCAGAGCTACAAGGACGCCATAGAGAGTATTTCAAACCTCTAGAACTGAATTGATTTAAGAGTAGATAGATACAAAACACTGGCTTGAAAATTGGACTGATATGAAATATTTACCTCAACAGTCAATGAGCTCGACTGTAGCTTATCCTCCGCTTTGCGAACAATGGATCGCTGAAAATGTGAAATGTAGTGCCAAAGCTGTCTTACAACGGGAAATTCTAAACTAATGCTGTGTTGGTGATTGACGTCCAAACCTGTAAAAAGAACAGTCAACATGAGAAATAATGAAAACAAAATACTTTGGCTACACAAGGTATAAAAAAATGCTTTTGAGTTGGCTTGCTCATGCTTTCTGTTGCAATGCCTGAGTTGAACTCTCTCCCCCTATAGTTTTTCACAATTACTTTCATATTTTTAATATGATTTTTTATTTTCTTTTTTTTAATGGGCAGTTGCAAGGGTCTAAAATTTTGTGTTTTTTATAATGGAAATGATAGTACTTGATAAGCTGAAAACAATGGTGCCTTTGGTTTTTTTTCTAGATGTCTCGGTTTTGGAGATACAATCATATAAAGTTGCAAAAAATCGTGGGTGTAGTGACGTCACTACGCGGAATTCCCATTTAAAACAATGTATTTTGGGCCAAAATCTCATCTCCGGAACAGTGGGACTTAATTAAAAACCAAAGGCATTTTTTTTTCTCAGCTCATCAAGTACTTTCATTTTCTTTATAAAAAACTGAATATTTGAGACCCTTGCAACTGCCCCATTGGCTGTTTTACCTCAGCTGATGAGTTTTCCCAACTCAAAAGCATTTGTTTATGAGAAATAATGTTGCTTACTTCAAAGAACGCAAGAGGGGCTTAATGCTTTGCTCATCAAGCTTCTGAAAATGAACTTCACTTAACATATAAAGTATTTGTGATACAGGCAAATAATACTGGAAATTTACCTTGACTGATAGCTTGAAGTGAAAGGATTAGAATGGTAGAGCTCGTTTCAGAGGTGTATGCGGACCTAGACCGATAATCTTTGGAATTTGTTGACATTATTTCTGATATTACTCGATGAAAATGAATAAAAATGAAATTGAGCGTTCATTTTTCAATGAGGAAAACTTTACTTTAAACACAAAAGAATAAAGTCAGGGGCAAATTCGGTATTGATTTGAAGGAATAAAAGTTGAAAATTCGCCAAGGATTACCATAATGGTCCGCCTACACTTCAGAAACGAGCTCTACTTACATGTTAAAAATAAACATGAAAAAAAAAAAAGAAAGAAACACTAGAAAGTTGTTTAACTTACTTGTTTTAATAAAACATAAAAGCCTATAAAGTAAGGTGGCTTTCAAGAATTGCTCGTTGTCAATGTGACTCCAGATCTCTTTCGATAGATCCATAATTATTTTGATTTGCGCCACAAAATTATTTCTTGAGCTGTAATCACTAAAATTTTTAAGAAAATTACGAGAAGTAAAGAGAAGAAGGTTAGGCATGTTTAATACTTAGGAAGGGATGAAAAAAAGAAAAAGAGCTGGTGTGAATATCTCGAGAACACCTTCGATGTGTGAAAAATGCCGAGACACGAATGTGTATTATTTCGAGACAGGTAAATTTTTGAGGAAATTTCAATTTCCAGGCCCTCCTGAGGAAAGTTTAATAAGAGTGTAAAAGAAAACCGAGTGTATTTAAACAGGCAGTTATTGATGCCGATGACTTTTTGATGACCATCGAAAAAACTGAAGCAAAAGAAAACTCATCAGAAAAAATCTAAAGATAAAGAGTACAATCCCTTCTAATTGCTGTTTTGGGGCTACCAACGTTATTTTTGCAGGGTTTCGCGTTCTTTACGACACCTATTCCGCCTGTAGCATAAATTTGCATCATCTTCTTCGTCAGTATTCAGATGAATTTCAACCTTTGTTGGCCTTGTTCCAATTTTAATTTTTTTCACACAGGTTTTACCGTTGCAACCGATAATTTGCCCTTGAAACTTTGAAATGTATCATTATGAATGGGTCTACAAGAGCCCAAAGATGGGCGTCAATTTTACTTGGCTATAATTTTAAAATTATTAATCGTATAGATTCTCCATTGTGTTCAGCTGACAGTTTGCTTCACCATCCGCTTAATGTTGAATGCATCAATTAATACTGCCGAAGAATTGATTGATCTCACGTCTGATCTCTCGATGAATACCTGCGTTGTTGCAACCGAGACGCAAACCATGTGGTGTTGATAAGATGATAAGTATCCAACAGATTATTCAGAATGAGGTTTGAAGACCCTCTTTCCGCTTTAATGCCAATTGATGCAGGAGTACCTCAAGGCTCAGTGCTTTTACCCTTGTTTTACCCTTGTTTATGCACCTCAGATATCCCAAAACCTCGGAGAGATTGCGAATTGGGAGTCTTTGTGGACGATACAGTGTATGTTACCACTGCTCCCAAATACCACCAAATATTCGCGCCGTTACAAGGAAGCCTGGACGATGTACAAGAAATTCGCGCCGTTACAAGGACTGAATGATGTTCGGGAATGGACTTCATCCGACCTGTTATGAAATGCAATGCGGAGCTTGCATGTTTATGAAAGTTCGCCGCTGTGCGTCAGATTTTCATAAACATGTAAAGAGCAACTGCTTGCCACAACATGTGTTCTTTCCGTATAAATAGTAGATAAGAGCCCAGATCGGGACTCTCTCTCTCTCTCTCTCTCTCTCTCTCTCTCTCTCTCTCTCTCTCTCTCTCTCTCTCTCTCTCTCTCTCTCTCTCTCTCTCTCTCTCTCTCTCCGACAAGGCGCGGCGTCATCGCCAGTTGGGCAGACCAGGCAAATCTTACTAGATAGCTCTTACCAAGGGGTTGATCGGGGGGCTTTCCCACAGACCATAACCAACTAACCAACAGAAAGCGGGGCTCTCAAGGTAAACTATGAATTTATATATGCGATATTGTAACGAGACGAAGATTCTCGTCAAAAAGGGGGCGTTCTATGAACCCAAAATTATAATCCAATTTTGGGTTCATAAAATGCCCATTGTAATTTGTGATTCTCGGATCGGGCGGACGTCGCGGACGGCGGAAACCATTTACCGGGCATCGAGACAGGATGGGCAAAGTGCGGGCTCGACTTTTTGCCAGACAAAGTAAGCAAACGATGCCTGGCATGGATTCGGGCTCAGCATTTTACCCGACAAAAATGAGGGCACCGGATATCAATTTCCTCAAAAATCATCGCTGATCCGAGCTATCTGGTCTTCATTACCGTGTGAACATGATAAGCTAGTAATTGTTTCGATTGCCCAGCAATTTGTGAGCAAGGGAAGGGGGGACCTATCCGAGGGTCCGCGAAAAGCTCGCGAGCTGGGAAAATTTAGTCCTCGGGCGATTTTCCAAGAGCGAACGCCTTGTGGACGGAGAGGTCCATTAGCGGATTTTATCGGTGATAATATTTAGTTGTGTGATTTTCAGTTTATTTCGTTAGATTTTTGGAAGATAATTAGAGATAATCTTTCGTTCTGTCCATTATTAGCGGATTTTATCGGTGATAATTTGAGTTTTCGTGATCTTCAGTTTAATTCGTTATATTTTCGGAAATAATCTGTTTTTCTTCCTTTTCTTTCTCTTTGGGTTTTTTTTTTTTGAGTTGCGTAATCTCTAGCTAATATCGGTAATTAATTGAAACAATCTGTTTGACTTTGATCTACGTATTTCACGTATTGTTTTATTGTGATTTGATGTAATTTTTAAGTGATTTAAATACTTTAAATTGATTACATTTAATTTATAGCAATACAATCGATATAACGTACAACCTTGTGTTTATAGTTTAATTTATTTTCGTGAACCCGACTATAGGGTCAAACTCTAACAAATTGCGGTCAAATTGTGGCTAGTTGTGTCCAAGTTCAAAGTGTTGTGTCTGAATCTTTGTGGATTACTGGGATTAACTAGGATTACTATGACCATGGGATTCAGGTAAAAACAAATTGTAACAACTCTACCTATACTTGATAGTTGCCCACCTTGTGGGCTGGTGGACGCCCCCCTTTACGAGTGTTTTTAAACCCAAACCAAAATACTCGTTACAATATCTACCTAAAGCTACAGAATATGGCTTTTTCTTTTTTTATCTCATTCTATGAAAAGAGGTTCATAAAATGGTAGAGGCGCCGTGCCAGGATCATTTCTACGTGAAATGAATAAGTTTTTATTTATTCTCGGTTTCTACGGTTATAATAGATAATGAAGGGTCAATACAGGGTTCGCGTAGATTTTCGTCAAATTGACAAGCATTCAGAGTCAATTGATTTTTTTTTTTTTTTTTTTTTTTTTTTTTTTTTTTTTTTTGCCAAGAATTGATACTATTTTGACATCTTTGAATAATGCTAGGTGGTTCACATTAGTAGATATGGTTAGTGGTTGATTTCAGTTACCTCTTTTACAAGCGAGCTCTGATTTAGTTACCTTCAGCTTAAAAATAAAAGAACATTTAAAATTTGTGGTTTTACCTCAAGGACTAAAAACATCGCCATCTAGTTTTTCAGAATTTCGTAAACAAATCCTTCGCCTCAATGCTATTTACGGAAGTTCTTGTTCACTTGGATAAAGCATCAAATTATAAGGCCGAACCAAAAGTTAAATAAGAACAAATCGCGTTCGGGTTATTGGTGTTTGTTGCATTGCTACTAGCGTCAGCAATACTCATTTTGTGTATGAAAAGTCGCACCTTCCTAATACTCAGAGTCGTAATTGCGGAAACTACGAAAGTCGATTCATTGCTTGTTGTTCGTTCATTTTTTTATTCTTTCGTTCCATTTTATTGCCAGGGTAGGATTCTTTTTAGGTTCATATACATTTGTAGACTTAAGAATCTCAGGATTCATTCAGTTGGTATTTCGTTTTTGTGAATAATGGATTCAACTGGTGAAGTAACGCCAATTTTTTTAAAAAGCGTTCGCACGTATTGCAAATTCAACGCTTATCCTGAGTTTTGTGCAAAACAGAGGATTCAGGGAAAAGCTTTTTGGGCAAAATATTTACAAAAACAAAAAGCTACAAAGAAGCGGAACAAATACCACCAGGAAGCTCCTGCATTATCGCTGAAACAAATTCAAACGTTGCAAGAGAACCAGAAAGCTATGTCGAAGGACCATCTGAGTCAAATGAAGGACCACAGAGAAGCATACTTGGAGGAACAGCAGAGATAGATGTGGGCTTTCGCTGCGCAAGAAGCAAACCTTGTGGACATTGTTTCGGATCTCGAACTTTTGAGTGACTCCCGTCATTAAATTTGTAGTGTATGGCGAAGACTCTGCCAAGTAAGACTCAGCTGATTAAGACTCCGCAAAGTAAGACTCCACCGAGTAAGATTCCGCAAAGTAAGACTCCACCAAGACCTTGGCAGTGCAAGAATATGGGTGTTTAACTTTACAAATCATAAAAATTCAAACGAAGAGAGAGATCCTTCTTCTCGATGTTTACTTATGCACGCATGCAGCAAGGTCAAGGAGCTGATAAGTGTGTGTATGCAGGGTGAGCCAGAGCGACCGTACCAGACATTTTTGTCGAAACCTACTGAATCAAATGATTTGAAACAAAAAAGTCCGACAGGGAATTGACTCCAAATTTTTCAATTTTGATATTTTCAAAAGCCCCCGACAGCCCCTTGGGGCGTATTTGGGGGGGGGGGGGTTCAAACACATTTTTTAAGTTTTCTTGAAAAAACCTCCAGTAAAGGTATGAAACTTAGTTTATAATCTTAAAGTAGAAACAATTCCGCCATCCATCAATAAAAGGCAAAGTTTTTGAGTTATGGGGATTTTTTGCATTTTTTTGAATCGGCCCTTGTGGCCTTCCTGTTAATAATTTGTCAAAATTTATTACAGATTCTGAAAGAATAGATCAAGACCTTTCGATTGATGCACCACATAATACCTTGAACTGAAAAATCAAAAATCGAGAATCGAAAATCACGAATCAAAATTTTGGGAACCTTTTTTTTGGCATCGAATACCGCGAATACGTACGATTACGTGCATTACGCGATAAACGCACGTTTATCTCCGCAAAGTTTTTAGTGTTTTTTATTGTGTTCAGTTTGAACGCCTTTCGAGTTTATAAAAGTGCAAAATGTATATGCTGAGAAATTTCTAAATAATCCTACAACTTACAGTAAAGAAGAAAATTCATGGGGAATGGTTCCCCGCAACTGCAGATGTAATAAAAGCATACATGTTTTCATCGGTTCTTTTATAAGAAAACCTGATTTACAACCGTAATGGATCACTGATAAAATGCCGCAAACTCCGTTCTTCTCTACATTCATGCCATACCGTAGATATTTATTACTGTCTAAATTTTTGCATCTAGTAAATCATGAGGAGCAAGTTCCAGATGATAAGTATAAAAAGTTTCATTGGCTTTATAACTACATAAATCAGAAGTTTAGTTATGTGTACTAACCGAGTCAAAATTTAGCAATAGACGAGTCACTAATGACATTTAGAGAACGTCTTTCCAACATTCCGTACAATAAAAGTAAGAGAGAAAGATGTGGTGTAAAATGTTATAAAACATTTGAGTCCCTCACTAATTACTGTTGTAAATTTAAATTTTATTATGGTGCTGAAGCAGGCAACCAGAACAGAGACATCTTAGTCTCCGAGGCTGTTGTTTTGGAAATGGTGGAAGGTCTCGAGGGACTTGACGCAGTTTGATAACAGATAATCGGTACACATCAAGTTTGATATGATGCTTTATAATTCATTTGTTGTTTATAAAAATGTAGTGCGAACCAAAGAATAACATTTCACAAAATTTAAGGAAATGGTCTGCCAGGACTCTTTTGAGTCAGTTGAAATGCCCAATTAGAAAACGCGCGATAGATTTACCCAAGGAATTACTCCTGAACGTCTCCAGATCAAATTTTGGGGCCACTTCCGATGATACATTCCTAATACTCATGAAATAGCAAGAGAAAATCGCTCAAAATATGACTTACAATAAAAATGTTCATTCAGTATCGTTTCAAGTAGGTGATTTGGTTAAACTCAAAGTTGAACCTATGCATAAATGGCAAGCTCCGTACAAAGGTCCCTTTCGTTTTACTTCTAAAGAAGGAGTAAACTCCATCCTTAAAGGTGGTCAAGAGAACTCAAAAGTTGATTATAACAGATTAAACATGTTGATGTTCAATCCTACAACATAAGTTATTAAGTAAATCTAACTTGTCTATATTTTTGTATATGTATACCTGTAATATAACCGATTTCCTTTTTGTTTTCATTTTCTCATTGTGTGTGTGTGTTGTTGTTGTTGTTTTTTTTTTTTTTTTTTTTTTTTTTTTTTTTTTTTTTTTTTTTTTTTTCTGTACTCAAGAGTGTACTTATTTCATAACAAGGTCTTGAGGATCATACACCTCGCTACACCAGGAACGCAGAATTGCACAGAGATCTTGAAATAGACACAGTCAAGCAAACGATCATGAGAGGTGCTGAAAAGCACAAGCAGACACTGGGAACGCCCACCAATCCCCTAACTAACGTTTTGCTTGATCGTGAAGCTGCGACTGGACGCCTCAAGCGCCGAAAAGTGTTTGAGCTGGTATGAGGTCGCTTCCTTATGGGTTAAACGGTTAAAGTAACCAATTCAAAACTAAGTTATTTGTTTAGCTAGTAAGAGATTATATTGTATGAGAAAATAAGTTGTAGGATGAATCGATAGATTTTGTAGTATAAGAATGACAGACGTATGACGTGCGTATGTATTGTGTTTATAAACAAGCCAGTCGGTAACTCGCAAGTCGAAAGCTGTATACAGGGTGGCCAGAAAGTGACTACATACCCCTCATAACTTTTTTTCTGATAGAGATAGAAGGCTGCGGTTTGGACCATTCTTATTTATTCCGGAGGCACTATCTGAGGAGGCTATTTCCGATGACACCCACTCCGGGTGATAGGGGGGGGGGGGGGGGGGGGGGGCTGGGGCAACTTCATTTTCTCTTATGGCACCCCCTATCTTGTGCCGATGCTTCTTATTGCTTTCGAATCATTTTTCTTTCTTTTTCCCTCTCCCAATCTTTGGAATAAAAAGTAACCTTTGTGACATGTAGCAACGCTGGATCATCATTGCTGACCCAGCGTATCTATGCCCAGCGTATCCGGCCGCGGTAGGGACCCGGCCAATTTGGAGGACAACTCACTGATCGATACCATTCAAAGCGTATGTTACTTATCATCCATCTCTTTAATATTTTCCGTGTTTTGTGTAAGTGTTATCCTTTATATATTTATAAAGTGTGTGTTAAGGTTAAGTATTTAGAGTAGTCCTATTATTGATATCCCCAACTCTCACTCACGTTACACCTTCTTAACTGGCATTTTGTCGATACTCTAATCCAACAATTTAAGAAAAAAAATTAAAAAAAAATAAATTCCAGGTCTATTATTTCCTATTATTTCTATTATTTCAGTCGAAAATTTAGCTTTGTGTATTTTCTGGTGCAGTTTTGTGTATAAAACGTAGTGACACTGCGTTTTTTTCTCTTCCATCGAAGGGCTAGGAGGAACTCCCATGGGACGGTTTGTACTAAGCTGAGGCCAGGTAATAAGTAATATCTATTTCCCAAATCGCCATCGTTTGTCACTAGGAGAATAGACCCAGCTAGTTAGCCACATACAACCAAGTTATAGGATCACCCCTTGAGGTTGAATCCCTGCTAATGTATTGATTGAACCCTGAAAATTTTAAAAAAACAGTAGACCATACGGAGCATTTTTGCTGACATCTGTATCTCATTCTTCCTGTTTTGGAGGTTACCCCACAAGGGAGCTGACTATGGTTCCGCTTGCACTTACTCACCGCAAGATAGTGAAGTGGTATAGGGGTTCCGTGTCCATTTGGCAACGCCACGAGTAGATACCTTGGCTACTCGCGGAAGCTGTGTTTTGGGCATTTGTGCACGCACGTCAGAGCGTCTTGAATTTCGGAAGGTTTGTTTGGGAAAATCGCGTACCGTAAGGTCAGCGGACGCGATGAGCGTTTCCGATCATCCGAAGTTTGAGAAGTTAAATACCTGGGTTTAGTCTCGGGGCTGTTTAGAGTGACACTGCGGTGCACCGGTTATGCATAGGCGCTGCGTTGAAGATTGTTAGATATAAGTTTGAAGATTGAAGATAGAACATTGAAGATTGTTAGGTATAAGTTAGGTATAAGCGCTGCGGTGCATTAGTAATTGTTAGATATAAGCTGGGTTCGAATACAAAGATTCTGATAGTAACCAACACAGTGCGTTTGAGAGTTTAATAATTAACAGCGTAAATCCCAACAAGAACACCCCGGGGAGACTACAATATCAACGTTCAATTTCTTCGACCATTTGCACCAAAAAAGTTTGGAGCCACTGAAGACTTTCGGAGGGACTGGCTCAAGAGCAGGTTTCCAGGTACTGGCTTGGAGCCGATTCTGGAGTCAACAAAAGAACGCTCGGACGATATCACACATTGGTGGCTGCTCGAGAGATGTCACTGGAAGCAGCAGGAATTCAATGAATTTGATGTATTTTAGACTTAAGTGAATTTTGGGCAGTTTCATGGAAATAAATTTTAGGAGGGATTTCTTTCTTCAACATTGTAAGTCAGTGTTAAGAAAGGTGGCGATCACCTGAGTTTGTTACGTAAACGGTAGGAGCCTCAGGAGTTTCTTCCAAACCGCCTGCAAGCTGATTCTACTCATTAAGACGAGACGAGACGAGATAGCAAGAAACGATCAATCCCATTGGTTTAAACGGCGTCACGTGACAGATTTGAAGTCATTAGAGCGGGATCGCAGCAAGCTCCGAGTCATTCATTTCAAAATTATGACTAGGAGCTTGCTGCGATCCCGCTGTAATGACTACAAATCTGTCACGTGACGCCATTTAAACCAATGGGATTGATCGTTTCTTGCTATCTCGTCTTGTCTCGTCCAAATGAGCAGAATCAGCCTGCTGGACGGGGTAACGATTTTTGGTTTTTCTTTCTTAGAGAGGGGACGTATAACAGGGTCGTCATGACTGTCTCTCTGGGTCAGTCATGACAACCCATGTTGTGCGATATACGCCAGAGCTCTCCTATGTCCGCGGCCCGTACGTTTCTAGGTGAGCTTTGGAAGATGCTCTCGAGGTTTGTTATGGTTTCGACTCCGGAAGCAATATCCGCGGGCAAGAGATGTGTAGTACGTATGAGAGTAACTGAGACTAAGTTTGCGGGGTCACTGCTTTGGGCATCGAGATATAAAAAGGTGGTTCCACTCATACGAGGCCCTCATACGCCAGTGTAGATCGTCACCGTATAAGTGTGTGTGCTTAGTCCTAAATGAAGTGTACGTAATATACAGGGTGTTGAAAAACTGTTCCCGAATATTTCAGGGGCGGATTCTGCAGATCAAAATAAGACCTTTTTTTCCTATAAACATGTGTCCGAAAATGCCCCCCTTTTGAGCTACAGCCCCCCAAAGTTTTAAAAAAGTTACGGTTTTTTTGGAATAGCGACCACTATTATGAACCAAATGTCTTAAAACTTGGTGTCATGAGGTAATTTCACGCGTAGAATCCATTAATGACCTCGAAAAATTCAGAAATTGAGTCTAACTGTACTTTCCACGCAATCTTGTACCTTTAACGGCACGAATTTTATGTTACGGATTAAAATTTTGAAGAATAATTACCAAAATCAGATGCGGAAAACCCTTAGAAAGATTTTTGGTCCTCCTTGTTTCTTTCGATACAACGCGTTTTAAGCGAGATAATCGCTGCACAGTGTGGAAAAGTCAGCGCTTTTACCGTAGCGGCCGGCCCGTAGAAGCAGCGGAGAGGCGGGTTGCATACTCACTGCCGTTTTTCATGGTAAAAGCGCTGACTTTTCCACACTGTGCAGCGATTATCTTGCTTAAAACGCGTCGTATCGAAAGAAACAAGGAGGATCAAAAATCTTTCTAAGGGTTTTCCGCATCTGATTTTGGTAATTATTCTTCAAAATTTTAATCCGTAACATAAAATTCGTGCCGTTAAAGGTACAAGATTGCGTGGAAAGTACAGTTAGACTCAATTTCTGAATTTTTCGAGGTCATTAATGGATTCTACGCGTGAAATTACCTCATGACACCAAGTTTTAAGACATTTGGTTCATAATAGTGGTCGCTATTCCAAAAAAACCGTAACTTTTTTAAAACATTGGGGGGCTGTAGCTCAAAAGGGGGGCACTTTCGGACACATGTTTATAGGAAAGAAAGGTCTTATTTTGATCTGTAGAATCCGCCCCTGAAATATTCGGGAACAGTTTTTCAACACCCTGTAGAGCAGCTTTGTGCGGTCTCGTTATTTGAATTCTAGTGTTCGGTATAGCGTGCGGTATTTGGTAAAGTGTGTACCTGCACTGTTACATTACCCAGTCTTTAGACTCGCCTAATGGGGCAGTTGCAAGGGCCGAAAGCTTGTGTTTTTTATAAAGAAAATGATACAACTTGATGAACTGAGAACAATGATGGCTTTGATTTTTTCTTAAGTGTCCCAGTTTTGGAGATACACACGTGTAAAGTTGCAAAAAATTGTGTGCGTAGTGACGACACTTCGCGGAATTCCCATTTAAAACAATGTATTTTGGGCCAAAATCCCATCTCGGGAACACTGGAACTTAGTTAGAAACCAAAGGCATCTTTGTTCTCAGCTCATCAAGTACTTTCATTTTCTTCATAAAAAACACAACTTTTCAGACCCTTGCAACTGCCCCATTATAATTATTCATCAATCACTACACAGTTATTCAGAAAAGAAA
Organism: Trialeurodes vaporariorum; assembly: GCA_011764245.1. Lineage (NCBI taxonomy): Eukaryota > Metazoa > Arthropoda > Insecta > Hemiptera > Aleyrodidae > Trialeurodes > Trialeurodes vaporariorum. The sequence continues at coordinate 11,035,872 of VMOF01000002.1, read as the reverse complement.
TCCGTAGGCTGCAACGTAATCCGACAACCAGACTGAGCTAGCTCATGAAGGACCAGATGCCTGGAATTACACCTTAGACGTCCTCCTCACGAAACCATTTCCTCCAAATGTCAACATGGTGGCATATGCCGATGATTTAATGTTTATTGTAACTATCGGGAACTCTAGGAACGAAATACAAGCTGCGGCGCGAGCTGCGATGCGCCAAGTCGAAGAATGGGCTACTTTCAACAGATTGGCCTTCTCTAGTAACAAATGCTGGAGAATTATCATGAACAGCACACTGGGAAAACCACCACCAGTCACCTTGGCTGGGGACCAGGAACCTACCTTCCTAACGAAGACTAATAAAAATATTGACTACCGATTTACTTAGAGAGGCTCAATTTGTATGCCCTATTATATGATGTATCGAAATTCGAAAGATAAGAGTTCCCTCATGAAAATTGAGCAGTTGCGTAAGGACGGAGGCGGCCCCCACCTCACTGAGTAGCCTGGAAATTGAGAACCCCTTTTAACGCTGTGTCTTGTGAACTGATGAGATGCAAATTTTCGCGTTTCACAAAATTCGAGGCCTTCGAAACATTCACTCTGGCTCGACGTCAATTCAATCCTTTTTATTCAAATTTTTTCCTCCTGTGTACAGTACTGAAGAAAATTCAAAGGTGCCGAGTATTTTGATTCCAAAAGCAAATACTTACAAAAGCGATTAAAAAAAAATATCTATGAAAACATTTTGAGGAATTCATCATATTAAAGAAGATTTTTCCTTCGAAGTTTGTTTATGCAAAATACTTTTTCGATTGCGATGACTCAGACAACAATTTCTAGATTCTCTAGAACTCTAGAACTCTTTCTCGCCATTAATGATTCCTGTGAATGAAAATATTTTATCAACTACAGGAGAGTATCGATGAAAAAACAAACAAAATAACGGAAAATACAAATTGAGAGTTGTGGGACACACAATTTTCATGAAGGAAGGAACAGAACAAGTTGATGTAAAACTGTCAGGTTTCAAATAAAAGAAACGAGAAGACATCCTGGAGAGAACTCATTTGATTTACCTGTTATCCGGAAGCCTGCTCATGGAATTAAAATGTCTAGACGTCATCTTATCCTTGAGGGAAGCGCAACTACTTGACAAATCGTCAATATCATCAATTATTTGAAGAGACAACCTTTCCATGCTCTCGATCTTATCAGCAGCATTTATAAGAACACGATACCTTTCTCTGGAAAAAAAAAAAAAAAAAAAAAAAAAAAAAAAATAGACAAAGTTGTATTTAAAACTAACGCACAATCATCCAGTGAGGAGAAGCACAGGATTTCAGAAATATTAAGAAAGTCCAATAATCTGGGACTAGTTAACACACTTAAAATTTACTTTTTTGGCTGCTCAATTAGGACTGTTAGCAGAGCACTTCCTCCATACTGGTAGGAGATAGTCACTAAAGAAAAAGCCAAGTTAGATACGACTATCACCATCTCACCTACCTATCTACTTCACACCTCTGGTGTTGCCTGATTTTAAAGTTTAAAGATACTTTTCTTAAGTTTACTAGAGACTTCACAAACATTCCGATGCTACAGTCCCTAGGCGATTGGATAGCGCGAGATTCATTTAGGATTCATTCCATTTGGATCTGGGACCGATGCGCGACGTGGAGAGAGGGTTGCAAGTGCTCACATAGTCGCGCGAGCACACCCAGTAGGCGTAGAGTCCTTGTATATTAAAGAGTCTCGCCATACGCGGGTTCGATTCTAATGGGCTGTGGATTTCAGGCTGTCACGGAGCTCAAGGAGGCGTTCTCTGTGCTACTCTCTAGAAGGTGACTGTTGGAACGCCTCCTTCAAGGAAGCATAAACGCTTCCTCTGCGAACCCAACCAATCAGAGAGGACACCTCCTTCGCCTTCTTCTTCACGTGGCGAGACTCTTTCATGAACAGGGACTCCAGGTAGGCGAGGGGAGCACGCGGAATTCATTGGCAAATTGTTCCTTCGGAAACAAAGGTGGAAGAATGAGTTACCAATGGTTGCTAGAGTCCCTTGATGGAAAGTTGTTAGCGAGTGCCGACACAACGCGACACTTCATGTATTTGACAGGAGTCGACCGCGTGGACGCATTCGAAGGTCAAGTTCGACAGAGGACTCGGTGGACAGGCGGATTGCCGGCATTCCGGTCAGTTCCCATAGGTTTCTAGTCTCCCCTTTCTTCTCACCGACTCTTTTGTATGGAGCCCTCAATGTCGTTCACCCCTGATCACCTCCGTGAAAACCTAAAACCAGCGACCAATCACAACTCATTGAGCTCGTGTCGGAACTCCTAAACAGTATTTCAATCAAGGGACTCTCGTGGCTGCACGCTTGTACTAGCGGGGAAAAGATACATTGTCAGGATATGCAATACGCAACGCACAAGATATTATTCATTTTCTTTGTGAGCATTTGGTGTGTTGCGCACTGCAAATCCTGGCCAGGTATCTTTGTCCTACGTGCTTCCACTAAATTTCATTGTGTGCATTTGGTGTTGCGCACTGCATATCCTGACCAGGTATATTGGCCCTACGTGCTTCCACTAGCGCACCCGCCAGGCGAGGGGATAGCACTAGATTCATTTACGAATCATTCCAGATGTAGAGAAACAGGTTGCCAATGGTCACGCGAGCGCACCCGTCTGGCGCGGGGAACTTAAGGAATTCATAGACGAATTGTTCGACGATTTCTGTCCGAAAACGGTACGATGCGTCAATGAGTTCCGTGCGCTCGCGAAAGCGTCCCTCCACTGAAGTCCCCAAAAGGAACAACTAGCCAAATAATAAAAAGGAGAACGACACAAGTACTAAATCTAATAAATTAAAAACAAACAACTCACTTGCGCGAATAAAATTTCTAAGATCGGACGCGTTTCGCGCGGGCAAAGCGTCCGATCTTAAAAATTTTATTTGTGCAAGTGAGTTGTTAGTGTTTAATTTATTTGAACTAGCCAATGGTTTCACGCGCTTCACTCGCTAAGTAGATGCGCTAATGCAAGCGTGCGATGCGACCATCGGCAACTCGTTTCTCCACATCTGTCTCCAAAAGGAACGATTCGTCAATGAATCCCGCGCAGTCCCCTCATCTGGTGGGTGCGCTCGCGCTAATGTGCGACCACTGGCACAGCTTTTTACGCCTTAACGACATAGGGTGTCGGGCTGTTATGAACGTAAAACCAGGTTTTCTCATCATAAGTTAGGTACCTCTTTCTCACCCCTCGCGCAAAGATTACCCATGTTACTTGACCCGCTGATTTCAAATTCGGCCTTAGTTTTTACTCAAAACTGATACTATTTCCGGAATTTAGAATTTTTTGCTCAGAAGATGTAATTTCGAAATTACGTAAAATCTTGGTCAATTTCATGAAAACTGATAGCATTTTTGAAACCAGCGTCTCAAAATACATGTGACGAGCGATGATGAAGTGAAATTGAAGACAGAAAATTATTCTAAAACACTAAAAATTAGTGATTAGTTTGGATGGTGAATGTCACGGACACATTATGTAGTTTTGGATGCTTACTTAAACATATAACTTCCCCTAGACGAACACTTTACGCTAAATGGAGTAAACTTATAGCAAACATTACTGACTTGAAAACCAAACTATCTCGTTCTTTATACTAGAAACGACGGGAATAATGGCAAGACGATGGAACAAAACGTTTGATCTATATAGGGCAGGAATGAACCAACTAGAAGCAAGGATTCATAATTCGTTACCTATACTCTGTTCGGGATAAGAAGTCCGATGGGAAGTCAGGTAAAAACGCACTACATTGCAACGCAGAGGTTTCTCGGCTGTCGATTCTCCCCCACTACGTCGCGTTTATACAGTCCTTTGAATGCCCACTCGAAAATGAAACTTTTGCGGCATGCGCGAATTTTGAATAACTGACTTTAAATTTAAATTCTGCTTGACGTGCACAGAAAAATAATACCCAACGGCGGTTCAAGGAGTAATTTTTCAAAGAATTTGGCATTCCTGATTGAGTTATTCCAAGATGCTTTAATCTTTGAAAAATTACTCCTTGAACCGCCGTTGGGTATCATTTTTCTGTGCACGTCGAGCAGAATTTAAATTTAAAGTCAGTTATTCAAAATTCTCAAACGTCGCAAAAGTTTAATTTTCGAGTGGGCGTTCAAAGGACTGTATAAATTGGTCAGTTCACGGTATTGTCTTCTTCAATAAAAGGGTTAAGGCTAGTCCTCCTGAACGCACGTAGCGGGGGAGAATCGACAGCCGAGAAACCGCTGCGTTGCGAGGTAGTGCGTTTTTACCTGACTTCCCATCGGACTTCTTATCCCGAACAGAGTATATGTATAGAACAGGGGGGATAAAACATTATTTGGGTCATTCCATAGTATGATTGCTTTAGGTACTCTGAAATTGTCTAGACATTCGAAGCTCCACTATAACTATGTTAACAAATAGTGGGTTCATGTTCCTTTGTATTTTCTTGCCAGATGAACGGTTCTTGATACACAAAGAGAGAATCATTGCCATCATGAAATCAGAGAAAATCAGGCAGAGGAAAGAGACACAACTCCTTGCAATGCCACAACCTGATCATTAGCAGATACATTGTCAAGAAGGCAAGAACCCATCCTCCATTCAGCCAAAAAAGAAGGAAAAAAGGGGGCAGGGAATGGGGGGGGGGGTAAATAGAGAAAAAATAAAGGGGGTCACAGGGGGGGGGGGGGGCAAAAATACCATGTTCGCTCCCTACCGTTTTAGGGCTGGATCCGCCAATGAGCCTGATTTACAATACAAGCTGGTATCAGAAACAAATAGAGATGGAGCACTACACTAAAGTACATAGGGAAGATTTGATGCACACTGAATTTTCGGGGATTCAACAAAATAACACGAAAAACAACAGTCAGCACCTTTATATGTCGCATGGTGTTGAACGGTGACATTCGGTAAACACAGAGGGATTGGCTGGGAAGTGTAGAGGAGGGTGCTCAACATTCAACACCCTGCGACGTTGACTGTTGTTTTGTTGAATGCGCGAGAATTCAGAGTGCCTCTGCTGCAGCCAGTTACTCTGGCTGATATAACAACTCAGGGCTGAGTCATACTACAATTGATAAGTGTACGTACATATTACTCTTCTGCTTACGGGAGTAAGCTATGGAGTATGGATGACTATAGTCATCAGATTTTAAAAATTTATTTGACATGAAATTTCCTTCAGACAAAGTAGGTTGCTAGAAAGCTTCCTGCAGTGACACAACTTAAAGAAAGGAATATTTCTCGTCATCCAAAACCAACTTAATAGATTATTCACCTGATAAGCTTCCAGTGCTCACAAAGCCCTTGGTAAGAGAAATGATAGTAATTTAGAGGAAACTGACAAAAAAGAGAGTGATGTCAATTCGAGACTTCTTCGGTAAAAGGGGACCCCCTTCATACCCTTAATACCCGTATAAAACAGTGGGTGTGCTCGTGCTCTAAAAATCTGATTTCAAGAAATATTCTGTGAGTAAGAAGAGTTGGATACGGTTCTCTCTGTCACCTGAAGATTCAACTGTACGCTCTAATTGTTAGACAAATAAAAAAACCCAGTTTCCCTCATCAGATTTTCACGCAATAACAATTTGAAATCAGGACTTCAGAGCACGAGCACACCCACTGGTTTATAGCCCCTTGTACCAAAGAAGTCTTCAATTGTAAAACTCAGCCAATATCAAATAAATAAGGAGAGGAAGAGTTTAGAGCGCTAAACACATCCAAAGAAGCAATACAAGTAAGGATCCGATTTCACCTCCAGCCTTTTGATGATGGAAGCCCCAACCGGGCTTATCCACCCAGGTCTTTAAGCGCTGACACTAGATCTAGCACTACAAGAATCAGAAAGAGGGCCTTGAAGTCTTGACAATAGTTAACTGAACAAAAGGTTGCTTGATGCCACATCTGCACGCAGGTACTTGAAAGTAAGTGATATTTGGACGATCCAGCAGCTGGAAGAAAATGACATGTAAAAGTGGAATCAAAGTTACTCACCCGACCATTGTGCGCAGCTCCTCTTTCTTCTTTTCGATTTCATGGTTTAATTTTGAGTGAACTCCTTCGACTTCATCTTTATTGAACTTTTCAAATAAAAAATTCGGATCACATGGAATCAAGTTTGAGAGAGAAGAGTCCTCTGTCATAGTTGGCATATGAAATTACAGGCTGGCGAGAAACACCTAGCGTTTGCACTTTTCACTTTGCAACCTGCAGGACAAGCAAAATTTTAAAAATGTTAGAAATTTTGTGAATTCGTGATGATGTGTGATCCTGTAACTTTTTTTAAGGTTAGGGGGCCGATCTTGTTTGTTTATTTTATTTCGCCTACAGCGAATGCCTCCGCGATTCTAAAGGCCTGAATGGATGAACAAGAGGATCCGAGACTGAAAGGACTCCACATTACTCGTCATGACGTTATGTTCAATCCAAAGTTCAATCCTAACCTCAAACCAGGCAGTTGACGCCTGGATTGCTAATGCACCAGATGCACGAGCATAATAATGCAGTTTTTTATTGTTTTTATTTCATCACGTTTATTATGTAGAAAAAAAAATGGAGAGGCGTACATAGTTCTTCCATGCTCTGCTGTAGCATCTGTCTGATTCACAGGATAAGTAGCTGGTCGCAATGCAGTGCATTGCAGATTAATATTTATTTTTGTGTTTATTTTTAATTTATTCTACGTATGCTCACAATATTCCTTTATCTGTCTCTGCCTCTGTCATCAAATATAGAACTTCGAAATGCCTCAACTTCAGGGGCCTGACTTCCAATCACCTCAAGTAAGTAATCACGCTCCTTCATATCGCTGTATTGAAAGCTCCTAATCAAAAATTTAGAAAAATCTATCGGGTGAAACATTCCTGACTGTACCTTGTTCTTGAGTTAGATACTTGGATGAAGTCTCAATTAATCAGAAGTTAGTATTCTCAAGTCAGGGTCGATAACAAGGACCATCGTCTGAAGCCTGAATGAAACATTTGATGGGCCAAATAAGCAAATTAAGCTCTTTTGAAAGAGACAAGGCAAGGTAGTGGGAATCAATTATTCCCATTGATATTAACAGCGCTGCGTGACTAAGTAAACTCAACTCGGAGTTGTTCAATTCAGACGGAGCGACTCTACGCCGCGCTGATGAGGTTACATGAAGCTGTTCTAACAAATGGAATTGATGAATTCCTGCTTTGTTGTCTTGTAACGTCTTAATGAGTGGAATCTATTTGCTGCACCCCATGAATGCTATACGGTCATTTGTCTCACCATATGCGCAGAAGTTGTGTCCGGACTAATCAGAGGCCTAGGTTCACAACTTGTAGGGACTTGCAGTTAGTCTGAGGATTAACATTATTCGGGACCCAGATTGTCAGGCAAACTGGTCTAAAAGATTATAGACGTAGACCGGGCACTCCAGCTATCTCATAACCCAGATGTAAAGTGTGTAAGCGACTCTGGGATGGGCTGGGTAGGCAGAGAGTACCCTAATTAGGGGTAGCCAACGAGCTATACATCTATCTAGAGTGTCGGTTTAATAGGTAACCTGCGTATCCACCATGTGGGATTTTTCGGTTAGGTTTAAGCCAGTAGTTTGTCCATTTGTTCCAGTGCATTTTGGTGCAGCGCCACCGCACAATGGAACAAATCATGTTCTGGTCCATTGTGCTTCGCGCTGCTCCAAAATATACGGAATCAATTGGGTTTTTACGATACGCAGAGAGCCGTGAAAAAAAGTTGGGATGACACAGATGACAGAAACTTCGGCGATTTGTGCCGTCTTGCTCAACGGTGGTCATAAACAGGCGAGACACCTAGCAGCGGAAGTCTGAACTACCAAGTGCCATTGTGTTGCCCTATATATTATATTTTTGAGCACATTGCACATGTGCCGGCATGGCGCATGCGGTAGCGCGCGCTTCGCGGATTATAGTTTTGTTAGAGGTCAGAGGTTCGAATCTCGCTCATTCCTTTTAATTTTGACAATCTTCAAGATTTTACAGGAGATTTAGTGAGATTTTTTTAGGGATGACAAACAATCCGTAAATCTCATTTAGTCGTGTAATTATTTTCCTTTCTAACGTGTGTTGGGAAAATTTACAAACGATCGCTATCGCCACTGAATTCACAATGGAATTCACTCATGAAAATTTGAAAATCTATGTACTAACAGGATTTTCAATGTTTTATCCATGATTGACAGCAGCAGCTAGATGTAAAATAACACAAAATAATCATCGTATTTTAGTTAGAGTATACTCAAGACTAGAGTCCCTCAAGACAAGTATACTATTTTAGTAATCCGGAGTCAGAAGAAACGTAAAGTCGTAACAAAACGTAGGCACCGTAGAAAACGCAAGGTAGATTAAAGATTTAAAGATTTAAAGATTTAATCTACCTTGTACAAAACGTCTACTTTGCCAGCAAAATGCGGTTTTCGTCGAGTACTGTCATCCTGTGTCATCCCAAAAAAATCTCACGGCTCTTTGTCATCCTGTGTCATCCCAAAAAAATCTCACGGCTCTTTAGGCATCAGAAACACCGGAGCTCCGAATTTGCAGCAGCGGTTTACGGTTTCTTTGTCATCCCTAAAAAAATCTCACGGCTCTCTGCAGAGGAGTCTACCTAATCAATTGGACAAACTACTTGCTTAAACTTAACCTAAAAACCCCCCATGGTGGTTACGCAGGTTACCTCTTAAACCGCCACTCTAGATAAATGTAATGCTCGTTGGGGGTAGCATGAACAAATTTATCATAAGTCTCTTTAATGCCTCTCAACCAGGGCTCATCAACTCAGGTTGGACCTAACCCAAGTTGAGATTTGCACCTAAACACTACAAAGTTCTGAACTCGGGTTGATGAGGCATCGATGTCACCAAAATTAGTCAAAATAAACATGTGTCTTTTGCCACCATATTGCATCAAGTATCGTCCCCATTTTTGTCATTTTATATCCTGTATTTGGCTGGCTACTGAAATTATTATGAATATCTTTTTTCCACATTCTGCCTTGACAGATCCTCCCATTTATTAAAAAAAGAAAAAGAAAAACTCTTCTGTACATTGTGATGTTACCTGTGTGTGATAATGGCTGTTCTTCTCCCCTGTTTTTCCAGATTTGTCTAGCTCGAGCACTTTATGACAATGTAGCAGAGGCACCTGATGAATTGTCCTTCAGCCAAGGAGATGTTTTAACAGTTCTGGAACAAAATACAAATGCTCTCGAAGGCTGGTGGCTATGTGCTCTCAGAGGACGGCAAGGTATTGTACCAGGAAATCGTTTGAGACTCTTAGCTGGCATGTATGACGGTAGCTGTGATGCTAACACTCTTCAGAGGCAAGGAAAAAGGCGATCCTGGCATGTCCAGCCAAATAAAGTAAGCCTCTTCTTTCTCTAAGCTACAATTTCTATTCATCTTTGCTTCAGTTGTATGACTGCTTTGACCTTGTTCAAAAAGTCAAAAAATAATGAAATTACATATGGGTCATTCCATGTCATATTAGACTATAGAAAACCAAAATTTACATGTGACCTGTCAGATTTTCATGAAATTTGGTACACTTGTTCTACTATTAGAGAAAGATCAAAATCTAATTTTTTTTAGATTTTTTGGGGCCACCAATTTTTTTTTTTAATGAAATTTCAAAGTCTCTGAAATTTGCCAAATTGCAGAGGCTAGGTACCATCTTTAATCAAGCATAACTCAGTCATCGTTTGTCTTAGAATATTGAATATGGTCTCATTTTAAAGATCTTTTTAAGAGCTTTTAAATGATGTAGAACAATGTAAGACTTAACAAAATAAAATTGAAAATTTTTCAGTTGAAATTTTTGAAAAAAAAAACCTCCAAAAATGGCAATTTTAAAATTTTGAAATTTTTACATGTATGTACAAATATCAAATTTGTGTTTAGTCTGGAGGCTGCTTGTTCTTGGATCATTTCTGAGAGTTTCTACCTCTCCTGAGTGAATACAAATAATCAGAGGTTTGTGTGTGCAGAGAGGATCTCGCACAATTCTTACAGAAATTGGCGCTTACTTGCTTGAAAGATACATAAAAAAAAAAATTATTGATTCATATCGAACTAAAGTTCTGACAGTTGATGTTTAGGAGGTAGGTTTCTAACCTAGTGGCCTTCACATTCTATTAAAAATCCTGCAAACATTTTTCATCAATTTTCATAAAATGTCACTTTCCGGATTACAGCAATGCACTTCCAAAATCCCTAGCTACTGTACTGTACTGTAAATTAGCTATGAGTTGTTTACAAGTCATTTCCTATCCCTTTACCAAGAGCTTTTTGCCCGAAGATCGGCATCATGTTCACGGAGCTGATTGGCACTCTTCGAATCGTGATCGAGTATGTCATAGGTTTATGATGGAATTTCTTTTTAATACGTGAAATATAAGCTGCATTTGCTGTCTGGTCTTTTCAGTTTATCAAAGATTACAAAATAATATAAGAAATGTACGCATCTAAACGAAACATTCCAATGTTTGTAAATTCTGTTCATGTTTACATAAACGAGATGGTTCCATGTATGTAGTTATTAGTTGGTGATATAGTGTCTAGTGTAGCGCGGGTTGTTTGAAATGGAAAGTATGTTCTGAGTTAATGAGTGAATTTTGAAAGTTTTTAATGTGCGCATCGTTATTTTTGCCGAATTTCACGTTAGGAACAATGAGTTTTATTGATGTAGCAAAAGTACGCAACAGACCCATTTTGAGAGTTTGCGGTCCTTGGTTGTTTACCTCTTCCAAATTCTACTTGGAAATTTCGTAAGTCATTCATGTGGCAAATAATTTTGCTTTTCTCAGGTTTTGACCCCTCAAAAATTTGGTGATGTGTATTTGTACGATATGCCACCAAATCAATCCTATGCTGGTCAAGAGCAGTATGATGTGCCTCCTGCAACACACTTAGCTGCTGTTGATGATCTACACAATGGTAAATCTTGTATTTCACATTAGCTTTCATCATGATTTATTCGTCACTTTGATGTGAAAATTCGTTTTTAGATTGGTTTAATTTGATTGTTCAACTCTCTTCCAACTTTGTCTAATGAATTCACGGGCTCGAAGGGCGCTCCTCACATGCCGTTTTTGAATTAGTCGAGCTCAAAGCTCACGCAAATTGCGTTACATCAAATTTGCTCAAAACCAATCTCAAAATCAAACCAACAAACTTATTTCAAATGGATTTGTCACAACTTTTACTTTCTCACAACTAACGAAGTTAGAAATTGAGGAAGTATTGCGATGGCGCAGATGTCTGTTTGCCTGTATCACAGCATAACTTTTGAACCAATGGTCCATATGCATCCAAATATTTGCAGAGAAGTTGCTTTCAACATTTCACAGAGGGGATTTTTTTGTTTTTTCGAAATTTTTAATTACAAGCAAGTAATGGAGGATGAAAGGTTTCCCTTTAAATCGAATGGAAAAATTGGGTAAAATATGCAAACTTATAGAAAAATCGGAATATCTCAAATATATCTGTTTGAATTTTGATGAAAGTTTGCGGAACTATTCTGCAACCAGACTACTGTAAAATTAATCCCTTCAGGGGGGTCTGAGGGTCTCCCCCAGAATATTGAAGGGGGGGTTTGGGGTCTCCCCGAGAGTAGTAAAGGGGGATCTGTGGGTTACCCCAGAAAATATAAGGGGGTCTGGGTGTCCCCCCTAGATTAAGTTTGATGTAAGAAAGTGTTCGTGAGGTATTCCCTACAGTTTATTTTTTAAAACTTTAAAGGTTAAAATAAATAATGCAAACAAACCAAGCCTGTGTGGAAATGTCCGTGAGAGATCTCCCGCTTGGCGGCCTCCTCGGTGTTTCAAAATTGCGTCCCATAAAACCTCTCTATTTGGTTTAGCGCGTCGGGTTTTTTATATCTCTTACTACGTATCCTCACGAATACTTTGAAAACTTTGTTTCAGATAATTTTTCAACTCGTCATAGTGAAACCTACTCTAGACCTAACAGTTGTAGTAGCGCAAGTGATAGCTATGACATGCCTCGTCCCCTGATAGCACCTAACTTACATCAACAACACCTCAACAATCAGTCTACTGTACGAGACGACAGCTACGACATTCCTCAGCCATCAAATTCTACATCATTCCAAACTACTCAGTACCCGTATTCTTCCAGCTGTTCAGTTTCATCAACTGTCTCGAGTATGAATGATTCCTTCTCTATTTCAAACTCAAACAAATCTAGTTCGATTCCCGATTATGATGTACCTAGAGGAAGGTCTGTAGGAGTCCAGCAACAACTTCATCAGCTAATAGCTGAACAGGTATTTACCGTTCAATTTTAGGTGTTATTTTAGCGTAGGCGTAGCGTGGGTGTCAAAAGTAGGGGGCTCTTGAAAAGTGATGCCTTTTTGTTTCTTTTTTTTTACTTGTGCATTTAAATAGTGAAGATCTTTTATTTATTTTTTTTTGCTTGCGTTCGTATTCGGGTCCTTTTAATTCAAGCCGCCACTACTGTTCTTCACGCAAAACAAAAGTGGGGGGGGGGGGGATTTCGGGGCTTTAAAAAAAAGTGGGGGTGCTAAAGCCTCCCCCCCCAAGCCCCATACACGCTATACCGATATATTTTAGGACAGCTAATAGCAGCAGACCTGTTTAGTGCGACGTCACAAACAAAACTGGATGCAAACAATTGCTCCATCTCACTCGCTCTGGTGGGTTTCCCCATGAGAAACAGGATCCAAATTTTCAAATGCAAATCTGTGCTAGTAAACAAAAAGTTCTATCAGATTTTATTACATCATTGGATTTCACATTCCTTAAAGTATAGTCACGCTTCAGCAATATTTTGGAAACACCACGCTTTCATTTACAATCATATACAATAATTTATATATTATATTATCATATTATTGGGAGTGTCATAAGCGTTCCGACCTTTTCGTCGGACATGATCTGAGTAACGAGTGGAACAGCAAATTTGTTTTGTCAAACAACATCCAACACGTGAGTGCAGAGGGTTAAGTATCATTTCTTTATTTGTCATGGTATTTTATTTACTTCCTTTCAGAATTACGATGTTCCGTCAGCTCCTGCCCAGTTTCGAGAACTACCGCTGGAACTAAACTCGGCATTAGAACGGCTAGCAAAACTGGAGGCCAAAACAACTTCTCCAATCAGCGAGCTTCTTTGCATTGCTGGGCCACAGTGGCGAGAGAGAGAGAAATTGGAGCCCAAATTAAGGGATGTCAAACGCTTTGTTCTTTCTTTACAGACTTCGCTGCACGATTTAACTGAATTTGGAGAGGGAGCTCTAGGCAACGCTATGACAAATTTTGATAATAGTAAGTTCGGTTTCATTTATTCGCTCAGTATTTATTTCTGATGGCAATCGAAAAAGTTTTTGTCATTCTGTAAGTTTATTGTTTGGTTTCATCTGATGCTTAGCAAATGGCAAATTTTGCAAGCTTCGATTGCATGTGCACTAGGATCAGTGGTTATTATAAGTCGAGGCACCATTTTACAGTGGTTATTTTTCCCAACTTTGATGTTCTTCAGTGTGGTTTTATCATGGTTATTTTTCCTGTTTTCAAAGTTATTTTTCCTGTTTTCGTGGTTATTTTTTCCTGTTTTCATCTCTTTTATATATTTTTTTTTTTTTTATTATCATTATTTTTTGTGCTCATCACTCGAAATTGTTTTTACACATTTACCTGTTTACCAACAAATTATCTCACTGTATCGATGTTACATCTTTCTCAGAATCTACTCTTTCATAAATTTTGCATGAAGCTTTTAACAAATGCTAACCGAAAAAATGCTGAAGAACTGAACTAATGCCGAAGGAAATCTTATCTGGGCGCAAATTTCGCACGGTAAAGCGAAAAAAGCAGAAAATGTCAGTTTTCTGGGCATTTTGTATTTTTTGCTGTTTAAAACAGGAAATTTCGTGCATGATTTTATGTTATGAAGCAGATTTCGGAATATTCGCATAAAAGGCCCATTTTCAAGTTTTAAATTAGAAATCACGAGAATGCAATCTTTACTCCTACCCGGGTCCCAGCCATCTAGTGCTTACATAAAGTTTGTAGAAACAAAATTCAGGTGTCTAGTGATAAGCTGATTGGAGGCCGTTCATTTTTTTTAATTTTATTTCAATCATTGACATTTTGTTCAAGTGTACCTAAGTTTTCGTCTTTGTTTTTTCTGTCTGCAGACTTGGCAAATAAATTATTACCTATGGTGAGAGCTCTGAAGAATGCAGACTTCATCATTCAGAATGCATGTAGTGATTTGGTCTCTCATGATTGGTCAATAGACAAACTGGCTGAAGATAATGTTACAAGTGTGTCATCTAAGACGAGACGCAGCGGGTTCGATGCTCTTGATAAAATTGTCAACTGTGCCAAAGAGTTGACTGAGGATGTTCGGCAGATAGCAAGTTTCATTCAAGTAAGTATTCGTCCTAATTCTTGTTTCTAGTCAATTTATTCGCTCTTTTGTGTTTTACAGAAATTTTTCTCCAGATTCCAAGAATTGTACAATAAGATCAATGTTAAGTTTAATTTTACTTTGTGGGTTCTGTGTAATTTCATCCAGTATAATTTTTGTCTAATAAAGTCCTTTGTAAATTTATCCATCCTAAAATGCACAACAGTATTACAATCAATGGGGTTTCTTGCAAACTTCCGCTGTGTGCAAATGAATTGTCTAATCTGCTGTAAGAACTAGCAAAAATCAAGAAAATCACACCAAATATGTCTAAAATTTAGTAATAAGTACACACAACTGCTATAAAAACAAGTTTGTAATGACGGTTCAACGCAGGTATGATGGGAGATTTCTGGCTAATACGTCATTTTCTCTAAGGTAACACAGAGATTTGTCTCAATTTAGGTGGGAATCTCCCATGATACCTCCGCCATTAAGTCCAATTCTGAGAGTGAATTTCGTGATTTTTTGTGTACTGATTGTCATTTTTACAGGTTTTTATGCAAGAATTGACTCTTCAATCTTTCATTGCAAAAGTTTGCAAGAGCCCCATTATCTAATTTTCTCACTGTAAGCTTGTCCCACACGGTTTGGTCCATTTTCAAATCAATGGCTCAGCCATTTTATAATTTATTTACTATAGGGATATTGTATGATCATTGGGTTTCTAAACTATTCTGTTGTGCTTGCGTAAAATTTAGTGAGATGATTTTGTAAAAGCTTGAAATACGCTCCAACATGTCGAGAAAACTGTACAGTTTGCAAAATAAACAACTTTCATTGGCAGGAAGTCTGTGACATCAAGATTCACGAAAACTATAGTGTTATCAATTGTACTGAAGTGTTGACCCCTATAGTACCACGCCCGAGTTATTTGTTTTCGCAACTGGATCTCTCACCGACAGTGAGAGCTCCAAATCGTTTAAAATTTGCAAAATCATGTATCATCGCGTGCCTTCGTTTACAGGTATAGGCAAAATTAACACCGTGGAGTAGAAATATGTAACTATCCACTAAATATGAGCGAGTTCTAGCGTTTTTTTCTTTTAGTAACTCAAACCTGGCAGTAAAAGGATTAATCTCTCTCAGCTTCCAGTTGATGTCGTCTTCATGCTTATGAAAAATTGGTGTTGCCAGAATGTGTTAAGCTACTCTATCTGTGAAAATGTTAGTGTCCCCCCTCCTTTTTTGTACTTTCTTTCATACCATTGTGGATAATTTTTTCTAGGGGAACTCATCTCTACTATTTAATAAAGGGGAAAACAGTGTAATTGGAGATTATGACTACGTCAATCTGGACAAAAATCATCTAAAGGAGACGGCAAGTACCTTGCCCTTTGAATTGCAAAAATCACTGTCCTCTCTACGAGTAGAATCAATGGTTGGTTCAAACTCTGATGAAACTCTAGTCAGAGAATGTCCGAATTCGGATAGACAGGTCAGTAAAGATATCTTATTTGTCTTTTTGTAATGAAATTGCCCTTGGGTGATTGATGGCTGATGCCTGGTTTTTAAATGATGACTCAAGAAAACTGCAGTGAAACCACAGAATAATACAATCAGAATGGAAACTCCCATAAGCGCCAATGGAAGCAAGTTTGGAATTTAACGGCACCAATAGGCAACGTTGTGGTCCTATATCCCAACATGGCGGACGTGTGTGATTTGTGTTGAAACTCATTTATTTCTGTAAATTCTGGAAAGAAATCTTAAGTTTCCGCCCTCACTTTTATTCTATTGTCATTTCAGAATTAAAATTTGGAGGATCACGTCCTATATTTTTTTTTTTCGAGCGCGAATCCAGATGTAAACATCCTATATCCCAACATAGCGAATGCGAAATGAATTTGCTTCAATATCCGACAGAGTTTCCGTTCTGGTTGTATTATTCTGTAGTGAAACTTTGAGAGCATATACAGTAAACTCTCGATTTACCGGATTTCAGGGGACCGGCCGAAAAATCCGGTAAATCGCGAAATCCGGTAATCCGAAAACTCGCATTTTTCGCGGCGAAATCGCGGACCGAAAACTCGCATTTTTCGCGGCGAAATCGCGGAATCTTTAGGTATTTTTTCTCCCCCCCCCTCCCCCCCCCCCAAATTTTCACTGTTTCGACTAACCTGAGCCTGTGGGTTTTATTTACAAAAGCACAAAACACGCGTGGGGGATTAGAACACGATAATTTGGTACTAACCGTTCGTTTGTTGAGTGTTTTTCATTTCCCTTAGCTAAAAATCTCTTTGGAAAAAATCAGCTGACTTTTTCCAAAGAGGTTCAGCCGATCTCGCTGTCAGCCAGCGTTGCCAATGTTGGCAAGTTCTTGAAGTGCCAAAGCCATAAACTACGTGCTTCACGCGTAAGCGCGTGGAGCCAACGCACTACGGGCGGCAACGCTGCGCTGCTGTCAACGCGGGAAAGCAGCGAAGCTTCCCTGCCGCTTGACGCGTTTTTCAAAACACCGCGACTGATGAGTTTGGAGAGTGACTTATGGTGATTCTTTGAGATCGCGGCATCGTGTCACGGGAAAAAACTGCTACATCTGAGCAAAGTCCGGTAAATTGAGAAGAAATATCTTCTTGGGACCGAGAAAAAATCCGGTAAATCGCGAAATCCGGTAAATCGCGATCCGGTAAATCGAATGAAATTTAACATTGTTCTTATGGGACTTTTGCCGGGACCGGAAAAATTTTCCGGTAAATCGCGAAATCCGGTAAATCGAGAGTTTACTGTAATTTGAAAAAATCTGCTTTGCTCTCCAAAACTGATAGTCATGAGAGGTCAAAGGCACATTCCTGAGAATAACAATTGGTTGTCAAATCCATTCTTTTCTTCTTTCTGACAAAAAATATTTAGCCTTAATAACTTGGCTTCATTCCATGTTTCATTCTTTTCATGGTTGAAAGAGTCAAAACAAGGAGTTACATGTACCCAATAGATACGCTGATACATGTTATTAGTCCTATCTCAAAGTGGGACAGTATGGACGATATGATTCCGGTCTGTTTGTCCCATTTATTTTAACCTTGAACCAAATTTGTAATTCATTCAGTGGAAATTGGTTTTAAACAATGGTGCAAGTGTTTTAGAGTGGCTGTCTGGAGACAGAATCCCGATACATACATACAACCATTCAGGTAAGAAAATTTTGCTTGTTTCTGTCATGCCATACATCAGTTTATTTATCTATCATGCAGATCTCTCCAAAAAAAATCAATTGTACCAATTTCTGTGTCCAGATAGCCACTCAAAACACTTGAACTTTTGTTTCATACCAATTTCAAATGGATTCGTCATAATTATGTTTTTAAAATTTGGAGGTTAAAAAAACGAGGCGAACAAACCGAGCCTGTGTGAAAATGTCCATAAGAGATTTCCCGATTTCCGCCATGGCTGCCTTGGTGTTTCAAAATCACGTCCTATAAATCCTTCTCTATTGGTATGGTATCGTTGGCTTTCGTTGGCTTGTTTATTCAAAATGAATAAGGCCTCTAGAGAACTTAGCTTGTTCTTCACTTTTCATTTACAGACAGGGTGTACCAGACCACCTGGATCAGGCATTTTTCTCGAAAACTACCAAACCAAATAATTTGCGACCAAAAAGTCTGATAGCAAATTGACCCCAAATTTTCCGTTTTTGATGTTTACAAAAGCATCCGATAGTCCCTTGGGGGGAGGGGGGGCTCAAAAACATTTTTCAAGTTTTCTGGAAAAAGTCTCCTATAAAGGTATGAAAAAAAGTTCATAGTCGTGAAGTAGAGCTATTGGCGATATTTTCGCTCCATAAATTTTTTCCGAAAACCCCAATTTCTTGAGTCATAGGGGCTTATTGGAAACTTTTTGAATCGGCCCTTGTGACTATTTTTGTGACTATTTTTGAAAACATCAAAACCTGAAAATTTGGGGTCAATGCCCTATCTGACTTTTTTGTTTCAAATCATTTGGTTTGGTTGTTTTCAAGAAAAATGCCTGATCTGGGTGGTCTGGTACACCCTGTGTTTGTTTTTGCAGCATATTGAAGTAGCCAAACCCTAAGTGAATGCTGTACTTTTTACTTTCAGTTGCTGTCATTCTATGCAGCACAAGCGGAAACTCGCACATCGCTTTTGACTCATGCAATCGATGCATTTTTGCAAACTGTGGAGCACAATCAACCCCCCAAAGTTTTTCTTGCGTACGGTAAATTTGTCATCGTAAGTGCTCATTGTCTTGTTCACATAGGCGATACTGTTCATCACAATTTAACTGATCCGGTTTTAAAGAGCAAGATTTTGAACAGTGCTGATTCGTTGTGTAAACGTTTAGCTGCCACCGTTCAGAAAACAAAAAGAGCAGCTATGCAGTTTCCAAGTGTGTCTGCGGTTCAAGAAATGGTCAATTCAATTGTAGATGTATCACATTTGGCGCGAGATTTGAAAATGTGTCTCGTGATCGGCGCTCAACAATGATACGTTCAACAAAAAGACTGGAACTTTAACAAAACTCTTTTCTTCGCAATTATGTCTTCTGGTAACAAGATAGGCAGATAGTAATAAAAAATAGAAACAATTCATGTTTCTCTAAAAAAGTGGCAAAAAAGTAGTCTAATAAAAGTCCTAGAATGGATGTTTGGCTTTTACCATTTGTAACTCGCTGTGGAAACTAACTGTCAGTTTTTAAGCAACAATGAAGACATTTAGAACCGGTAAGGAACATTGATATATATTTATTAGTCATAACAGCTTTTTTTACACCTCAGGTTTATAAATGTGTTCAGACTGCTATAAAAAACTTTGTTCCTTTCGTTACCTTCAGAAAATAAAGCGTGATTCAGCTGTTTCTAACATCGTAAATTTAAAACAACCTTAAGGTAGCATTGTAACAAAGTCAACAATTTATTTCAAAGTACATATGTATCTGGAAACGTTACATTGCGAAGCAGTTGCGACTTACACTTTTTCCTACCATATATCCTGATGGGTATATCTTGATCATGTCGAGACTTCTATTTTTTCTAAGAATGCTCTTGACAGGCTTATGTATGCATTTTTGATGGTCTTGTGTGTCTGAATAAATACATTTCCATGAACCTGCATTTTAGTATCCACATTTTTACAAGTGCATCTACCGATTGTCGTCAAGTTTGAACATTTTTTCTCAAGACTTAACATCAACAATGAGTACTTCAAAGTCTCGTTCCATTATCAATGTTGCCGTAGCAGACAACAACTTCCAATCTAAATCTGTATTCGTCATTTTTTGCAGGCTTTCAAACAAGCACGTGTTCGGGGGGTGTTCGAACAACTGTTCTATTTTGGTGGCGTAGGAAAAAATAAGCTCTGAACTCAAATATCGAGTACCTAAAACCAAACTTTGGCCGGCCGCTACATGAATTCCGTAGCAGACAACGATTTCCAATTTACATCATTTTACGGACTTTCAAACGAGTATGTGGTCAGGGGTCTTAGATCAACCGTTTACTTTTCGTGGCCCAGGCAAAAATAAGTTCTGCTGTCAAAGAGGATGATCCAGCTCCCATAAGGAATGGACTATCGGCAAAAAAAATTTCATATTTTCAGCGTCGATAGAGCTCATCAAGACGCTTTCAACGATGGCCAGTTTCTTTAATTTTGGTCAACTTGTAAGGGGGGGAGGGGGGTCCAAAGTCAAAACCTTCAAAGTCCCATAACCTTCGCCCAAATCAATAGTTTGACTTGTACTTTGCGCCAAAAGATTTGTCTTAAAAAGAGCTTTTGATTGATGTGTATGAAAATTAAATTGCACACATTTTAAACCAATTTTTTTCAATTTTTACAATATTTCCAACTTAAAATTTTTAGTTTTTTGAGCCTGAAAAATACGCGCAACGGGCTGAGGAGAATCAAAAACTATGGAAATAAGAGTCAAAGCTATGTTCTTTCGATTGGCATAAACCGCGATCCGGGGAAATGCTTCGTTCAAAAGTTATAAGCGCCTAAAGTTGCGCACCTCCGAATTCACGGTGCGTTCAGTGCATGTTTTCAATGGCGCGCATCACCCTCGCTCACCCGAGATCGCTACGCGACATTGAAAACATGCACTGAACGCACCGTAATTTCGGAGGTGCGCAACTTTAGGCGCTTATAACTTTTGAACGAAGCATTTCCCCGGATCGCGGTTTATGCCATTCGAAAGAACATAGCTTTGACTCTTATTCCCATAGATTTTGATTCTCCTCAACCCGTTGCGCGTATTTTTCAGGCTCAAAAAACTAAAAATTTTAAGTTGGAAATATTGTAAAAATTGAAAAAAATTGGTTTAAAATGTGTGCAATTTAATTTTCATACACATCAATCAAAAGCTCTTTTTAAGAGAAATCTTTTGGCGCAAAGTACAAGTCAAAATATTGATTTGGGCGAAGATAGGGGTTGCTATTTGAAAATCTCGAGATTAGGGCCCCCTTCCCTGAAAACCCCTTAAAAACCAAATTTTGGGCTGTGGCAGTATTTTTAAATGAAACTTCAGGTCCGAGTAACTATAAAACCGATTTTTCCAGATTTTTTTATCGTCACCCGTTCAAGAAAACCATAGTGAGCAGGTTACGTGAAACACCCTGTATATATCTATGTACAGGGTGTAACAGATGTATTCCCCCCCCCCCATCTAACTTTTGAACGAGTTGATATAAATTGTTGCGGTTTGAACAATTCTTCATAATTTTAGATGAACTTAATTTGTTTAGGGGTCAAAACCCCCCACCCCCCCTAGGGGGCCCCCAAGGGGCTATCTCAAAAATTTCAAATGGCAACTCCTATCTTGTGATACATCGTTTGAAAGGGCGTAAAATTCTAAGACTTTTGGCTTAAACCGAAGGTCGATATCGTTTTCCGTTTTCGATACATCGAAAGTCAAAGTTCGATTTTGACCCATTTTCAAAAAATCAGAACTTACATTTGAACAGTCGAAATTTAAAAAAACTAGGGGTCTAAAATACTCTAAAAAGCTAGTACTTTTCAGAAAAAAATACGATTCTGCCGTAAATTTGGTCAAAATTTGGTTTTAGAGCCCCCCAACAGTTGTTAAAAAAATTGCCCCTCAAGGGGTCTATCTGAGAAATTCCGAGGCACGACCCCTATCGAGTGATACATTACTCAAAAGAGCGCATTAAACTGAGCATTTTGGCGCAAACTGCGGGTCGATATCGTTTTTAGTTTTCGTTGTATCGAAATTTGACAATGGGTGAAAACCCAACGTCGCCATTCGATACATCGAAAACTAAAAACGATATCGACCCGCAGTTTGCGCCAAAATGCTCAGTTTAATGCGCTCTTTTGGGTAATGTATCACTCGATAGGGGTCGTGCCTCGGAATTTCTGAGATAGACCCCTTGAGGGGCAATTTTTTTGACAACTGTTGGGGGGTTCTAAAACCAAATTTTGACCAAATTTACGGCAGAATCGTATTTTTTTCTGAAAAGTACTAGCTTTTTAGAGTATTTTAGACCCCTAGTTTTTTAAATTCCGACTTTTCAAATGGGAGTTCTGATTTTTTGAAAATGGGTCAAAATCGAACTTTGACTTTCGATATACCGAAAACGGAAAACGATATAGACCTTCGTTTTGCGCCAAAAGTCTTAGAATTTTACGTCCTTTCAAACGATGTATCACATGATAGGGGTTGCTATTTGAAATTTTTGAGATAGCCCCCCTGGGGTCCCCAAGGGGGGGGGGGGGGGTTGACCCCTAAACAAATTAAGTTCATCTAAAATTATGAAGAATTGTCCAAACCGCAACAATGTATCTCATCTCGTTCAAAAGTTAGATGGGGGGGGGGGATACATCTGTTACACCCTGTATACAATAATAATAAATGAGCTGTTCAGCCAAAGCTGTTATTGGCTGAACAGCTCATTTATTATTGTTTTATAATTATTTACAGCCATTTTTATTGTTCTTCTATGTACATATGTGTAATTAAAATCCGGCTACCTTTTCTGGCGTCTCTCCTTATCAGATTTCCATAAGACTCAGGGTGCCTCCCTATATAATCATGCAGAGCATGCAGAGCTTCTGCTCTCGATGCGAATTCTGTTAAGCTGGTGACGAAGGATAATTCGCGTCTCATAGCACGATTGGCGAGACAGCTAGTAGCTAACACGCGCGACCCACAGGTAATGATATATTTCGGCGCGGTCATTCGACAATAGCACAACAAAATTAACTACTGGAAATCGTTAATCCAGACTCAACAAGAAAAATTTCAAAATCAAAATCAACAAAAAAAGAATCGTCAAAAACCAACTACCATTATCTCTCTGGTCGCAATGATTGCCGATAAAATGTGAACGACAACAACAACAACAACAACAACAACAACAACAAATTGTTTTTAATTGGACACAATAAAAACTAGACTCGGCGATAATAACGACCCCCTATTTGCTGGATTCCTGGTGTAGTGTAAGGAGCTTGACTACAAGATTTTTCATTTCCTCTATTCTGACTTGGCTTAGGTACGCTTGGGCGTCTTCGAATAGTTTCGCGGATAACTCATCTATTTTCTCCTTATTTTCATGCATGTTGGTTGTTGGTTGCTGTTTTGTCGATTTGCTGGCCTTTTCCCTGGCTCATAAGGAGCTTTATCCTTTCTCTAGTAGTTTTGCCTAAACGCTTCCCCTTAGAATTAACGAACCTGTATTGTGGTTCACTTTCACTTTTTACAGTGACTGGAGGTGCAACCCTCTCCGTCTGGTCCTTCTCGCTTTCAATTCTGCTTTGGCCTTGATTTGTCCTGTCCCGCTTTCGCCGGATAGGGTGCCTCTCAGTGCTCTTCACTAATCGATTGAGCAGGATCGTCACACGTTCCTGAAACCGATCCCGCTGTGCCTTGGTCGCGTCAGTGGTCTTTGTCGGCTCTCCACTCAAGAGTCGCCAGGACCTGACAAGGTCTTACTTTCTGGCTCGTCGTTGTAGAGATTTGCCTTTTTCCGAATTTCAAGACACGTTAACCTCAACCGATGGTTCGGTTTCGTGAGGTTTTGATGTTTTGAAAATCGGACAAGGTTGGAATGGATCCTAGAGCGAATGAAAGTGTCCAATCGAGAGCGAAAATGACCACACCGAGTCACCTCTAATTTCCTGAAAATTTTTACCACTCAAATAAATCGATGATAGTCTCGAAGGCAACATGCACATTGGAATTTAATTAGAAGGGCCTCTTACTGTGACGAATAGAATCCTCAGTCCCATAATTATGTCTTTGGCTTCCTTGACTGCCTTTAATAGTATCCCTGTTTTTCTTCACTTGTCACTTGTCTTGGCTTGCGCCTTTCCGTGAGTCCGCGCGGTTGACTCGCCGACCTTGTTTAGTCGGAAAAAAAATAGAAGAAATTGTTTTTCGTTCCGCACTAATTTTCACCAACGAACACGCCGTTTCCTTCCGGTTTTTTTCTCTCTCCCCCCCCCCTCCCTCTCTCTCTCTCTCTCTCTCTCTCTCTCTCTCTCTCTCTCTCTCTCTCTGCGCTTCCCGCACATTGGACTTCTAATGTTCATCCAACAAAAAAATGGACCTTACGGGAAATTTTTTTTCCAGTAATGAAAACGCACAAAGAGAAAAAAAAATTGTTTGCGAACGAAACTAAGGCTGTGGTGCCGAGCGGTTAAACCGTATTAAAAAAATATATATAATTTTTTTCCCAGATTAGTTTCTTCGAAGCAAGAAAATTCAAAGGTTCCGAGCGGTTGAATCTTTGATTGGAAAAAATTATTGCCCTTTTAACAAAGGGAAATGTAAAAAAAAAAGCAAAAGGTCTTTATTTTTGCCTCTTTGATGTTTCGCGTCTTCCGACCCCACACCTGACACCAAATGTTGTATAAGTGAGTATACTGGTTAAGAATTCCGAAAAAATTACGAAGGGTGAAGAAATGAAATGTAACAAGAGTTGGCGTAGCTATTGGATTTTACTATTGGATTTTACTATTGGATTATTAAACAGAAACGAAAAGGGGGGCGAAGCCCCAGTACACGATGAATAAGTCCACAACGACTAGACAAGAAGAAACTTAAGAATTGATCAATCTGGCCGACCGATTGCGAACCGTCACGCATTGCCAAAAGAAGAGAATGTCGGGCCCCAGAAGGGGGGTCCTATACATAGGGGATGCTCCAGAGAGATGAAGCTGGGATGCTCGTGAAGATTTCTAGCGTGCCGACTGGCATGATCGACTAGGTCTTTTACGAGCATCCAGCTCCCTGGATCAAAGGACCTATGTTATGCGGAATACGACGGTGAAGGGATTCGCGTAGCGGGGAAACGTTGGTATAGACCGCCTTCTGGACTGATCTGGTATTAATAGATATTAGTATAAGCCGTTTTTTTTTTATGTTTACAATCGTCCACTGTGGACCGCCTTTTGCTAGGACGGGACCACTAGTGGTCCGCAATCAAGGGTCGCTGGGATGATGGGTGCTCCAATGCCGACTGCCACTTGAGTCAGATCATCAAATAATTTCGTTTAGTTCTCATCCAATTCATTATCAGCACCGATCGAACGAAAATTAATCTCAAATACTATTTTGACTAAAGCAGCGTATGTGCGTTTATAGTTGGGGGGGGGGGGGGGGGGGATTCAAGTGGCCATACCCTTTTGATCCACGCCTCTACAACGCCCATAATATCAACAATCCGCTTTGTCTCTGAAAGTGGGGGATCCTTATAATGACTCACATCAGGCACATTAATCAGAACACAAGAATAACCAAACTTCCTTTGTACGTCGGTGATAATAAGAGCCTGTGCTCCCAGCTCCTCCATCATGAGCAGCTGTTTTGTGACCCCTACCTCCACAACCAGCGACAGTGTGCTCAAGGTCCATCGCCTCAAGCGCAATGAAATTTTTGTCATTTCCTGCGAACGTATTGATAGGGCCGACAGACAAGATAAGCTGACAACCTAGCACCTCGCATGTCGTCCCTGGCGCATTTCGTAGGAAGGCGATGTGGGATGCTTCCGTGTGGGACTTTGTAAGCGGTGCTCAGGGATCATCACGGCCGGGTTACACGGGCATCTCGGGATAATTTACAATGGGGGGGGCGTAGGGATTGGTTTTGCACCGGAAAACAATCGATATTAGGGGCTGTAGAATGGGGGAGGATTACATCATAAATTCTGGGAGAAGAGGGGGGAGATGGACATTCACCTGATGTGTCAGTGGCTGGAGAATCTAAGAGGTTCGTGGGTTCTTCAACCGAGACTGAAACAAAAAGAAAAAACAATGAAAATTAGTTTTGTAGGTTAAAATGCGGGTACCGACTCGACTAATTACTAAGCAAAGTCTACGCTAATTATTACCTGGTGGGGAAGTAAGTCCCTACCCTGAAGCCTTGAAGTACATACATGCCTACTTACGGTGAGAATTTGTGACCATGGGAAGCAGTGTGTGAAATTCCTTTTGAAAATCAATCAACTCATCATCTTGAAGAGTATCTGAGCTCAATTGAGATGCCATTACATATGCATCAGCTGTCATTGCCGGAGCATCTGCGAAAATTTCAAAAATGTATCAGTTGAATTTCATAATGAGGCTGCAATGGTAAATTGCACTGTACGCGAACAAGAGTGCATTTTTTGCGAGAAGACCAGCAAACAGAAAGTTCAGTGCCCTGAAAAGGTAATCTTGTCGTATGCGGTCTACCGCCGATTAACGCTTGTCGTATGCGGTCTACCGTCGAACACACTTGTCGTATGCGGTCTACCACCGAAAATCTACGTAACTAGGGGTAAAATGGAGGAAGTACTTACTTAGTAAGGGAAGAGACTTAGGGGTTCTCTGCGAAAACCTTAAGGTCCCTCAAGAATGTGGAGAATAGATCTGCATCATTCTTATGGCGGAGCCACCACCACGCCTCCGCCAGGTATGAAGGGATGAGTTCTGGCGACGTATAACGCATATTGCGCACAATCCTTTGCTTCAGGGGGGCCCACAACGCTTCTATCCGTTGAGTGTTTGCACCAGTGACCGGATCAACGAAAAACTCACTATGGTTTACAGTTTCATGAGCGTACCCATGTTGATCTAGGGTCTTATATGCCGCCCACTCGTCGCTGTGAATCGTCGACTTCTTATGAACTTCATTTTTGATAATTGCGAAAAGAGTTGGACGATCTCGCCGTAGCACGACAAAGTATCTCGCGTCTATGAAACCTCTCCTTCCGGTTCCTTCTCGCAAATCCCAAACACCCACGCCCCACGGGCCTTGTAGGCACGTGAAATTTTGTCCCTCCCCCCCCATATATTCCCCTGATCGTCTCTACGGCAACGCCAATTGACGCTCGCCCTCGTGAACGGTGAGGAAAAGAGAGTTAAGCGAGCATCGATGACAGCATACGGAAAAGAATAGGGGGGGGGGGAGTCTTAATAGGGGCAGACCTCCTCCAATATTTTCACAACATTTGGTCACTTTTTCAGACGTGACTCAGAATCAAGTGACGAGGTATTCGTTCCACCGAATAGGCCGTTGGCTCCGTCTACGCCGAAAACTAAACTCAACAACTAAACTAAACAGAGAGCTCTTTTTTCAAATTGCTGCCTTTCGTTTTCCGCACGACAAAGGCTTTCGAATCTTTCATGTGATCTGTCTGCGACTTCAAACTGAATAGCACGCATTTCAGCATAAGTTTTCATAGTTATGCTTCATCCTTTGTAACCTGCAACAGCAGAAGTAAAAAAAAGAGTTAGAGAAATAGAGAGAGGCAATAGACAAAGGGGGTTTCGGAAAAACAATATCTTCATAATAAAGCAATAAACGCGGAATAAGAAATTAACGAATAGCAGTCAATGAGATTGATTATCAGATTTGTTTCTAAAATACTGCGCCTTGTGAAGAAAAACGGAGAGAAATACAGTGATTGT
The DNA here is from genome assembly GCA_011764245.1 of Trialeurodes vaporariorum. NCBI lineage: Eukaryota > Metazoa > Arthropoda > Insecta > Hemiptera > Aleyrodidae > Trialeurodes > Trialeurodes vaporariorum. The sequence goes on along the minus strand of VMOF01000002.1, from coordinate 11,008,493 downwards.
GAAAATATTCTTTAGTATATTAGACTTACTTAGCTTTCTAAGTTTGAATTTTAGTGCAGTTTTAGAGGATATGCTTCTTTGAGCTGGAAGTAGAAAAATTCTCTGTTGGATTCTTTAAGTAGTCGTTGTACTTTCCTAAAGTCTAGAACTGAAGGAAGTTGCAATTTTATCATACCACGCGAGGAACGGGGCGCTCAAAATTTATCGCGGAGACTTTGTCGTCACGATCTTCGTAAATTTTTACGGTAGTGAAATTTTTGTCGGTTATTCAGAAAAAATATTTATTTTTCGCGGCACTTTTTGACTGGCCTTACTGATGAGATGGTCTCAAATATATCGCTGATGAGAGCTGTAGCAGATATGAAGATAAGGAAGTTGCAATTTTATCATACCACGCGAGGGACGGGGCGCTCAAAATTTATCGCGGTGAATTTGTCGTCACGATCTTCGTAAATTTTTACGGTAATGAAATTTTTGTCAGTTATTCAGAAAAAATATTTATTTTTCGCGGCACTTTTTGACTGGCCTTACTGATGAGATGGTCTCAAATATATCGCTGATAAGAGCTGTAGCAGATACTCAGATACTGTGGGCCCACTCGAGTGGGCCCACAGCAACGTATCGACAGATTAATGAAGTTTAATCATCGGCTGTTAGGCGAGCCGGAGGTAAGACGACTGGCTAGCCCCACTATTTTGTTTATTGGTTATGACCTCTTCAGTATTTGATTTGTTTCTTTATTCATGTTCAATTAGTTAGCTTCAAATGTCTCTTCAATTATAACATAACTTCCAAGGGCGATGGAAGTCAACGAATCCCATTACATGACCTCCAGGGGCAACAGGATTTAAAAAATCATTATTCTGGTTCAACATGAATTCTCACACTTAGTTTCTCTCCCCCCCCCCCCCCTCGGCCTTGTCAAAAAAGTCTCAAGCCTTGATGGCAAGATACTACTTGAGGGTCTAGTCTGATAACAATAAATAAAAAAAAAAAAAAAAAAAAAAAAAAAGAACCTGTTTTGCAGTAAGGAACTTTCAACATAATTTTTTTTTTTTTTTTTTTTTTTTTTTTTTTTTTTTTTTTTTTTTTTATGGATATACAAGTAGATAATACTGATTCATCAGAAAAAGTCATCAATGTCAAAGGTAGATTTCATAATATGTGAATGAGTTCAGATACTTACAATTTTATGAGCAAGTTCCGAATCGGATTCTAACTGGGCTTCAAGCACAGCTAAACTGTCACAATCCCCAATCGGCAGCGCTGGAATTGAAGTAAGGGTTTCTTCGTTAATTTTTGCCTGCTTCTCTTTTTCATCTATTAATTTTTTTTCTTCATCCACATCCGTATTGGAAGCTTTTTTTGATGTGGACATTTTCAAAGATAGTCTGAGCTGATCCATATCACCTGGAAAGAAGGAGGAGTACAGTGAGAGATTGTAAGAAAGAAGTGCATAGAGTATTTGAAAACTAATCAGAAGATAAACACTGAAGGTACCATGAAGTCATCCAAAATTTAGAATATCATTTTGTTACTCAGTTATTAAGGAGCCTAGAAAAAACTACTTTACCTCTACCAATTTTCCCTTAAACTTTCTGAAAGTTAGCCTCGGCTCTCTCATGCATTGATCGGGAATACTCGGGTCTTATAGTAGGTATACTCTACTACAGATGACACTCAATTATTGCAATCCTTAACAAGTTTTGACTAGATTCAAATAGACAGCAGAGGGGGTGGGAAATATTTTGACACGGATGCAGAAAATGTTTGATAATTCAAACAGTTTAGTTCCTTTAGATGAACAGGTTGGACCATTAAATTTGGGAGACTTTGCAGAAAACATTTTTGAGAAGCATTTTTTTCATGGTCCAATAGAATGAAGAGCAGAGTGATACATTTACTATTGATACGACTCTCCACCATGAGTAGACCTGTTTAGTGATGACGTTACAATCAAAATTGGTTCCAAACAAATGGTCTATCTCGCTCACTCTGGTGGATTTACCCATTAGAAATCAGATCCAAATTTTCGAACGCAAATTCATGCAAGTCCACCACCAGTTTTCTCAAATTTTATTGCACCATTAGATTCCACGTTCCTAAAAGTATCTTTTCACTCTAACATAATTCCTATCAGATCACAAGCGCATTTACAATCACAGTTATACCGAAAGATGTTCTAAGTTTTATCTTTGTCTTACTCACACTCACGGTCTCTTATGGGTGTATCACCGTCATGACATTCAATCATCCTAACCTATCTTCGTATCTAAGCTTGTTCGAGTTATAACACATGGTGTGATGGTGCCGATGAGCCTATATCCTAGAATTTTGTGCCCATAAGAAACTGTGAGTGTGACAAGGACAAAACAGGACTTTCTTCGATATAAGTGTGATTGTACATTAATGCGCGATGTTTCAAACAATGTGTTGTAGCGTGCTCATATTTTAAGGTACGTGGAATCCGATGGTGTAAAAAAATCTGAGAGAACTTGTTATTTACTAGCACAAATTTGTATTTGAAAATTTAGATCATGTTCATTATGGGAAAACCCACGAAAGCGAGTGAGATGGAGCATTCGTTTGGAACCATTTTTTTTGTGACGTCACACTAAACAGGTGTATGACCAAAACACACAAATATTCAAAATTGAGAATAAAACTGGGGGGCACAGCCAACAGACTTCTAACATTCTGTTCTGTGACCTTTTGTTATTTTAATAACAAAGTGGTTAGTGAATTCACTCCAAAATATTCAGTCCGTTACTATTACGTCATAACCTACCTTTAGTTTTTTTATTTTTATTTAACCCCCCCCCCCTCCACAGTAAACTTTCTGCCAACTTTGGCTCTAAATAAAAGTGAGCAGCCCTTACATTATGCTACATCTCAAGTCTTTTTGCTCTCCAAAATTAAGATACCTACATAAAATGCCCACAGTTCTTATAATTCTAAATGACGCTAGTTTTCGACCCAATTTTTTTGTAATGCTTAAACTTGTTCTAAAAAAAACTGACAATTCACAAAACTTCTATTGCGAAAATGTGATAAACATCTTTACAAAAAAGGGAATGCAGTTAGGAAATTATTAACAGGATTGCCAAAAAATTTCATGTGAAGGACAGATTTAGCGTTCCTTGTGCAGACACTGAAAAGATGTCTTTGTAAGAGAACTAGATTAACTTACGTGAGAGAACACATAAAGCTTTCGCAATCGTCTCGATTGTGACCGTCCCTGAGCAAACACAGTAGTGTTGCAGGCCTGGTTTCACGGGACACTTGCATCCTGGAGAGCTTAATGAGCTATTAGTGTCTGAAATAGGATTATCGGTAGATTTTGCAGACCTCAGCACAGGTCCAGGAATATCCACAGAGTCTTGGGCATCTACAATTTCGCTGCCTCCGATTGGAGGAGTGGACGGCTTAGAGATAGTTTTACGAAGTAAGCTGGGCCTGGACAGGTCAGCAGTTGGATGTTCTGTTGATGAGCCTGCAGCTGGTTCCGCGGACTTGAATGGACCAGCAGGCAAGGAAAAAAGACTCTTCCTAGGAGAAGAGCAAGGAACGTTGGAGAAGGACACATCCACGTCAGACTCGTCACTTCCCTTTTCGTACGAAATGTCTTTAGCCGGTCTTTTCCTACGCCCCTTGCCCTTCTCCTCTTGCTCTGAGTCAGTGATGGAAGGTAAATTCTTTGCCACCCTATACATATTTACCATCGCTCGGTCAAAGGAAGCTGTAAAAACAAAACATTCAATGAGCTTGTGAAGTAATACCTTAGTTCAAGCTTATCTATTCTACTGAAACGGCAATTTCCATATTTGTCAAAAATACACAAAATTTGAGCGACTACACAGGGTGTTGAAAAACTGATCCCGAATATTTCAGGGGCGGATTCTACAGGTCAAAAAAATACTTTTTTTTTCACATAAGCATGTGTCTGAAAACTTTAGAGCTACGGCCCCCAAAGTTTTAAAAAATTTATGGTTTTTTTGGAATATCGACCAGAATTATGAACCAAATGTCCTAAAAATTGGTGTCCCAGAGTAATTTTATACGTAAAATCCATTCACAATCCCGATAAATTCAGAAACTGAGTCTGACCGTACTTTTTACGCAATCTTGTACCTTGAACGGCACGAATTTCAGTTGCAGATTAAAAATTTGAAGAATAATTACCGAAATCAGATGCTAAGAAAGATTTTTGGTCCTCTTTGTTTCCTTCAATTAGACGCGTTTTAAACGAGATAATCCCTGCACAGTGTGGAAAAGTCAGAGCTTTTACCATGAAAAACGGCAGTAGTATGCAACCCGCCTCTCCGCTGCTTCCTCCGACCGGCCGCTATAGAAAAAGCGCTGACTTTTCCACACTGTGCAGCAATTATCTCGCTTAAAACGCGTCTAATCGAAGGAAACAAAGAGGACCACAAATCTTTCTGGGGGTTTTTCGCATCTGATTTCGGTAATTACTCTTCAAATTTTTAATCCATAACAGAAAATTCCTGTCGTTGAAAGTTCAAGATGGCGTTAAAAGTACAGTCAGACTCAATTTCTGGGTTTCTTGAGGTCATTAATGGATTCTACACGTAAAATTACCCTGGAATACCAAAATTTTTAGGACGTTTGGTTCGTAACAGTGGTTGCTATTCCAAAAAACCGTAAATTTTTCAAAATTTTGGGGGGCTGTAGCTCAAAAGGGGGGCGTTTTCCGACACATGATTATTAAAAAAAAAAATCTGATTTTGACCTGTAGAGGTAGAACCCGTCCCTGAAATATTCGGGAACAGTTTTTCAACACCCTGTATAGGGTGTCTCAGACCACCCTGATCAGGCATTTTTCACTCGAATCGGGTGGTCTGGGACACCTTGTATCATTAAAAAATTTAAATTATAAGCAGATATAATATTTGTATTTGGTCATTTTCAATTACGTTAGCTGCAATGCTATTACAGAGGCCAGCCGCTGCCCCAGACCCAAATGACCCCGCAGGGACTTTCGGTTTAAAACCGATACGCATAAATGAAAATTATGGATGAAGAGGAAAAAAATCAGGGTTAACTTGAAGTGAAGATTTATAGTTCTTTTTGTTGATTTAGGTGACCACTGGGCCCCGGGAAGAAAATTTCACAAAGTAACTATCCATCAGAGGAATGATAAACAGCCGATTAATGGTAACGTGACACCGGTGCCTAAGAAAATCCGTCTTTTCTTGACCACTTCTTCATGGATTGAGTTTAGATGGAAATCTTCCATTTTTAGTGCCCAACATGCAATTTAGATCGCACTTTGAAAATCATTTTATGAGTAGAGAAGTATAAGTATACAGCATGACCATGGTCATATTTGCTTGCTTCTATGTCTGAATCCAATCGTAATTTGCCCGTAGCAAAAGTTTACAACAGCCCCATTATTGATGTTTTCGGGGTGGCAATGTAGATGGTGGGGGAAAGGGGGGGGGTCTAATACGCCACTAGAAGTAGGGTGTCTGAGGCCACCTGGATTTTCCTAGTGTAGTGGTACTTAGCAATATATGGGGGTCATGGGGGTCATGGGGTTCGTTAAAAGGAGGAAATAAAGAAAAAGGTGAGATAACTTACGACAGTTTTTTATCTTAATTTCAATCCCAATAAGTTGCCAGTGAGGGTGTGGATCACCATTCTCTAAAAACTCTGGCTCAATGCTTTCTTTCGCCAACTTTGTGATTGTATTAACGGGCTTCTTGACTGGGTAAAGCGCTCGAGTCTCTGAGATGAGCCATTCATTGGGCAGAGCATCATAATCAGCAAAATCCAATCTTTTAACAACAGTCCAAAGTTTCCCTGGCTGTCAATTGAGAAAAAAAAATTAAAGAAGTTTGAATAAAGGATTCAGCTACTTGAAAAAGAGCATAATGTGACAAATGAGGCATTCTGTGCACAAAGAGTTCAAGGAATATTTTTTGGAAAATTGAGAAAAAAAAGGAATGGGTTCCTTGAAGACATAAAAATGAGCTGACCTCCAAATCTTTGGCACTGAACTATTGCAATATCAACTTTAGTAGGAGAATACATGTAAAATGTGTAGGAAAAATGAGTCAATATGTCCTATCAAAAAAAGAGCACAGAAGGTACTGCTAACGCGTGAGACGCCTTTTTTGTTTTTTCCCCCCTTTTTTTTACGCTTTCACCTCAAAATTGCTGAAAATAATGTCAGTATTGAAAAGCTTCAAATGAAAGTTACAGCTTCTTGGCTTTTCGATTACGTCATTTGGTTCCCTGTCTCCCAACTTAAAGATTGGCAGCTACTATTGAGAGGTGCTTGAATGAATCAGAGGACGGAAGATGGCAATCAGAATTGTGGCGAAAATTCTGACAATGATTTATCAGTGCCCCGTTGCACATTTTTGTAGGTTTGAAATTGACCGGGTTGGCTGGCGCCACTAACAATAAACATGACCCCGATTAAAAAAGATGCGGCACATACCTATCAAAACAATTTTGGTTGGAGAGAAAAGAACCTTAAAAGTTGGCAGAAAATACTCACACATTTTAATATTTGCAGGAAGTACATGGATGAAGGTGAAACAACAGGAGGATAAGAAAGGGGGAATAGGAAGGGACGTTAATAAACAGATGTGTGGAGGAGAGGAAAAATTACGGAGGAACCTTTGTGTGGTACCAGTAAGTTTTTAGTTTGAACCATAGATAGGGACCACGTTTTCCTCACAGCTCCCAATTTTTTCACCTTTAGAATGCCTAATGAAGCACGATTGAATTCTTTCAAACAGAAGAAAGAACTTGTATCTTCAAATTTTCTGCCTGCAAGCACTTGACATTTTGATTCCGTGGAGTATAAAACATTTTCTATTAAGATGACATCACCGTTGATAAGCGTGCAACAGTTGTCTCGGTTATCAATGGCTGAGAGGGTGAAATTTTCAAATAATACTTTGTGATATTGGGGGGAGGTGCATGACAAGAGTAATGGACCATCATTGTGCTGAGATTGAAATTGTATTTGCAGATTACTACCTTGCAGATATGTTTTACTTAATTTTGAAGAAAATGGCGCTTCGATGAATCTCCGGCTCACTTGTTGCAACACTTTGGTTTTGGCTCGTATCATCAATTTGATACTACCAAGAAAATTTTCAAAGGGATATGCGCTGATGTTATAAAGAGAAAAATTGGATATAAACTGGGAAAAGTGATCGCAATCATCAACCAGGTGGATCTGAGTATGAAAATTATGCGTAACATAGCGTTCGTGGTAATACACAGGCATATGCGACACAAAATATTTCAAAAGACATCTGGCATAATCTCGGAGGCTTGCTGAGCGACATAGGGTGACATTGGATAAAATCGAAATTGCAATATGCAGGGAAAGGAAATGTTCATACTGATCTTGCTTCAAAATATCTTTCAAGACTACAGGACCATAGTACAATAGGAACGCACGGTACTCTGTAGCTTTCCACCGTGGTAACTGCTTCAGTTCTCTAGGTTGGCGGCCGAAGTCTGATGTGACAAACGGTTTTAGCGACACCAAACTATCTGACAATAAACTTCGTTGACGCAATGACAGTTGCAGAGGCACACCACCACTACACCAGAGACCAAGTTCACACCACATTCACAGTCCACGCTCACAAAATCGTTGTGAGCTTAAAAAAGACGGCTATAGACTGTCCCTAGAATAATTGAAGGCCTTGCCGAGATAAGGGCGTTAAGCGTTCAACGCCCTTTTTTCGACGATTAGCGAATTGTGATCTACGTACCCTCAAAAAGATACCCTGGAAGTTTCATAACGATAGGATTAAAATTATTAACAATTTACAGCGGCTTCTCTTTAAAATGCACCACCACAGCAGGAGACACACTGGAGACTACCATTAAAAACTGAAAAATTTACAGTGCGAACTTACTCCATTTAAAGTTTTACTAATGCTCCAAAACTCTGAATGCCTCTACAACTAGGCCTTAAAACGACAAAGAACCAGAGGAATTGGCTGGGAGAGGGATACAAGCTTTTTCAGCGCTGCTCAAAAGGCTTCTTACTGAAAAATGCGCTGTTTCATTGTTTTTTTCCTCTTATTTAATGTTGTTATCTTATAATTATTTCAAGATGTAGTTGCCATTTTGAGATACCAGTTTTTGGGGTTTTTTACCTGTTTTCACATCTGTATAATGAGCACCTTTGGGGAAGTGTTATTTCCATTACTCTTTGTTTACGTTTGTTTGCACTTTATTATTTTTTTGGTATTCATTGTCTAATGATGACTGAATTAGCCTTTAGGATCCTCGCTTTGTGATAAAACAAAAATTAAAGGCACAAACGCTATTGTCTAATTAATTTCCTATTACTTCCTAAAACTTGAACAAAAAACATAAATGTAAAGGGAAAGTTTACCAGTTTCAGTCTCCCTTCCTCTGTTTTCAGGGAGTCCTCGAATTTTTTTAAATCCGCCACTGAGTCGCAGGGGAGCTCAGGGTACATTTCTTCTAATATGTTGGCATCTTCTTAATTAGTTTTTGAAAGAAGTTGAAACAGTTTTTCGAGGCCTTTTTCTGTGTTGCCTATTTTCACCTCGAGGCAACTCAATTTCTCCGAAATTGATTCCATTTGCACCGCTGAGAAAAAGAAAAGAAAAAGAAGAGGCAAAATTAAGTAGGTAGGTGTGTAACGACAAAAGAGTACCAAACAGCTTGAGAAGTATATTTATGTGAGCTTATCTTTTGGGAGTGATTGCCGATGATGTTATTTGGACATCAAACCATAATATTTTCAGTATCAAGCAGAAATCAAGAAAAATTAAAACACAGTTCATCAATTAATTGGATTTTACAATTCTTTGCGTGAGGTGTATTCTCTCTTCCCTGCATTTGTTAAAACTTTTGTTAGATGGGAGTCGCAGAACACCACATCTCTATAAAAAGTCTTTCTCTCCTTCTTTGTTCAATGTTTTTTTTTTTGGATCATCAAAAATGATAATCCGAAATCGGTTGTTCAACGAAAAATTCTTAAAGTTGAGATTCAAGGGTTGTGAATTTGTATGATGATTCGAGTTGGAAACTGTTACGACTCGTCTGTGAGTGGTGGAAGGAGTTTGACACGCAGATGCAGAGGGGGTGCCTAAGATGTCTAACGTCGCCAAAGATGGATAATCTATGAGTGGAAGAATGAAGCTGATATAGCATTGGAACGTAGTGGTAAGCTGTTGGTGCACCAAGAGTAAAAAAGATCCTTCGAAAAAAATTGAAGATCTGGGCCTTTATTAATTAGTGATAGTTGGATGATGCGCCCCTCTAGCTCGCACTTTTTTCCTCTGAAGTTTTTCGCGTTGTAAACTAAATGTTTTCATGCATGAAAACGTATCCTACTTACTGCTCAAATCATTGAACTGTCTAGTCCAATCATTTCTGGAACGAGCTGTACTAAGATTACGCTTTTCTTGTAGCAACTCCTTCTCAACAAACTCAATGGAAACTCCATCATCATTCTCAGAGATTAGTCTGTCGATAGAGAATGCAACATAACTGTAAGCTTTTGGCTTTGCCTTTAACAATGGTGATTCGATATCTTCATCATAAACATCAGCATCCATTGATTTGAGATCATCAACTTAATTGAAAAATACTTTGGCCAAATCAACATGATTACCTCGATTTAATTTCGAACTTCCCAGTTCATTATTGATGTGCACTCTTGCCCCAACTCCTCGCGAACGTAAGTATGATGTGTCTCACCACTCACTGTTTTCCTGATGCCCGAGTCGTCGAGAATTTGTAGGGACAAAAAGAGTTGTTTGAATCAACTCTTCAAGGGTTTTAGCTTTGATCAATATATCGTCTATTTATACTTTTACATTTTCAATCTAAGAATACAGTTAATTTTTTTTTTTTTAAAAAAAAAAAAAAAAAAATTGCGCAATTTGTAAGAGAAAGTTGTAATGTCCAGGTTTTTGAACAGATTTCCGTGGCAATGGAGGAGTAGCATTCTGTCTTGTTTCCCTAAGAAGAATGGAAATTACAAAAATTATACCCAGATAATATACTTGGCAGCTAAGAAAAGAAAAATTATTACTATTCTATTTTGATTTCTACTGGTTACATTTACCACTTTCTTGCCGTGATCCTAGATCGGATCGAATCTACTAATAATGGGGCTATTGCACACTTTTGCTACAAGCGATTTAATAGTCGATTATGGCGTAAAAACCTCAAAAAATAACGATGGTGGCACTAAAAACTTCCAAAATCCACTCCTAAACTCAATAAACGCAGTTATTTGCACGAGCGTAATGGTGGCCGAAGGCACTAACAATGGGAGATTCCTATCTTAATTTCGTCACTCTTTCTATGCTGACAAGGATGATTCACAGAGTAATTAGTCATCAGAGTGATGATCCACATCCGATGAATGGTACCGCAACACTAGGTGACACCGGTGTCAAACGAAAGTAGTCTCTAATTGGTCACATCTTGATGGAGTTTCAGAATTGTTAGATGGGAATCTCCCATTGTTAGTGCCTTCGACCACCATTACGCTCGCGCAAATAACTGCGTTTATTGAGTTTAGGAGTGGATTTTGGAAGTTTTTAGTGGTGCCATTGTTATTTTTTGAGGTTTTTACGTCATAATCGACTATTAAATCGCTTATAGCAAAAGTGTGCAATAGCCCCAACATCAAGTTTTATTTTACACACTATTTTCCTTTATATATTTCGTCTAAATTAACACTAATTTAGACTTTAGACTAACACTAACCTAATCAAACAGGTCGATGATATAAATATAGGTGTATACATGATAGGTGACACAGTGTTACGCTGACCCCCCTTTTTCTTTTTTGTTTTAGGAATAGAGACACAAAAGAGAAACGACGAGGAATGAAAGGAAATTTGAGCAATTTTCTTTTTTTACTTTCACAGTTTGTCATTACGGTTTTGAATGATGCATGAACGCCTTCCCTTGCTTTGCCCACATAGGCATGAGTTAAGCACGGGAAATGCGATTTTTGAAATTAAAGCGTTTCTTAAGGTTGAAACAGCATATGTCTGAATTAAAACTTGAGCGTCGTAGCTCCAGCGACGCGACGCTCAGGGCGGATAGAAGAAGAGGGGGTTTCGCCAATGAGCGTTGCCCACGCAGGGCTCGTTCGCGCAACCTCTTCAGGATCGGGATGGAGAGATATGGGTGCGTGAATCCTAACACTGGACATTGACAATTTTAGATTAAAATTCTCTGCATTGTTGCTCTGTAGGAGCAATGCGATCAGCGATTCAAATTCAAGTTGCTCCATGCGCACCTTCGCGGAAACAAAAGCACTTTTTTACAAATGGGAGTATTTCCACGGTGGTGGATGACACGGCAAAACGGAAAAATAAGAGTTGAAACAAGATTTGATTTTATTCTAATTGATGGATTAAATGGTAATTTTCTTAGCTGATAAAGTGTTTTATATATTCTGTTGGAAACGCTGATGGCATGTTTTTCCCATGACAAGTTATTGCTGATCAATAAACCTAGACTTTTTACCTCATTTACATAAGGCAAGGTATTTCCATCTACAATCACACTGTTCAATTGGTGTTGGTCTATTTTATGCAATAGTTTATCATAGGCTATGATGATTGGTTAACATTTGTTAGCATTCAGATTCAGCCCATGTTTCTTACTCCATGATACAAGTGAGGCTATTTCTTTATTCATAAGATCAATGATAGGATTTTGTTCATTAATTTGACATAAAATATACATTTGTAAGTCATCCGCTTATAGAATATATTGACAAGGTTTAAAAGCACTGGATATACGATTCAAATGAAGAATAAAAAGTAAAGCAGAGAGAGTCGATCCCTGAGGTGCACCAGGTGTCACATTTCCCCAATCCGAAAATTTTCCAGAGGAGGTCTTAATTTTTTGAATTCTATTAGAATTCTATCTTTAAAGGATTTTTGTCCATCAAGGCATATTTTAAGGTCCCTAAAACTCCGTGGTATGAGTGTCTAGATCAACAAAGGTCTCATTATTTTGCTGATTAATTTGTTACAATTTGCGAGTGAACATTGCCATGTCTCGTCGGGCGTAGTTGTCCAATGAAGCCTTTTTTTATGACAGCTTATGAAGGCAGACAGACCACACATCGCTATTGTTTAGGCAGCTTCTCCTGTTATTGCAGCTACTTTTGGTTTGAATTTTACACCCCGTTGTCGAGGGTAACCGAAAGCGAACCGACCTGCTCAGGGGAACCCGTAGGTACCTTTTCTTAATTGACTGCTCAGAGCTGAAACAATCTTTTGCTGCTAATCACGAAAATTGAGAGTTGTGGAACATTTCCGGTTTTTGTGAAGTGAAAGAGTACGGAGAGCCTACACTCACATCAGTAATTCCATGAAAGAAAATTTTCAGAAATTTAAGCCCTGTAAAATACAAGTGAGTGTGTAATGTGTGGCTATATTCTCAAATGAAACTTTTGATGAGTTCTGTCCTTGAAGGTCGGTGTTGTTTTTTGGGGACATTCTGTTCACCAAGCTAGTTTGGGTCTTCTCGCTTTCTTTTACGACTGCCACAATTCAAGATAGGAAGCAAATACAAGAGGAGCAGTACTGCAGACACAGTTTCATTTTCATCATCTGAAACGGAGATTTTTTTTTTTTCATCGATTCAATTTTCGTAAGCGAGAAAGAATAGGGTCTTTTATGTGTAAGCGTGTGAAAATAATTCAGTTCGATGCACATCTCCATTCTTTTAAGGTAGAAATAGTTTATGATTTTTCTTTCATCAAATGCCCAACAATAGAGATCTACCCACCTGGAATTTGTTTTTGGGCGGATTTTTTGAAAGTTCGATGTACAGATGATTATGGTTCTGAACTAAGGGATTCAAAGACCTTATACTTTCTTTTGATAGAGATGGAGCAAAAAATCAAGTCTGAGATGATTCTGATGATTTATATCGTCTACATTATCATGAAAATTCCATGTTATATTGAAGGGTGGCGTTATTTTACATCACGTCCCTCCAGAACAAAGATTTGAGGAAGGTAAGAAGAAGAAATCACAACACTGTTTTTTTAACGTTGGCTTTGAAAATAAAAGAACATTCCCCTACTGTTCGACCGACAAAGAAAATAAAGCAATAAAACCGGATCCCATGAAGGGACCGGCCCTATACAGGGTGTCCCAAAATTCATAGTAAATATTTTTACCACGTATTTTTGAGGTCAAAATAAGACTTTTTTTTCCTATAAACATGGGTCCGAAATTGTAGTCTTTTCGAGTTACAGTGTTGCAAAGTTTCCGAAAAACAAATTGAAAAATTGTCATAACTCCCGCGTGAATTGTTCTGAATGCTCGTAAATAGGTACATTGATGAAATTTTAGGCGCTCTTGCCGATTTTGGCCGTGAAAATGGTGTATGCAAAAATTTAAGGGAGGTTTCGGGGGTTTTTCTTGATTTTTCTCACTTTTTTTGGCCAAATTATATGAAAACATGCTTTCGGTTTCATTAAACCCAAAAACGATTAGCATTATTCAAAAGTTCGTAAAAAAATATGTATTTTTGATCCTTACAAGTTTTTCCATTCCGCAAACCATTTCCGAGAAAATCGTCCCTGAAGTTGGAGAAGACGGCCGATAAACGCCTTTTTTTTTATTTTGTCAATTCTTGACCGACTTCTCCAACTTCAGGGACGATTTTCTCGGAAATGATTTGCGGAATGGAAAAACTTGTAAGGACCAAAAATGCATATTTTTTTACGAACTTTTGAATAATGCTAATCGTTTTTGGGTTTAAGGAAACCGAAAGCATGTTTTCATATAATTTGGCCAAAAAAAGTGAGAAAAATCAAGAAAAACCCCCGAAACCTCCCTTAAATTTTTGCATACACCATTTTCACGGCCAAAATCGGCAAGAGCGCCTAAAATTTCATCAATGTACCTATTTACGAGCATTCAGAACAATTCACGCGGGAGTTATGACAATTTTTCAATTTGTTTTTCGGAAACTTTGCAACACTGTAATTCGAAAAGACTACAATTTCGGACCCATGTTTATAGGAAAAAAAAGTCTTATTTTGACCCCAAAAATACGTGGTAAAAATATTTACTATGAATTTTGGGACACCCTGTATTTAATTCACATTTCATAAAAAAAAAAGGGGGGAGGAACTCACGCACCTGTTACACTTTTACGAATGGATGACAAGTAAGTAATACTTCAAATGGCCCCGCGTTTGTTAGGCGCCATTTCTGAAGGGTGACGCTAGTTTTCACATCGCGTTCCTTTCAGAAAAAAAGAAATGATGGGGGTAGAGGAAGAAATCACTACACTGATTTTAATCTTGGCATATAAAAATTAGAACCTTCTCCAACTGACCGATCGAAATATACTAAATAATGAAACCGAATCCCATAAAGGGACCGGCCCTGAACTTTATTCACATTATAATGGGTCTACATATTTCAATTAATTGAATAATAATAAAACTATGAAGAATGGTCCAAACCGCAACATTATATCTCAATTAGCAAGAAAAAAAACCAGGGTGGGGGGGGGGAGATAAAAAAACACCCTGTATGGATACATGTCAATGAATATTTTTCAATCTTTCTTTTCCAAGAAATTCCCTGACATAACCGAATTCTAACTGAAATCCTTGACTTTTCCTAGTCGCTGGCCACCCTGTTATTGTATGAACCCCTTCAATAAATTGTAACTTCAATCTTACAATGAATTTCTGCTTGCTAGTGGTCAGTTGTTTTGGTGGTTCTTTAATCCAATCTTCAGAGCAATACCAACTTGTACAGCCACGAATTCGCGCCTCACTAGAGATAAGAGCTGCTGACTCCCAATATGACTGTTTACGAGTGAGCAAAAGTTCTTGGAGAGACTGATTTACTTACTTGTGATTACGAGGTTTATTTGTTTTGTTAGTGGTGATCTACATAAACGAAGAAAATAAGATGACAAATAATGTATTGAAAAAAAAAACAAAAAAATACTTACGACTAATAATTTTTTGGAAAAGATTCATATCTTCCAAAGATTCTTTTTTCTGACCACCCCTTTTCGCACCTTTGTAGCTGATCTTTAATAATAAGTCATCGCTTAAAATTAATCTCAGCATCCCTCTGGCAGCACGACTTATGCTTCCTTCATTTGTCTTGGTCAGAACTGCATTCTTCTGTAAAGCAATAAGCAAAGAAAGAATTTACTCAACATTCTATGACATGTTACTTTTTTCAATTTGACCAATATTGAGATTTAAGAGTAATGGATGGAAGTAACGAAATATTAATATTCTTCACATTATTTTAGGTGATACTGATGATAATCATCAATAGCGTTTGAAGTGCACTTAACATAATCATTGACATCTTCCTCACAAAAGAACGAAGGCAACCGTATGGGAGGGGGGGGTGTCAGTTTTTCAGGATAAAAAGCTGAAATTCGAACAAATCACTTCGAGCTTCCATGTCAGCCTCAACAAGGGTATTTAGAAGCTCTCCGAAACAAATCAGACGTTTTCATCAAATTCTCCCATATTTCTGGGCAAAAAAGTTGCTGGAGGGAAACTTCCCCACTTATTGAGTTAGCTGTTGTATTGCTAAACGCTGTCTAGCTGGTAATGTGTCTAGTGGGTCCGATTTAGGTTTTGTATACTCATCCTCAGAGTCTGAAGCAGAATCGTACAATAATGTTACTTCACTTTGGGCTTCTGATCTATTCTTTTCTTTAGACGCTTTATTCATTTGAAAAACAGAAGACATTAGGAGTTCTTCCCTTTTGCTGGGTTAACTGATTTTGAAAAGATATTTTAAGGTCCTGCATTTCTTTTATCATGCTTCCCATCATATCTACACTCTCGGGCTCCGGCACCCCACCATCAATAGACCACATGTCCGACATAACACCAGGCCTGGATGCCTGAGACCGAAAATGACCAATCTGAGGGGAAACCAAAGGAGAATTTCGGCTGACATACCTAGGCTCAAAATTAGGAGCATGGATGTTCAAATTAGGAATATGAATATTTGGCGGATTGGGAGCCAGTGAAAGGGCTTACTCCTGACGCTGAGTACCTGTGTTGACCTAAGCATTTCACACACCGAGGAGGGAGAGAGCATCTATTTTGAGTATGTCCATATCTTTGGCATCTTTTGCATTGCGGTAGCCAATTGGTGCTTCTGGGAGTTTCTACACGAACACTTTGGTGGAATAAGAGTAGGCTACGGGGTTTGAGGATATTTCTGGATTTTTCAGTTTTTTTAAGGTCTAAACAGTCAATTTATCAAGACAAGAGAACAGACAAAAAATAAAATGAACAATACAAAAGAACAATCTTACGAAGATCCAGACGATGAAATTCAGGAGCTGAATCAAAAGAAGCGAAGATCCAGAGAGATTAATATTGAGATCCAATGAGACGACAGTATGATTGTATGGTCTGTAAGCTTTCACCTCAGATCCGTTCTCTTAAATAGTCAGTTTCCCTCCTCCCCTCCTGCACTGCCCAGAATCACGTTACCGTACCTACCACGCGTTTTGAACCAAATTTGAAACTAAAAAATCCCAAAATAGAATTCAAATCCTCGGACTAGAAATTCGCCACTCACAGCAAAAAAAGTCAACTACAACATTACCTTCTCCGGGAGATTCGGACGCTTTCTTAATTTTCGCGAATTTTCGCCGATTTTTCTCGCTAAAAGAGCACTGAAGCACGTTCGCATGGATCGAAGTGTAAATGTTACGCCCCGTTGGCGAAACTGGCCATTCTGAAGAATGGTCGATTTTTTGACCAGTTCGTGGAATGACCGATTTTTCGACCAGTCCGTGGAATGGCTGGAGCAGTTAACCATTCCGTGGAATGGCCTGGTGAAGTCGGTCGCATTCCTTCAACGCCCGTTGAAACAGGCCGACCATGACTTTCAACCGTAGCTGATGCAAGTAACGAATATGTTTTGGAGTGAAGAAGGGACTACGAATTTTAGATGAATGTTTCTAAATGGTCTACCGTATTTACAAAGAAAAAATCATTTGAAAACAAAGTAGCCAAAATTATATTACTAAATTTGAATGTAACTTCCATTATTATAGTATAACTTTTTTTTTTATTTATTATCGACTCATGCATTCAATTCCATGCGTTTTTATTCTGCCACTCAGCCATTCATTTATCGATTTATGCAAGTATTTGTTTTCTTATTTCATTATTTAAGCACTTAATAATGAATTATGCTCTAGTAACTATAAGGAAAGACGACCTACTTTGTATGTACTTTGCCTTTGTATACTCTAATATCAAGTATGGAATTATCTTTTGGGGCACATCAAACGACGTAGACAGAATATTCAAAGTTCAAAAAAGAATACTCAGAAACATATTCAATCTAAATAGTAGGCAAACTTGCAGAAATGTTTTCCGGGACAACAAAATAGCTACAGTCATAGATATTTTCATATCAGAGTGCCTAATTTTTGTCAGCAAAAACAGGCAACTCTTCCTTTTCAACAAAAATATTGAAAATTACAAAAATAGATACGGAAATAACATTAAGACTGAAAAAATTAACAACCTTAAATATCAAAACTCCACAAGAAATTACTGTCGGAAATTATTTAACCATCTGCCGGAGCATATAAAAAGAATTGAAGACGCTCAATTATTTAAAAAAGCCATCAAATCAATTCTTAGAGAAAAAACATATTATAGCTTAAAAGAATACTTTGAGGACAAATTGTAATTTTTATTGTAATTCTTATCGAATGTAAACATTTTAACTTCATTCTCTTCCTGACTTTGTAAATTATTTGTTATTTGTTGTGACAATTACTTACAATAAACGAATATTATTATTATTATTATTATTATAGTATATCAGTAGAATTTCGGCCAAAGCGATGCAAGCTCTATAATTATATTTGCTGTGAGTTCACGCCCATCATCTGATTGAAGAACGTGAAGGGCTCCAAAACCCAGGAAAATAATCAGGAATGTTATGCCAACTTCTGCGGCTGTTTTTGTCGTTAACTGACGCAAGATACTATGTATATTTCGTTTGAAACACTTTCTAGTGGAGAATGAATCTATAATTGCTACCAGGGAGACTCTGGAAATCGGTTAAATCTACCTTTCTTCGTTGGTCTAAAGAGTCCGCGGTCAAAGGCTTCACAACAACGCCTGGGCCTTTTTCTCTTCTTTTTTTTTCATTTCTTCTGGACAGCAATGAACGCGCTGACAACAGCCCGCGGGATGTTACCGTAAGTCTCCGAGACTTTGCACCTGTCTTCCTCTCACCCTTATGATTCAAGGATGTATGGAAGTCACTTGTAATAGACATAGCCTTTGATTAGGTTGTCCTACTTGCGACACACTTTGGCAACACCCATGAATTCGGAAAGATGGTAGTTTTCTTTCGCATGGTAGAAAGTGTGACTTCGTTTCACGCCAGTCTGGAAATTGTTCAAGTGAGCTATAACCTCCTCTTCGTATTCTTCGCTCCAAAATAGTGAGCAGTTTTTTTTATAACATCAGCTACCTACATCCACTCGTTTATGAGTATGTAGTAAACTTCGTTGATTGATGCGGGTTTTGTAAAAGTCCATGAAGGCATATTTTTAGGTCCCTAAAATTCCGTGGTATGAGTGTCTAGATCCTGATCAACAGAGGGTCTTATTATTTTGCTGATTAATTTGTTACAATTTGCGAGTGAACATTGCCATGTCTCGTTGGGCGTAGTTGTCCAATGAAGCCTTTTTTTATGACATCTTATGAAGACAGACCACACATAGCTATTGTTCTGGCGGCTTCTCCTGCTATAACAGCTAATATTGGTTTGAATTTCACACCCCGTTGTCGAGGGTAAACGAAAGCGAACCGACCTGCTCAAGGGAACCCATAGGTACCTTTCCTTCATTGACTTCTAATCAGAGCTGAAACAATATTTTGCTGCTAATTACGAAAATTGAAAGTTGTGGAACATTTGAGGTTTTAGTTAAGTGAAAGAGTACGGAGAGCCTACACTCACATCAGTAATTCCATGAAAGAAAAATGTTCAGAAATTTAAGCCCTGTAAAATACAAGTGAGTGTGTAATGTGTGGCTATATTCTCAAATGAAACTTTTGATGAGTTCTGTCCTTGAAGGTCGGTGTTGTTTTTTGGGGACATTCTGTTCGCCAAGCGAGTTTAGGTCTTCTTGCTTTCTTTTACGACTGTCACTATTTAAGATAGGTAGCAAATACAAGAGGAGCAGTACTGCAGACAAAGTTTTATTTTCATCATCTGAAACGGAGATTTGTTGTTTTCATTGATCCAATTTTTGTAAGCGAGAAAGAAGAGGGTTTTTTATGTGTAAGCGTGTGAACATAATTCAGTTCGATGCACATCTCCATTCTTTTAAGGTAGAAATAGTTGATGATTTTTCTTTCATCAAATGCCCAGCAGTAGAGATCCACCCACCTGAAATTTGTTTTTGAGCGGGTTTTTTGAAAGTTCCATGTACAGATGATTATGGTTCTGAACTAAGGGATTCAAAGACCTAATACTTTCTTTTGATAGAGATGGAGCAAAAAATCAAGTATGAGATGATTCTGATGATTTATATCGTCTACATTATCATGAAAATTCCATGTTATATTGAAGGGTGGCGTTATTTTACATCACGTCCCTCCAGAACAAAGATTTGAGGAAGGTAAGAGGAAGGTAAGGAGAAGAAATCACAACACTGTTTTTTTAACATTGTTTTTGAAAATAAAAGAACATTCCCCTACTGTCCGACCGACAAAGAAAATAAAGCAATAAAACCGGATCCCATGAAGGAACCGGCCCTATATTTAATTCACATTTTATAAAAAAAAAAAAAAAAAAAAAAAAAAAAAAAAAAAAAAAAAAAAAAAAAAAAGGAACTCACGCACCCGTTACACTTTTCCGAATGGATGACAAGTAAGTAATACTTCAAATGGCCCCGCGTTTGTTAGGCGCCATTTCTGAAGGGTGACGCTAGTTTTCACATCGCGTTCCTTTCAGAAAAAAAGAAATGATGGGGGTAGAGGAAGAAATCACTACACTGATTTTAATCTTGGCATATAAAAATTAGAACCTTCTCCAACTGACCGATCGAAATATACTAAATAATGAAACCGAATCCCATAAAGGGACCGGCCCTGAACTTTATTCACATTATAATGGGTCTACATATTTCAATTAATTGAATAATAATAAAACTATGAAGAATGGGCCAAACCGCAACATTTTATCTCAATTAGCAAGAAAAAAAAAACCAGGGTGGGGGAGGGGGAGATAAAAAAAACACCCTGTATGGATTCATTTCAATGAATATTTTTCAATCTTTCTTTTCCAAGAAATTCCCTGACATAACCGAATTCTAACTGAAATCCTTGACTTTTCCTAGTCGCTGGCCACCCTGTTATTGTATGAACCCCTTCAATAAATTGTAACTTCAATCTTACAATGAATTTCTGCTTGCTAGTGGTCAGTTGTTTTGGTGGTTCTTTAATCCAATCTTCAGAGCAATACCAACTTGTACAGCCACGAATTCGCGCCTCACTAGAGATAAGAGCTGCTGACTCCCAATATGACTGTTTACGAGTGAGCAAAAGTTCTTGGAGAGACTGATTTACTTACTTGTGATTACGAGGTTTATTTACCGAGAAAGTTAACTTTAAGTTTCTCCGTTGACTAGTTTTGCCTGTTTTGTTTGTGGTGATCTACATAAACGAAGAAAATAAGATGACAAATAATGTATTGAAAAAAAAAACAAAAAAATACTTGCGACTAATAATTTTTTGGAAAAGATTCATATCTTCCAAAGATTCTTTTTTCTGACCACCCCTTTTCGCACCTTTGTAGCTGATCTTTAATAATAAGTCATCGCTTAAAATTAATCTCAGCATCCCTCTGGCAGCACGACTTATGCTTCCGTCATTTGTCTTGGTCAGAACTGCATTCTTCTGTAAAGCAATAAGCAAAGAAAGAATTTACTCAACATTCTATGACATGTTACTTTTTTCAATTTGACCAATATTGAGATTTAAGAGTAATGGATGGAAGTAACGAAATATTAATATTCTTCACATTATTTTAGGTGATACTGATGATAATCATCAATAGCGTTTGAAATGCACTTAACATAATAATTGATATCTTCCTCACAAAAGAACGAAGGCAATCGTAGGGGAGGGGGGGGGGGGTGTCAGTTTTTCAGGATAAAAAGCTGAAATTCGAACAAATCACTTCGAGCTTCCATGTCAGCCTCAACAAGGGTATTTAGAAGCTCTCCGAAACAAATCAGACATTTTCATCAAATTCTCCCATATTTCTGGGCAAAAAAGTTGCTGGAGGGAAAATTCCCCACTTATTGAGTTAGCTGTTGTATTGCTAAACGCTGTCTAGCTGGTAATGTATCTAGTGGGTCCGATTTAGGTTTTGTATACTCATCCTCAGAGTCTGAAGCAGAATCGTACAATAATGTTACTTCACTTTGGGCTTCTGATCTATTCTTTTCTTTAGACGCTTTATTCATTTGAAAAACAGAAGACATTAGGAGTTCTTCCCTTTGCTGGGTTAACTGATTTTGAAAAGATATTTTAAGGTCCTGCATTTCTTTTATCATGCTTCCCATCATATCTACACTCTCGGGCTCCGGCACCCCACCATCAATAGACCACATGTCCGACATAACACCAGGCCTGGATGCCTGAGACCGAAAATGACCAATCTGAGGGGAAACCAAAGGAGAATTTCGGCTGACATACCTAGGCTCAAAATTAGGAGCATGGATGTTCAAATTAGGAATATGAATATTTGGCGGATTGGGAGCCAGTGAAAGGGCTTACTCCTGACGCTGAGTACCTGTGTTGACCTAAGCATTTCACACACCGAGGAGGGAGAGAGCATCTATTTTGAGTATGTCCATATCTTTGGCATCTTTTGCATTGCGGTAGCCAATTGGTGCTTCTGGGAGTTTCTACACGAACACTTTGGTGGAATAAGAGTAGGCTACGGGGTTTGAGGATATTTCTGGATTTTTCAGTTTTTTTAAGGTCTAAACAGTCAATTTATCAAGACAAGAGAACAGACAAAAAATAAAATGAACAATACAAAAGAACAATCTTACGAAGATCCAGACGATGAAATTCAGGAGCTGAATCAAAAGAAGCGAAGATCCAGAGAGATTAATATTGAGATCCAATGAGACGACAGTATGATTGTATGGTCTGTAAGCTTTCACCTCAGATCCGTTCTCTTAAATAGTCAGTTTCCCTCCTCCCCTCCTGCACTGCCCAGAATCACGTTACCGTACCTACCACGCATTTTGAACCAAATTTGAAACTAAAAAATCCCAAAATAGAATTCAAATCCTCGGACTAGAAATTCGCCACTCACAGCAAAAAAAAGTCAACTACAACATTACCTTCTCCGGGAGATTTGGACGCTTTCTTAATTTTCGCGAATTTTCGCCGATTTTTCTCGCAAAAAGAGCACTGAAGCACGTTCGCATGGATCGAAGTGTAAATGTTACGCCCCGTTGGCGAAACTGGCCATTCCGAAGAATGGTCGATTTTTTGACCAGTTCGTGGAATGGCCGATTTTTCGACCAGTCCGTGGAATGGCTGGAGCAGTTAACCATTCCGTGGAATGGCCTGGTGAAGCCGGTCGCATTCCTTCAACGCGTCGGCCCGTTGAAACAGGCCGACCATGAATTTCAACCGTAGCTGATGCAAGTAACGAATATGTTTCGGAGTGAAGAAGAGACTACGAATTTTAGATGAATGTTTCTAAATGGTCTACCGTATTTACAAAGTAAAATTCATTTGAAATCAAAGTATCCAAAATTATATTACTAAATTTGAATTTAACTTTTATTATAACTTTTTTTTTATTTATTATCGACTCATGCATTCAATTCCATGCGTTCTTATTCTGCCACTCAGCCATTCATTTATCGATTTATATAAGTATTTGTTTTCTTATTTCATTATTTAAGCTCTTAATAATGAATTATGCTCTAGTATATCAGTAGAATTTCGGCCGAAGCGATGCAAGCTCTATAATTATATTTGCTGTGAGTTCACGCCCATCATCTGATTGAAGAACGTGAAGGGCTCCAAAACCCAGGAAAATAATCAGGAATGTTATGCCAACTTCTGCGGCTGTTTTTGTCCTTAACTGACGCAAGATACTACAGGGCGTTGAAAAACTGTTCCCGAATATTTCAGGGGCGGATTCTACAGATCAAAATAAGACCTTTTTTGCCTATAAACATGTGTCCGAAAATGCCCCCCTTTTGAGCTACAGCCCCCCAAAGTTTTAAAAAATTTACGGTTTTTTTGGAATAGCGACCACTATTATGAACCAAATGTCTTAAAACTTGGTGTCATGAGGTAATTTCACGCGAAGAATCCATTAATGACCTCGAAAAATTCAGAAATTGAGTCTAACTGTACTTTTCACGCAATCTTGTACCTTTAACGGCACGAATTTTATGTTACGGATTAAAATGTTGAAGAATAATTACCAAAATCAGATGCGGAAAACCCTTAGAAAGATTTTTGGTCCTCCTTGTTTCTTTCGATACGACGCGTTTTAAGCGAGATAATCGCTGCACAGTGTGGAAAAGTCAGCGCTTTTACCATAGCGACCGGCCCGTAGAAGCAGCGGAAAGGCGGGTTGCATACTCACTGCCGTTTTTCATGGTAAAAGCGCTGACTTTTCCACACTGTGCAGCGATTATCTCGCTTGAAACGCGTCGTATCGAAAGAAACAAGGAGGACCAAAAATCTTTCTAAGAGTTTTCCGCATCTGATTCTGGTAATTATTCTTCAAAATTTTAATCCGTAACATAAAATTTGTGCCGTTAAAGGTACAAGATTGCGTGAAAAGTGCAGTCAGACTCAATTTCTGAATTTTTCAAGGTCATTAATGGATTTTACACGTAAAATTACTCCAGGACACCAAGTTTTAAGACATTTGGTTCATTGGTTCATAATAGTGGTCGCTACTCCAAAAAAACCGTAAATTTTTTAAAACTTTGGGGGGCTATAGCTCAAAAGGGGGGCATTTTCGGACACATGTTTGTAGGGAAAAACGTCTTATTTTTATCTGTAGAATCGGCCCCTGAAGTATTCGGGAACAGTTTTTCAACACCCTGTATATTTCGTTTGAAACACTTTCTAGTGGAGAATGAATCTATAATTGCTACCAGAGAGACTCTGGAAATCGGTTAAATCTACCTTTCTTCGTTGGTCTAAAGAGTCCGCGGTCAAAGGCTTCACAACAACAACTGGGCCTTTTTCTCTTCTTTTTTTTTCATTTCTTCTGGACAGCAATGAACGCGCTGACAACAGCCCGCGGGATGTTACCGTAAGTCTCCGAGACTTTGCACCTGTCTTCCTCTCACCCTTATGATTCAAGGATGTATGGAAGTCACTTGTAATAGACATAGCCTTTGATTTAGTTGTCCTTCTTGCGACACACTTTGGTAACACCCATGAATTCGGAAAGATGGTAGTTTTCTTTCGCATGGTAGAAAGTGTGACTTCGTTTCACGCCAGTCTGGAAATTGTTCAAGTGAGCTGTAACCTCCTCTTCGTATTCTTCGCTCCAAAATAGTGAGCAGTTTTTTTATAACATCAGTTACCTACATCTACTCGTTTATGAGTATGTTGTAAACTTCGTCGATTGATGCGGGTTTTGTTAAAGTTCATGAAGGCATATTTTTAGGTCCCTAAAATTCCGTGGTATGAGTGTTTAGATCCTGATCAACAGGGGTCTTATTATTTTGCTGATTAATTTGTTACAATTTGCGAGTGAACATTGCCATGTCTCGTTGGGCGTAGTTGTCCAATGAAGCCTTTTTTTATGACATCTTATGAAGACAGACCACACATAGCTATTGTTCTGGCGGCTTCTCCTGCTATAACAGCTAATATTGGTTTGAATTTCACACCCCGTTGTCGAGGGTAAACGAAAGCGAACCGACCTGCTCAAGGGAACCCATAGGTACCTTTCCTTCATTGACTTCTAATCAGAGCTGAAAAAATATTTTGCTGCTAATTACGAAAATTGAAAGTTGTGGAACATTTGCGGTTTTAGTTAAGTGAAAGAGTACGGAGAGCCTACACTCAAATCAGAAATTCCATAAAAGCAAACTTTTCAGAAATTTAAGCCATGTAAAATACAAGAGAATGCTTAATGTGTGGCTATATTCACAAATGAAACTTTTGATGAGTTCTGTCCTTGAAAGTCGATGTTGTTTCTTTGGGATATTCTGTTCGCCAAGCGAGTTTAGGTCTTCCTGATTTCTTTAGCGACTGCCACAATTCAAGATAGGAAGCAAATACAAGAGGAGCAGTACTGCAGACACAGTTTCATTTTCATCATCTGAAACGGAGATTTTTTTTTTTTCATTGATTCAATTTTCGTAAGCGAGAAAGAAGAGGGTTTTTTATGTGTAAGCGTGTGAACGTAATTCAGTTCGATGCACACCTCCATTCTTTTAAGGTAGAAATAGTCGATGATTTTTCTTTCATTAAATGCTCAGCTGTATTGATCCACCCACCTGAAATTTGTTTTTGGGTGGGTTTTTTGAAAGCTCCATGTACAGATGATTATGGTTCTGAACTAAGGGATTCAAAGACCTAATACTTTCTTTTGATAGAGATGGAGCAAAAAATCAAGTATGAGATGATTCTGCTGATTTCTATCGTCTACATTATCATAAAAATTCCATGTTATATTTTCACATAAACTGCAAATCTACCGAGAGTTTCAGGGTTTCCCGGAAATATAGGTATGCCGTCAAAAGAAAAATTCGACATTTTGGGCCTCCTGTTATTATTTTCATTCTACGTGGCTTTTAAGCCGGCTACAAGATATCGAAATTCAAAAATCTGACCTTCCATTCTAAAGTTATGATATTAATTTTGAAGCTATTTCGTCTAAAATGCTTGGTTTCAATACGTTCCTACCAAAGGGGAAGTGGGATGTATCTACGATTAGAGTTTGAAACTTTATAATACGAATTCTTATTCCTAGGATCTCGGTCATGATGCCGGACTTTGTTTTCATTATTCGAGAAATGACGCTCGAAGACTGCATTGATTGGCAAAGCGTTGAAGTTTGCTTTGCTAACTTGATTAACGTCTTCCTGATTAGGGGAGCAAGTGACTCAGAGAAATTGTAGCAGCTAATCAGTAACAGTTCTTCCGGGACCTTGTATTAAGGCATGATAATTTACGGTGTCAGGAACATTTCTTTTCAGCCTCAAACTTATTGCTTAAGAAAATTACTTCCAATCAAACTCACTTCTCTGCGCGTCGGGCGTGCGAGCAGTAAGAAAAATAAAGTGTTGCAAGACTAGAATAATTGGTCAGATTTTCAGTGAGAGTATGGGTCAAGGACACCGGGAGGTATGAAAAAAAAACTTACCAGTGGATTGGATGCCCGTAGTTATTATTATCTTGCAAGGACGCCTTTCCAATAATTCCACGAGTAAATTTTGATACGGGTGGTCCGACCTGTCGTGCCCCGATGTATCGTTCTGCTTGGAAACAGTTACCCACTCCTTTCTCAATGATTTCCACTTGTTGAGGACCCGCTCCGGTGTCCTAATAATATTCGCCTCCGCTAACTTTTCAACGACAACCTGCAATAAAACTAAAAGGGTTTCAACTCAAAATAAATACATCGTTTACAACAGCATCAGGAAATGAACATTTCCACTTGTTCAGAGTAAAAATCAAGCAATGGACCCTCTTCTATAAGCACACGGACTATTTTTCCGACAGAAAAACGCGAGGGTTTTGGTTGAGTGCGTATAATCCAGTGAAGTGGGGTCAGTAAACAAACGCGAGACAGTTGGAGCAGGCGCACATCTTGCTTATGTTAAAATCTAGTGGCAAACGGTTTTTGGGGGCCTAAACAAAACAACATGCAGCAGTACCAAACATTATTGCTTGGAGAGCAAAGATGTTGAGACGAGATTGAACCATTCTTGTTGGGCATCAGTCAACGTATGCTCCAGTTGAATGTTGTTCTTCATGATATTCTGCAGAGTCCCCAAAAGGAAAGTTAGCCGTAGTTAGCTGGATAGAGCTCCCTTCAGAAGTGTAGGCGCACCTAGACCATAACCTTTGACAAATTTTCAATTTTCATTCCTTCAAATCAAAATAAAATCTGCCTCCGACCTCAGACTTTAAAATTTCGAAGCGTTCTCCATAAAAATCCAACACTCAGATGTATTTCTTCGCTTTTTTTTCGTAACATGAGGAACAAAGTTGAAAAAGTACAAAGGTTATCGGTCAAGGTGCTCTTCGGTTTCACTTCTGAAACGACCTCCAGTGCGCGGTCTCCAGCATATACTACTGTCTATGGCTGAGGAGCACTTGGCAGGTCCATGGTTTTGTACAGCCATGCGGTTATCACAACCAGCCTCGCTAAGCGAATGGAGAAAGAAAATTAAAATATAGAAAACACAATAGTGCTATAGTCCGTTTCCTTTAAATAGAAGCTTGAGCTCGACTCTTTCCCCTACGAGTTTTACCCTCACTCTCGTACCTGCGATGACTCTGAGACCTGCCCCATCGGTCGGGGATTCCGTCCGTCACAATGGACAGTCAGCTATGCAAAGGACAGTCTATTGTGTCGGACGGAATCCCCGACCGATGGGGCAGGTCTCGAGTAATCGCAGATACGAGAGTGAGGGTAGAACTCGTAGGAGAAAGAATCGAGCTCAAGCTTCTATTTAAAAGAAACGGACTGTAGTATTGAAGCAGCTCTATGCTATGCCTGATCTGAAACCAGTTTAACTACCCACAACTTTGGACACTCTGCTTACAAGTACACAGGTACCAATAGACAATACAATTTTGTTGATGAGACAAAGGCAAAGATAAAGGCAAGTATAGAGAATTCAGAGAGATCAGGGTTGTCTTAAGGTTATTTGCATTGAAGGGAGGGTGGGGAGGTAAACAAAAGTAGGGAAAATTTAATTATATACTCAAAAATGATGAATAAGAAGAGTAAAGATATAAATAGAATACAAATAAAAAAAAAAAACAAACAAACAAACAAACAAACAATAAAAATAGAAATGTAAATAAAAATAGAAATAGACATAAAACTTAGTAGCCAAGCTACAGGAAAATAAAAACAAAAATAATACAGACGTGAAAAAATTGGTTGAAGAGATCATTGAGATAGGCATAACTCCACTGTGCTCTCAGCTGTGAAAATGATTATCAGCCTCCTAGCGATTGGCACTGCGTAGCTCCGAAGCGGTAGGTCGATCTTATTCCTTCCTTATTCACGTAATGAAGGTTGCCGTCGAATGTCCATACGTTTTTGGCACCATACTTCTATTTGAGGTTCTTCAAGGTAGTGAGCCGGCGAGATGTGAGATCCTCACAAATTGATTCTTGTTGACCCTTCAGTAGTTTTTTGTTCCGAAAAATTTCGGCTCGTCGACGGTAGCTAACAAAAACTATAATGGGCCGATGTCTAACACCATCTAAGATATAAGAATCCGGTCTTTTTTGACCCTGTGCGACCTTTGAATATCATTTTCAGAAACCTGAACATTCAATTTTTTTAAAAACGAGAGAGAGAGAGAGAGAGAGAGAGAGAGAGAGAGAGAGAGAGAGAGAGAGAGAGAGAGAGAGAGAGAGAGAGAGAGAGAGAGAGAGAGAGAGAGAGAGAGAGAGATGCTGTGTATTATGACCTGTTCTATACCCGCACTGAAAGGGATCAAGTTTGTTGTTAGAGTTTATAAACGAATACATTTGTTTGAAAATTACTTTGTCTAAAATTTTTGCAAGTACTCTTAAAATGCTGATGGGCCTAAACTCACTTGGACTTGAGGGATTTCTTTTTTTCTCAATCGGTAAAACAAGTGACTTTTTCCATTGACTAAGATACGCGCCTTTTTTTTTTTTTTGTTTATTGAAAAATTGAAAATATGTGCCAGAATAGGATTGAGTGTGGTCAGCAGCGTCGGATTACATCTAAAGGAACGTCATCAAGACCAATTGCTTTAGAGGCTATTTCTGACACTGCATATTTTACATCATCTATCACAATTTTACTAAAATTAAAAGAAGCAATGTTAGGATTTAATTTATTGCTATAAGGCATGATTAAATCAGCATTGGATGGCATTTGGTTACTTTCACAAAAATGAGTATTAAGTTCACCTCATGATATTTTAGGATCAGAGAGCTTTTGATCTTCCTTACCTGAGGACGGACTACTTTCGACCAAATCATTATAAAATCGATTTCTTGAGTTTCGAATACGTTGTTTAACTCCATTTCTCTTTGTTTTATATTTTAGCCAGTCTGACTGTTCTTTTGATTTGCAGTAGTTTTCATAGAGTTTGTCTCTTTTGGCCATCTCTTGTTTGATTTCATTGTCAATCCAAGGTGCGCAGTTCCGCTTACTGCGAATATTTTTAGTCGGCGCATATTTATTAATCAAATTATTTAAACAGTCATTTAGAATGGTAACTTTTTTATCAATATTTTTGCATGCGTACAGGCTTTTCCAGTCCAACTGCATAAGTTCCTCATTAAAATCATCAATTTTCATGTTTTTAAAATCTCTGATTCTGATGTACTGTAATGAGATAACAGACCCTGCACCGGACTACTCACAATCAGTCGTGTAAAATCGGTCAACTTCATCAACCAACCAAAGTCTCGCGTCAAGTGATAAAAAATTCGATTCGATTTTGTCCCAAAAAGTCGATTCAGCTGTTAAATCAGACTTAAAAAATCGATTTAATTTATCAATGATGTATGTTTTTCTGAAAAAAAAAATCAAAAATCCCCAATACTAGCGTGAAAAGTCGTTAACTGCAAAACCTCGTCGGATCGATGCGCAGACGCACCCAGAGCCCCCCCCCCCCCCCAACATGCGACAGCCCTCTTCGCGGAGTTTAGTGCCTTCGAAATGACGTATCGGCAATAAGACACGATGGATCTTCAGCAATATGGAAACTGGCGATAATAAGAAGCTCGTAGCACTAATAATAAGATTTTTAAGTATTTAATGTATTCTATCCACTTTTTATTTCTTTTATCTATGTTCCTGGGACCAAATAATGTTACGGCTTGACGGTCCTCCGAAAGACGTTGGATGGTGCGCTCGTAAGTATGATTGCGTGTGGTTTATACCCCCTCATCTGCGTGCGGGACCGTGAGGACGTAACATTATTTGGTCCCTGGGACCAAAGACTATTACGACTAGGGCCGGATTTACCCCTCTCAGCGCTCTAGACCAAAAGTTTTTCGGCGCCCCTTCGGCCTTCCCGGGTTCCCGCTTGGCCGGACTTTCTACCCCCCCCCCCCCCAACTACTGTGCATTTTTTTGTTCTGTCCCGACCCTTACAGCCCATCGCATCGGGTCGCCGCTCTACACAACTACACAAGAAAACCAAAAATGGAACGAAAACAGTAAATTTTGAAAGACATGGTTACATTTACTCACATTTATTTACGGCATTTTCTCTCTAGATTTTTTGCGTGAGAAGTCGTTAATCATTTCATCGTAGTCACTGCTAAAGCAACCAATCGTTCTTGACCCCATTGTTGCCCGAATGTAATTTTCGAAGGAACGTTTGCCGGTGCAGTTTGAAGACGCGGCAGATAGGACCATTCGGATGGCTATTTCCACATTCGGGTAAATTTCCAGGAGATCATTCTGGTGAAGGAACTCACTCATTTCGTAAAAACTTAAAGTTTCACTGGTTTTCGGTGTCGGTGTCCGTTGTTCTGCCAGAAGTGTCTTCAAATGTAAGCACTCGTTGACTATAATGAAGCTTCAAGATCTTCAGGGTACAAACTAGCTAGACTTAGAGCTTTACCTGAAATATACGCAGAATCACAAACGACGATCTCCTCTAAAAATCCGAAAAGAGAATGCAGATGCTCGTATTTGGATGCGCGTTCCCTCAGTTCAGTACTTAGAGAATCAATAATAATAATGAAGGTGTTTACACGAAAATTTTCCCTTCCACTGGACTCTCCGGCTGCCAAAATTCGCCTTCTTTTCTGTTTAATGTCATATTTATATTCAAGGCACCCCGACTTCTCTTTGGCTAACTTTTCTGAGCGGTCGAAATCACTCCGCAAATTTGAAATAAATATTGCAAGAGAACGGTAATTTCTTATCTAATTTTCGTCCGGCTTCGCTTGACCGTGTCGCTGTAGGGCGGGGCGCTCCTCGGACTACGGCGCGGCGCCTCTAGGCCCGGTTCTAGTTCGTCTATACTTAATAGGAAATAGGGAAAGAGAAAAAAAAAGACAGACAAATACAAAAAAATAAAGAAAGAAAGGAATAATTGCAGGATTAATCGAGAAGCAAAAAATGGCAAGAATAAGTGGCTCTATTTTACCCTGAAACTGCGCCTAAAGTAAATCTAAACTGACAAATTCCTATCTATGTTGTCAATGAAATAAAGAAAATATACATTGAGTCTACTTTAACTTCGGTTCTATCGTTTGGTTATTTGAAAGATTCAATTGCTTAAAATATAGTCTGAGAGAACCTAAATGTTCAAATTTTTCCGGAGGAATACCCCCAGACCCTCTATTACTGGAAAATCCCTCCCCCCTCGGATTCTCCAAAGTATCGGACTTTTTGCTACCCCCTCCCCTCCTAAAGAATCTCAAATTTTACGCCATTGAGCGGAATATAGTGACGTCACTCCGCGGAATCCCCATTTAACACAATGTATTTTGGGCCAAAATTGCATCTTCGGAAAAATGGGGCGTAATTAGAAACCAAAGGCATCTTTGTACTCAGCTCATCAAGTACTTTCATTTTCTTTATAAAAAACGCAACAATTCAGACCCTTGCAACTACCCCATTCAAACTAGGTACTCTAATTCAAACAGACCGCGGAAATTAAGGAACCAGTGCGGTGGCATCAGCGTTTTATGTTGAGATCGACCTAAACGATTTGCCTCTCGCTCTCACTATGCAAACAATAAACAAAACACACACGCAATTCTCAATAATAATGTCCATTTATTCTATAAAATAATTGTTGATATATTTCAATACTTACTGCTTTTGATCGTTTTAGTCTCTCTTTTACAATGTTTTTTATTATCTCCCTGTCCATGGTTCTTAAACTGATCAATGGTGAGTGATTTCAATCAGTTGTGTACTCCGTGTGTTCAGTATTTCACATATTATTTTTTGGCGTGTTTGACTAACATTTGCAGTCTTATTGGTCTCCTATAGCTATGGTTTTTCGTCAATGTATTTCTAATGGTCTTTAACGCATTGCTAGTCAGTTGTATTCAATCAGGCATTGATCTCTCTGAATGAGTATTGTCAAATTTTACTGGGCCATGGCCTGCTTCAGAAGTGGGTTTGTTTTATTTGTGCGCGGGTTCAAATGTAACCCGTAGACACGTCTCAGACTCAGGTTGCTAACGTTTCATCAGTTTATTCTTATCCTGAAGTTTCTGCTTCTAGCTGAGCATCGGAACGTAGGTTTGGAGAAAAAGCGTAGGTTCAGTTCATCATTCTTACAGCGAAGAAGATCTGCATGTTTGTGGCCTAGTTTATCGGAGGCCTCTCTACTTGGGTTTACCAACTTGGGCTGGGCCCTACCCCAGTTGTGTTGCGTGCTTGAACAGTTCAGTCAGCTCAGCTCTGGTCTGACCACTTGGACCTAAACCTGAGTGGAGTCGGCAAACTTAGGTTCGTTGACAAACACTGCAGAGTTGCTAATGCGGATTGACTCGGCATCAATGTCACCAAAATAAGTGAAGTCAAACTCTCGTCAAATGCAACTGAACTGCTCTGAGCATCACCGCCTTTCTTTTCAACCGTGTGTGCAAAACAGAGAAGAAGAAGGAGGAAGAAAGGAACCCTTCTAACATAGGTTAGGATACCAATCCGAGTTGATATCTCCTGCGCAAACTGAGCTAGTATTTGACAAATATTGATGAAAAGGTCCTAAAACATCTAATGATGAATCAATTTTCTGATAGTTCACGTATAGCTGAACTGAGTTTTGGGTTCTGACAAGTATTGGTGCAAGGTAGATAAAAGAAGGTATGTGCAACACTTGCCCGCAACTGCTTCAAAACTTGTTGACCAATCAGAACGATTTCACCCACTTTCTTGAAGCAGGAGGTTTGAAATGTACGTGTTTATTTTGTTGGTTAGTGATGCGTCAAACAAAAGATGGTCGAAGTTGTCAATTTTTAGATTCCTGTTTATAGAGTTGATAAATTAAGAGTCAGTAGTTCAAAAAATGATCCTCTACAGTTGGGAATGATTCCTCTGTCCAACGCACATTTGAACAGCGCGCCACTATTTGTCACCCGCGCTACATCATTTTTTTTGGAAAAGTGCTAGAGCGCTTGAGGCGGCACGAGCGAGTGTTGCATATACCTTCTTCTATCCTCCTTGGTATCGGTGCTTGCTTCGTAACTGCATCAGAACGCAACGGTGAACGGTTGGTTAGTGCCAAGTTTCGACTCGTTGCGAATCAACCGCTCACCGATGCGCTTTGATGCAGTTTAGAAGCAGGCACCGCCACTTGTCAGAACCAGACACTTAAAATGGTTCTACTTTAGTTAAGCGGATGGCAAACCACCGATAACTGACTTAAACAACTTCAGGCATTCTTGGCTAGTTAATCATCACTTGTAATCACTAGATTGGAACAGAGAAATTCCAAAAGAAGATGGAACAAAAATGTGTCACTTGTCTCCTTCTTTTCCAGCGTCTTAATGTCACGTTTTCTTTTTCCTCAGGTGATGTAGATGTAGTAGTGCCTCTGACTGAAGACTCAAATCTCCAAAAATTACTAGAAAATTTAACAGACATACAACACCTTCACAACTCTATGGATAGTCAAGTGGCAAAAGCGAAAGAAAACATAATGCACTTGACACTTCTAAAGGCGCAAAGCCAGTACATTCATCCGTCTCCCTTCAAACGATTTCCATGTCATTCCTGTGATAATAACTGTGATACTGTAGAGACATGCATTGACGCTATAGCGGTAAGTGTGGTTTAGTTTTACTACGAGTAAGGTAAACACCCCAGTAGCTGACATCCCTGAGATTTGCACCAGTATCTGACACCCATTTTCACACTGCTAAAAGTACTAGTTTGGTGGCAATACTGGTGTTTCATGTGGTTTTTTCTCAGACCTAACAAGTGAAACTTGAAAAAAATTTGCGAAACACCAAAATTCCCACTAAATTAATATTTTTCACATTGTGAAAAATAGGTGTCAGGTACTGGTGCAAATTTCAGGAGTGTTGGCTACTGGGGTGTATAGAGGTCGTTTCACGAAAGTTAGCCAATGACAAATAGGTTTGTTTACTGCGCAGAGACAAGTTTGCGTTTTTTCGCTTGTGCAAGAACGCAAACACGTCTTTGCGCAGCGAGCCACATGATCTGTTATCGGTCTTCTTTCGTGAAATGAGCTCTACCTTAATTACTTTTTGTTGCCTGAGAACCAACCTGTAGAGATTGATCCAGTGTACCTGATCTACTGTTTCAGGCAACATCCTAACATGGGCTGATACAGGAATTTATCTGTCTCTCTCCCCTCCCATTAGAACGCATGTGTTAGAAAAGGATAGCAAAGGGGGCCATCACATGACTTTAGCCCCTATCTCAGTCGCTTTTTAAGGCACACGAAAAAATGGGAGGAGAACAAGATGGGCAAATTTCTGTGTCCGCCTATGCATCCTAATCGTTTATTTGCCTTGACATCAGCTTTTGGCTCCTAAAGCTTAATTTCCCACTCTCAAGCTTACTGGAAACCTTTAACAATACTACAGTAATCTCTAAATGATGGCGTAAGGGTGCAGAAAAGCCTCGAGCCTGCGATCAAACGCTCTCATGAAATTTGTGGGCACAATGGTAAAGTTGTGGATAATGCCTGGAAGAACAGTAGGCCTAATTTTTTTCCCCAACTAACTAAATTGTCGATTGGGGATTCCATTCTTTCCAATTGATAAAAGAACAATTTTATTGCCTATCCGAGAAAATTTCCCCAAGGATATCAAATGTAACTCTTTAAAAAATCTGTATAAAGTAAAATTATTCTTGGGAAATGAAAGTGAAATGAGCAAAATTGAAACCTTCGAAGAATTTCTGAATGCAGTCGGTCTCGATTATGGAAAATATATTTTGGCCATAAGATGCTCATTGAGAAAACACAAAATTATTTACGAAAGATCAGTTAAAGATTTTTACACAAATAACTACAGTCCAAAGATACTTAGCCTTATGCGTTCGATTATGAACTTACAGTTTGTCCTTGATCCCTACGCTTGTTGTGCATATATTATCGACTATATCAACAAAAGTGAAAGAGGTCTGAGTAAAACACTGGAGCAAATACTGCTGGAGTGCAGAAATAACAACATAACTCTGAAAGACAAACTGAAGTCACTATGTAATACTTTTTATAATAATAGTGAAATGTCTGTGCAGGAAGCTGCTTACAACATACTGCAAATTCCACTTTCAGCAGCCAGCACAGTAACGACCTTCATTTCAACCAATCCTCCGCTTGAAAGAATTCGAATGTTGAAAAGTAAGGAGGAACTTAAAAAGATGGACCCAGATTCATCAGATGTTTTCATGAAGAATGTACTGGATCATTACTATTACTCCTCACGACCAAAGGAAATTGAAGATTTATGCCTTGCTGAGTTTGCTGCTTGGCACACAATATCCGGAGTAAAGAAGAAAAAAAAACCCACCAAATCAGGAACAAAGCGAGAACAAAGAAAATGTAACTTGCGATTTCAATTATAGAAAAAGAACAAAACCAAGAGTGATTAGGTATAAAACTTACAGTGTAATAAAGGATCCAATTATTATCATCGAACAATGCTAATGCTATTCACATCATGGAGACATGAAGCACTAGATCTCATTGACATTCAACCAAAGATGAAATTTGATGCCTCCTTACCCATAATCACAGCAAACAAAAGAAAATTTTGCAAGTTTGAAGATGAATACCTGTTAACGCTGTTTAACGATATTGAAAAAGAGAGACAAAATGCTGATTTGACAAATAGTGCTATTTCCACCACATGCAGAAGAATTTCTAGAAGAAGAGACCACACATACAGTGAATCCATCAGAAAATTTTTTTGATGTTTTTAACACACCGAGAACTATACCCATTTCAGAAAGATTCACTTCACCAGGGAGACTACAGCGTGAAGAATTCTTACAATTAATAGCCAAACTAAACATAAAACAGAGAAATTACTTGATGCATATTGCGGCTCATTTTAAAAATTCTCCTAATGTAACATTCTTCCATCATATAACAGGCAGTACCGGGACAGGAAAGAGTCTTCTAATATCAGCCATCTTTCAAACTGTGCTGCGAATATCATCCGACAATGTGAATGTAAATCCAGATCTTCCAATAGTACTTTTAACAGTACCCACTGGCAAAGCAGCTTTTAATATTCACGGACAAACATTGCATTACATCTTCAATTTGCAATAAATCAGAAGAAAGCCACAAAACTATCTGCCGACATGTCAAACACCATGTCAATAGTTTTGTTGTAACTGAAACTGCTAATTATTGACGAAATATCCATGGTTGCAGAGCATGTTCTAAGTATGGTTGACCAACGCTTACGCCACTTATTTAATGAGACAAAACCTTTCGATGGCATAAACGTCATTACCATTGGCGATTTCAATCAATTACCACCAGTTGAAGGTAAATCATTATATGGAGGAGTTTCAGCTAATCCATACGTTGAATTATTCGGAATACCTCTGTGGCATTTATTTAGCGTCTATAAATTAACCGAAATCATGCGACAAAGTGACATGGAATTTATTGATGCATTGAACAACCTGGCCCAAGACACAATGTCAGCACAGCATACAGAATTCTTTAAAGAACATACGTATAAAGCATTGCCAGAAAAAGCAAAAGCTTCAAACCCAATTTTCCTCTTCTGTAGAAATTTGGATGTAAACGCTTGGAACAAAAAAAAACTAGAAGAGATAGATGGTTCAAGACATCAGAAGATTGGGCTACAGGAGATGCTCCGTCAACAACCAAAGGATCACTCCTAAAATGGGCAGCAAGTGAAAAAAGGACACTACGAGAGACAAACAACATCCTAAGGATATTGCATCTAAAAGTAGGAGCAAAATACATAATAAACCAGAACTTAAGCACTAATGATGGATTGGTCAATGGAAGTATGGGGACTCTCCAAAATATAGAGTTTAGAAAAAGAGCAAATACAAATGAAAAAATACCTATTAGAGTGTGGCTACAATTAGATGACCAAGAATCTGGGCAAAAAGTAAGAAGTCTATACGCAAAATCAATGAAAGCTAAAAGCATTCCTTGTCAATGGACTCCATTTGAACCCTTTGTGACAATTATAAAACGCCACTACTGCCAAAATTACGACTTCCTCCTGGAAAGGAAACAACTTCAAATTATTCCAGGTGAAGCAATAACCATTTACAAATCACAAGGTAGCACATTCAAATCAGTTGTGGTAACAATTCACAAAACAATGCAAAGAAATTTGCTTTTTGTGGCTTTTTCAAGAGCAACCACTGCAGACAACTTATACATCATTGGAGACTTTTCACCCCCAAAACAAACAGATTCATTCATGGCGTAGTAACAGAAAGAGTTTGAACGGCAAAAAAAAATCCTTTTAACACCCAGATATGAGTTTTTAACCGCAACGAGAGCCCTCAAACAAGTTATGTTTCACAACATTCAAAGCTACAATCGTCACAAAGATCTAATGCTAAATGATCTGGTGTACACATCTTCAGATTACATTCTCCTGGCAGAAACATGGATGACTGCTGCGGATGTCTTTGATAACACAAACTTCACATGCTACTCAAGATCCGATAATCATCTGGAACGAAGACCATTTGGCACAGCTTGCTTGGTTTCAAACGCAAATCTCTGATCATGCAAAGAATGGGATCTTGCAAAAATAATAAAAAAACCCACTAGTTCAAGCCTAATTCGAAGTAAGGTAGATGTCCCAAGTACCACCACCTTTAAGAAAAAATTTCTGTTAAGCACCTGTAAAAATATTAATTTTTATCAAAACTAGGATCTGTTTTCACTAGGACCTCTCAAATACATTCCAGTTTCTTTTGAAAGTCAGAATACTGACTTGTAGAGGTGATTTCAGAAGTGTGGGCCCCAGACCGATAATCTTAGGAATTTTTCAACATTATCTCTCTTGTTTCAAAATGAAAATGAATTTGAGCGTTAGATTTTCATTGAGGAACACTTTAAAATTAAAAGTTCAAAGTCGAATACAACTTTTGTTTAGTTTTGAAGGAATGAAAATTAAATAGTCGCCAAAGATTATGGTCTAGGCGCGCCTACACTTCTGAAACGAGCTCTACTATGATCAGCTCTCACCATTTTGTTTTTGTTTTTTCTATTTCCTTAGCACCCTTTCTTAAGCGTTGTTTAATAAAGTCAAGGTTAAAGTGAAATGTTTTTTACTCACTTGTTTCAGTGTTATACTGCTCACACTCGTGACAGTCTAGGCGTCGAAACAAGATCTCGCGGATGCATAATCCAACCAAATCATGTTACCATGTTTTGTGGACCTCACAATATTTCAGCTGGAACTTTGACTGTGCGGAAAGATTATGTCAAGTCCGATGTACATCATGCCGTCGTTGATTGTTGCTCTACAGAACTATGCAATAATGCCTCTTTCCCTGCACTGCGCTTGCCTGAGCCGGATGGTAATTTTTTTCTCACTCATTTTAGATTATAAGATGGCATTTGACGGCTATGAATGGGACAGTTGGGAGGGTCTGAAATTTTTGAGTTTTTATGAAGAAAATAGAAAGTACTTGATGAGCTGAGAACCAAAGTGTCTTTGATTTTTCCTGAGTGTCCTGTTTTCGGAGACACACTCGTAAAACGTTGCAAAAAAATGTGGAATGGGTCTGTTGCAAACTTTTGCTACAACGATTAAGAGTGTTTAATCTAATGTAAAATCGCCTGGAAAGTCCATTAGTGGCATCAGGAAGTCATAAAATGCAACAATAAACTCACAAGAGGCGTTTAATGAAATCCAAGATGGTGGATAAATATCGAGCAATCTGTATGCATGCACCGTGAACATCCAAGGATGGCCAACTTTTGACAACCTCACTGCAGGTTAAGGTTATGTGTTTGTTTACCTTGTGATTGGTTGTGATCGATATTGTGAGGTTGGTGATCCTTGGATGTTCGTGGTGCATGCATACAAATTGCTCGACATTTATCTGCCATCTAAGATTTCATTAAACGCCTCTTGTAAGTTTATTATTGCATTTTATGACTTTCTGATGCCACCAATGGACTTTTCAGGCGATTTTACATTAGATAACATACTCTCAATCGTTGTAGCTAAAGTTTGCATCAGACCCATTCCCTTGAAATTTGGAAAAAAAATTCTAAGGGGGGTCTGGGGGTCTCCCTCAAATTAAATTTGATGTAAGAAAGTGTTTGTAGGGTATTTCCTACAGTTTGTTTTGTTTTATTATTATTTTATATTTATTCTGATCTTCCTTTTTTTCAGACGACTATTTGTATGAAAGCCAAAAGTACATCCTAAAACTTCTGCTGGCTATCTTTGGACCTTTGTTCATTCTTGGTATTTTATCGTTCATCGCCATTCTTTTCATGCGTCGAAGTCATCATAAAAGATTAATGGCGGCGCGAGAGTCCCATGTAAATGCCTTCATTGCAGATGGCGATGTTTTAAGAGCTACAGCAGCGGGAGAAAGCACAGTTAGAGTGAGTATTTGTACACGGATTTACCCGTTAATTACCAACACTTCCCTCGCTTTCATACTTTGCGTGAAACGTGGACGTTGCGGTCTTCAGATTCACTGCATTGAGGCTCTCGTTATGGATTAGTCCCAGAGATCTATAAGTATTTTCAGTTTATGTTTTGGGGATAGTATTCTACTTGCCATAAGTATTCTTAAAATTGCTGTTTGTATGACTCCCAGTATGGCCGTGTTTTGTCTTGGTGTGCCGTTCAAATGGCCAACTGATATAAGAAGAGGATGGCTAGGAGCACCAGAGCAGTACCCTCCCGTAGGCGGCGCTTGGGCTTGGGATCGAAAAGAGGGGGCCAAAAAAATAATTTATGACTTTTCTTTTTTTTTTTTTTACTTTTTCAAAAAATTGTAGCCCCGTGTCCTCAAAAAAGTAGTCCTTAGCCCCATACACACACCGCCTATGCACCCTCCTCCCGTCCCTTCTTTTGTTTCCATCATTTGTACGGCTGTTGCTATGCATTTAAAAAAAAAAAAAACAGGAAGAATGGAAGAATACTCATATCTTATTGTATGCTTAAGTGTAGGGTTGTTATTTATTGAGATAGGGTTACCTAATACCAACGAGCTATAACTTTAGAGTGGTAAATCAAGGAACGTTCCGGTGGTTCACCATTGTCACCTAGGGTGCTGCCATCTTGCTGTAAAAATCGATTTAAATTTTGTAGGTCGCTTCTGGTCATTTCGTAAACAAACTCGGGCATCGCCGGAAACAACCTTCAAAATTTAACCTCAAACCTTGGAATCTGCCGTCTAAATTCCGATTTTTCCCGGGATTCCTCTTACTCCGTGTGGCAGAAGGTGGACCAATCCGCTGCCACTCTAAAGTTATAGCTCGTTGGTTAATACTGCTTTTTGTTCTGTAATCATCAGAGCAAAACGCAACACTAACAGATCAATACGAAACACCTTAAAGGCTCAGTTTATTCAGCGATATTCTAATGATGCTGTTGCACACTTTTGCTGCAAGCAATTTTAGGGTCAGTTCAGAGGTATAAACCTCCAAAAATAACAATATTAGCATTAAAAACTTATGAAATCCCCTCCTAAACTCAAAAATGCTTTCAAATGCGGGATCGCAATGTTAGTGCTGGGCATTAATAATATAATGGGAGATTCCTATCTATTAATTCTGCCATTCCATCAAGAAGTGGCCAATAAGAGACTGCTTTCCTCTGGCACTGGTGTCACCTGATATCACGTTAAAATCAATCCGCTGTTAATTACTCCTCTTGTGACAAGATACTCAGTGAGTCTACTTTCCCACAAACGCATGTTCAAAAGCATTTTATGACTTTAAAGGCCTTCACACTAGCTGAAAGTAGGACTGTCAAATTGGCATCGGTGAGCTGAAATCCACTGCAGACTGTAGAATTACCTACCTGACATTTCTAAAATCCGAACGTTACCCTTCACCGAAACACCTCCAAAACTGGTTTATTCGTTTTGTTGACTGTGGATTGATGAACGGATGACGCACCATCCATCGTCAAATAACTCTGCAGTTTGACGGGCCGTCAAATTGCAGTTGTTTGACGAACGGAACATCAACCAAACATGCAACGGTTGGCTCACCTGATGTTTTGTGGTGGATCTTGGCTCATCGATGCCAATTTGGCAATCTTACTTTGAGCGTGTAAGATGGGCTTATGAGTCGATTTTGTAAGTTTTTGGTGCTATCATCATTATTTTTGAAGATTTTTTTGTACCTTGTATTGCTTGAAGCATAAATGTACTACATCCCCATTTCCAAGTATTGTGATGCTTTACTGACTCGTTGAATTTATTCTCTTATATAATCAAATATTTGCCTTGGTTTACAGGAATACCTGGAACAGTCATTAACGTCTGGTTCTGGCTCTGGATTACCTCTCCTTGTACAGCGGACTCTTGCAAAACAAATTGCCTTGGTAGAATGTATCGGAAAAGGGAGATACGGTGAAGTCTGGAGAGGAGTATGGCATGGTGAAAACGTTGCAGTTAAAATATTTTTCAGTCGTGATGAAGCTTCTTGGAGTCGTGAAACTGAAATTTATAGGTGATTAGACTTTCAGTTCTCTTCTGTTACAGTTGTAATTAATGGGCTTCCAGATGACCTGTCCAGAACGTTCTTGTCTAAACTTTTTATTTTCTCACTACTAACAAAGTTAGAAATAGAGAAAGTATTGCAATGGCACAGAGATTTTCACAGAATTTTGTTTCGATATCAGGTCCATTACAACTATGATAATTACAAAATAATTGACTCTCATCTTGCCTAATACTATCCTAAAGAATATTCATCCATGAAGTTTCGATATCATTTAACCATTTGTGGGTTGGAGGTGTAAATGCACTAACTTTCTATGGCGTCTGTCTGTCCGTAGCCATGAATGAGAAACCCAGCATAACTTTTGAACTATTGATCCATATGCACCTAAATTTTGCAGAGATGTTGCTTTTAACATTCCTCAGAGGGACTTTTTTTTTTTTAATTTTAATGTTTAGGTTAGTTGGGCAGGTTTTCCCTCTTGTCCCCTTTCCTCACAGTGAGATACCTTGGTAGGTATCTCCCTTCCTCCCTATTCCCTTAATGAATTCTCAGTCGAGTCGTTCGCTTTGAAATACAAGCATAACATACGCAAAGTTTAGGCTTCCGGACTTTACTACTACTACTACTTAAATTTTAATGTTTCGGTTAGTTATGAATGAAAAATGGTTTCCATTAAAATCAATCAGAAAATGGGTAAAAAAAACACAAATTTTGAATTTCTAAAATGAATCTTTGGATCTGAATAAAAATATCAAAAGGGGGTCTGGCGC
The DNA here is from genome assembly GCA_011764245.1 of Trialeurodes vaporariorum. Lineage (NCBI taxonomy): Eukaryota > Metazoa > Arthropoda > Insecta > Hemiptera > Aleyrodidae > Trialeurodes > Trialeurodes vaporariorum. The sequence goes on along the minus strand of VMOF01000002.1, from coordinate 10,965,822 downwards.
CTCCCCCAGAATGTCAAAGGGGGGTCTGGGGTCTCCCCCAGATTTTTGATGTGAGAAAGCGTTCAGGGTATCCTCTACAGTTTATTTTTCCAAAGAATCCAGCATGATCCTTTCGGGGGAATGGCTCTTGATACATTTTTTATTTCTTGCATGTGAAACATCAGCGCAACAAACATATGGTTTGAGCAGCTGGACTTTATTACCTCTACTATTACTTTTAAGTATCACTATTAAGATTCTCCAGATGATGCCGGTCGGAAGTTCTCATAACTCAATCTTTTGATTAGCTTTTGAGATTTTTGTGGTTGAAGTTTGCGTTTTTGCGGTCGGTCCAATGGGGCCAAGTTTAGAGCCTGATCTTCTGCTGAAGCAAAATTTTTTGGTTCTAAGATCTACAATAGTATCTGCTCTCAACTTACTCTCCTTTCTCCAGCCCTCTCATCACGTTGTTCATTCTGTCTGTGCTGAATAACAGAGTTGGGCGAATAGGAGTGTCATTGATTCCACAATTGTCGATTACTAGATAATCAATAATCGTCAAACCTTTTGGATGGTGATCAAATATAGTCTGTATTGAGTTAAAATAAACTTTAGGGTCATCACAATGAGATCTAATCTTTTGAAACTGATATGATGGGTGACTTGTAAAAAATAGATCAGCCCTGATAAACGTGAAATCACCCTCTAAAAAACTATGATTACGATTACTGGGACCACTGAGTAATCGTGTTATCGATTACCACCCCCTTTTGCCCAACTCGGCTTCATAAGGCTTGTGTACACGCTGAAACTAGGATTATCAAAATGGCATCAATGAGCCAAAATCCACCACAAATGGCATTTGAGCCAACCGTTGCATGTTTGGTCGATGCTTTGCTCGTCAAACAACTGCAATTTGACGGCCCGTCAAACTGCAGAGTTATTTGACGATGGATGGTGTGTCATCCTGGAGGTGTTTTGGTGAAGGGTTACGTTTGGATTTTAGAAATGTCAGGTTGGTAGTTCTGCAGTTTGATCAAAGCCATTCAAGCAAGTACGAAGGCTTAAAGTCCCAATTCTTACCTTGCAGAAACAAAATTTGTTCTTGATTCCTCTTTGATTTAAAAATATTAGGGGTTTGCGAATCCCCGTATTTCGAATCCGAATCCGACGGGATTCGGATTCGGGATTCGACAATTTTTTTCGGATTCGAAATTTTCAAATCTTTTTTTTTTTTTTTTTTTTGTTTTTTTGTTTTTTTTTTTCATGTACATTTATAATTTTTTCGTTTTTCGTACTTTTCTTTTCCTTCCATATGTTTTTTCTTCCTCTTCCCCTCTATACATTAGCGCCTGCTAAAACGACGGAAACTACTATCATCACGATTCGGTACAAATGCGGCGCCGGCGCGTCTTCCGAATATTGATGAACCTAAACGGGGATAACGGGCGGTAATCGATCAACACCAAAAGTGCGCGCGACCAGCAAAATAGAATAGTAAAAATAAATCAGAAAATAAATATTTTCTTCTCATTTTTCATTACATTGTAAGGAAAATAAAAGCGCCGCACTGTAAAACAATTTTTTTTTGAACTTTTATGGGGCGGATTCGGTTCGGATTCGGGAAAATTTGATTTTAAGATTCGGATTCGGATTCGGAATGAAAAAACTGGATTCGCACACCCCTAAAAAATAAAATATACACAAATTTCTCTGTGTACGAGCAGTGTGGAATAACGTCAAATTTATATAATTTTAATTGTAATGTCACACTACTAGTATCCATAATGTATGGTTCATAGCTCCTATTTTCTTTTTTCTTGGGATCCTAGTTTTAACTCTCTTGGTTTTCTTTTCAGCACTGTGTTGTTTCGACATGATAATATTCTTGGGTACATAGGATCCGACATGATATCCCGTAATTCATGCACGCAGCTGTGGCTCGTCACTCATTATCATGCTCTAGGCTCTCTCTATGATCATCTGAACAGAACAACTTTGAGCACTCAACAGATGATGACATTTTGTTTATCCATACTGAATGGTCTTTCTCATCTGCATACTGAAATATTCGGAACACAAGTAAGATTATTGGTTTATTTGTTCTTAAGAGAGACGGATATTCTGTTAAGAAAAAGAAAAAAAAACTTCTGATTCAATAAACATGTCTTGCAGAGGAGCAAAATGTGATCGATCTTGGGATCGGCAAATCATGTGAAAGTGAGAAAATTTTCCCATTTTTGTTTTTTAGGTGCCGTCGCGTAGCAAAGCACCTTATGCTATCGTCGCTGTCCGTACGTTTGTATGTATGTATGTATGTATGTGACGCTCAGTTTGTGCACGCGAAAAGTGGTAGTAAATATTAATCGATTTTCACGAAACTTTTTTTTTTTGGTTTTAAGATTTATCTGGAAAATGGCCTCAAAATTTTGTAAATATTGGTCGGTGTAAAAATGTTGAAATTAGCATCAAGAAAAAAAAAAAGAGGGCATTACTACTTCTCACATTTTTGTGAGGACATTTTTTGAGAATTCTGTGAAAAAAAAGTCCCGGATCGCGCGAAACTTCCGATGTTTTAGAAGCACCCCTGAAGTCTAGTGGCACCAGCAATACTGTAACGAAACACATCCAATATAGAAAAGACTGAAAATAGAAATCTGATTTGATTTATGGATACTCTGGAATAGTAACTGTAGATCTTGCTGTTAAAACAGTGTAGGAGTAAAGACCGCATTTTGAGAAAATTGCATTCGAAAGTTTACTTAGTCTTACGGGCTAAAATGCATCTTACTTATAGGTACATATTTAAGATCCCATTTTTCAGTTTTTGCCAAGTGATTAGAGAACCGCCAATAATTCATGTTATACTGTCCGCCCAGAGGTCGGTAGCCTGATATTAAGCGTTCTTACAATGCCGCCGGGCCTTGGATCAATGTAAGTTAGTACATGTTTGGGACAGGCATGGCGTTCTGCTTACAATGCACCACAGAACTTTTCAATCTGTAAAAGTTTCGTCAAAAATTAAGAAAATTTGTAGAAAATGAACTACATCTGCCAAAAACGGCCACGATGCTATAATTCAGATTTGCAGAGAACACTGTGGCTAGCAACTTGTTAAAAATCAACCTTCTTCCTTAACAATTATCTTTCTTTACAGGGAAAACCTGCTATTGCACATCGAGATATTAAAACCAAAAACATCCTGGTGAAGTCAAATGGAACTTGTTGTATTGCTGATTTCGGTCTTGCTGTCATGTTTTATCATTCAACTGGACTGACCGATATTCCTCCAAATCCGCGCGTTGGAACCAAACGATATATGAGTCCTGAAGTTTTGGATGAAACGTGAGTTTAACAATTAATTGCAACTAATATGAAGGAATTTCTACTAATTGTTTTTTTTTTTTTTTTCAAAGGTGACCTTTTGACAGAATTAATTCTTATTACTAGAGCTTAACTATTTACATGAATTTAGTGATTAGCATGTTGTGGGAGGGAAGAGTATGGTCGTTGTTTCCAAGCCTTGGGACAAGGTTTGTAATATGAGTATAATAAACTAATAAAACATAAAATATAACATAATATCATGGAACATTGCCAAATTGTTGATACTGTACCTTAGTAAAAAAAAAAAAAAAATCCTCAATTTTTTATTTTTGTTCGAGTAGCATTTTCGAGTGTCTTAATACTCAAAACAGGGGTATTTTTTGCATACTCGAACACCTCAACTTAAAAATCCGGTAAACCGTTTTTTAATGGGTAGTCAGGCTCATCTCTAACCCTAAGTTTTTTATTACTTTGTTTCTCAGGCTGAATACAAGTTACTTTGATGCTTTTCGTCATGTGGATATGTATGCTTTGGGACTCGTTTTGTGGGAAATTTGTCGCCGCACAGTAGTCAATGGCATTGCTGAAGAATATCGACCGCCTTTTTATAATCATGTGCCTAGTGACCCAAGTTTTGAAGACATGAGGAAAGTTGTTTGTGTGGATCAATATCGACCCGATATTCCTAATCGATGGACATCTGATGCTGTGAGTATCCTTTTTTCCCCTTTGCTTTGCTCTAAATTTTCTTTACTTCTCTCAGCTGAACTCTTCTGCTCTCTAGTTTTTCGTGCTGCCATTGTTATTTTTGGAGGTTTTTTCACTAGAATCAACTATTTAATCGCTTACAGCAAAAGTGTGCTACGGCCCTATTGCAACTCCTGTTTAATCTTTGGGTTGCAGCAAAACATGGACCTATTTTGAGAGCTTCGCAATTTTTGAAGACCAAAGGTATGCAAAGCAAATGTGCAGCAAAATAAATATGTACATACAAGAAAAAAGTTCAATACGAACAAAGCTTTGCAATTTTTGAAGATCAAAGGTATGAAAAGCAAACGTGCAGCAAAATAAAAATGTTCACATAAGAAAAAAGTTCAATTCACAAAGGATGTTCAATACGAAAAATTTCTTTCTCTGGAATCTGTATCTAATGGATAGCTGTTTCTTACTGTATTTGTGAGCCACATTTTTTTTATTTCAACTGAAATTCTCATCTTCTTTTCTCAGGTTTTAAGCGGGATTTCAAAACTGATGCGTGAATGCTGGCATCCGAATCCTAATGCAAGACTAACAGCTTTAAGAGTGAAGAAAACTCTAGTTAAATTAAAAACTAATTTGTTAACTAAGAGTGATGATTGGTAGTATTTCGTGTACAAATTAACTCTTGAAGCCAATTCAATGTTCAATTTTTAAAAGACGCCTTCATCCTTTAGGCCTTGTTGGCTTTAAAGGATGCACTGTTGCCAGTCATTAAATATGACACACTATGAGGAAAAGACTCTTAATTGATTTTTGCTCTTATTTTGGAATGAGTGAAAAATTTGATGCACAGTGGAACCTTGATTATCCGGACATCGACTATCCAGACACTTGATTATCTGGACGGGGCTCGAAAACAGATTTTAAAATTCGACCGAGAGAAATTGGGGAAAACCAAACCGAACGTGATCGGGAAATACGTCTTGGTTGGTCGTACATACTTTATCTAAATCTAGATTTCAGTTTCCGCTCAAGGACTCGGTCTCCAAAAGAAATAGTTAAGGTAATATGCAAGTTCTATTGTAAATATGTACAAACGAATCTTCTCCGTAATACATCCCTACTAGTGCACATTTTGCTTATTACCAATGCTGTTTTCTCGTCATCTGATCTCCAAAATTTGATTATCTGGATACATATTTTGGTATCAGGATGGTGTCAGGTCCCGACCCTTCCGGTTAATTGAGGTTCCACTGTGTACGTTCAAAGGAGGCAAAAATCAATGCTGGGTGTTGTGACACACCTAATTTCAGTTAGTTCTAGTTAGAAAACTGGTCACAGGCATAGCTAGCAATGATTTTCTAGAGAAATCGGTAAGACCATTGTGAAGAGTCTTGTCATATAAAGGCTATTCGTGAGCAACCTTTAAATAGCGGGCACTTTAACGATGGATACCATAGCAACGGCCAAGTTTTACAATTTTTGACCAACAGAATCACTCATATACAGTCTTAACAATCGGTTTAACGATGGAGTCAACAATCGGCCTGCTGATCAGACTTATTCCTCAGCTTTTTGCTCGTATTTCCGTTGTCTTGGCAATTTTCTTTAATTTTTATTTTTTAATTTGCTAATCATTTTTTTTTTATTTTTTTATTTTTGTCTTTTTGTCTTTTCAATAAAAATATTTTGGACATCGGACGTTTCCGTGTGAGCCTGTTGAATTGATGATCTGCTCAGAGACATTGCAAGCATTGCTTTTCCAGAGCAAATTTTGTACAACTTAACATGGACAACTGTGAACTGACATTCAATTTTCTCAAAACCGGCTATTTTCATCGTAAATTTTCAAAATTTTACTACTTCGTAAGGTTTAGATAATTTTATTTAGTATTTCTAATCTTTGCTTTGAGAGTATGATACTCTCTCACAACTAATTTGAAATCAGACAATGGCCTCCTTTCCCCGACACTTATTGCTTTGTTACAATTCATCTCATATCTGATGGCTGTAACTTTTGTTTTTTGTTTTTTTTAACCTTCTCAAAGTGCTGAAAATTATTTGCAATTTTCTGTTTCTGTTGGAATGGAATTTCTGCATGTTCCTTGTAAAATATGTATTATAAAAATTGTATTTTCTTTGCTTTTTTAAAGACTGACTTTACTTGTAGTTTGTTGATTGAAAGTGACCATAAAATCATGCTTATGAAACTGTGAAACCTAAATTATCTGGCTGATTTATGGCAAAAGTCTGCATCAGCTAACTGGGAGTCCTGTGCGTACGAGTCTTAACAGTCTTAGCCTTAACTTTTCAGACAACCCAAGACGTCGAGATATTTTTTAAGTGAGCTTATCTCATTTTAAGCACAGTGAAAACTAATGAATAAAACCTATGCTTTCTGTGTGCGCCAGATGATGGAAGGGCTAAATAATATAGGTTTTACTGAAGCAGATTTGTTGCTCCTTGCAAATAGAAAAAATATGTAAGGATAAAACCAAAGACATTATATAATATAGACGGAGTGCATTCTATATGGTAACATTGAGCTGGGTGAGGCAAACTTAGGGTACACTACAGTAGGCAGACGGGCGAGTCCATCGTTTGAAATTGGGGGTGGAACGTTCAACTGGTGACAAACAAACGAATATAACTTCTTAATCCAAACTTACTACTTTATAAGAATCGAGATCGAAGATGCATGAAACACTATTAAAAGCTTCAAATAACTTACAAAATTGGAAATTGTGTGCAACTTTCATGCACTCTCCAAATGGCGTCAGTTTGTCTATCACCAGTTTTACAAAAAATTATATGTACCTAAAAAACATTATCAATTTAAGTTTTGATGCAACCGTCGAGCAGGCTGATGACTGGTGAGCCCTTTTGGTGAACATGCAAAGTACCGAAAGTTTACCTTAAGGATCTTACTACCCACTCCGTCTGTATGATATAACGTCTTTGGTTAAAACCTATCGAGGGGGAGAACAGAAAGAAAAAAAGAAGAGGTGCTTTTCAGGAGTGACTGCGCCTGGTGTACCAGAAGTCAGAAGCTGCCTATTGTAGAGGTCGTTTCAGAAGTGTAGGCGCACCCAGACGGATAATCTTTGGAATTAACCAACGTTATTTCTTATACTACACGGTAAAAAGGAATGAAAATGCATTTTGAGCTTTGGCTTTTCATTGAGGAACGCTTTAAGATGTAAAGCTCAAAGTCGCATGCAAGTTTTGTTTTAATTTGAAGGAATGAAAATTGAAAATTTGCCAAAGATTATCGGTCTAGGTGTGCCTACACTTCTGAAACAAACTCTAACTTTTGAATGGTGACGGATTATTAATACTAAATTTTTCAGGTGGTAGTGAGCCAGTATTATGCACATTTGGGCATGTTTAAAAGTAAAAAGTTTTAGGGCACCTCCAAGGAAGGAGTTAGGGGTGAGCTCTACCACTTCCTCTCAAATTTTTCAAAGTGTGCCCTTATCTTGTGTTATATTGTTGGAATGAGCATAAGAAAGTGAGCATTTAGTGCAAACCAGGCGTCAATATTATTTATTGTATTCAATCTTTCATAGGCCGAAGTTTGATTTTTACCCACTTTAAAAAAAACACATTTTCTCTTTATAAACTGGAAAGTCAAAAATTTTAGGCAATGCATGTTTTACTGATCGAGTACCTAGTCAGAAATTATGTGCAGTCAGGGACTGAACGAATGTCAGACGTTTCCTTGAAGTAGGCCACTAGCAATACTTATCTCAATGAATTTAAGCATTATAGGTGACCTACCTCAAGAATTCGTCCGACAATTTTTAGGCCTTCAAAATTAGTTAAGCTTTTTAAAATTTTGAATGTTTAGTTTTCATAGGTAATTGTCAAAGTAGGTACATACAAGAAAACTGAATATTTGTTGCTCATTCCACAGCTCTTCTAGCTCATGACTCATGAGCTATCAAAAGCCTCAAAATGACCATTTGAGTGTAAAAATACTCTATTTGGCCAATTCTTAAATCAATCCATCTTAACAGCTCTTTTGTGGCTTGAATGATAATTTTATGGTTTTTTAGAGCTTAATAGAGTTGCCGCATTATGGGTTTTTAGTCTGTTTTCCTTGAAAATGAATGAGGCAAATATGTAATGTAAAATGTTGAAAAAAAATTCAAATTTGGAAGGAGGGGGGCTAGAAATGATCAATTCAAAGGAATCAATGTTTTTTTTCTGAGAGTACCAACTAGCTCTGTGAAACATATTCTGCCCAAAACATGTCAATTTCAACTTTTTATGGAGAAACTTGTTTCGCCCAAAACTTTTTTATTTCAACTTTTTACCGCTTAAGGTGTTTCAATGGCACGTGACCAAGGCGATTGATTAATGGTCATTTTCCCGACTATGTGGAGTTTTTTTTTGTAAAACCAGGATTGTCAGCACCTAGAGGTTGATCTATCAAAGATATCGGTTAAGTTTAGATGCTCGAATCCGGAAAATAAGGACATAACTATGGGAATTTGCACAATCGCTGTTCGATTTATCGTATCGCACAATGGATTCCAAATTCCCATAGTCACGTCCTTATTTTCCGGATTCGAGCATCCAAACTTAACAGATATCTTTGTTAGATCTACCTCCAGGTGCTGACAATCCTGGTTTTACAAAAAAAAACTCCACATAGTCGGGGAAATGACCATTAACCGATCGACTAATCAATCGCCTTGGTCACGTGCCATGGAATCACCTTAACATGATTCTAGTTTTAAAAACAGATCAGAATCAAATTTAAACGCTCCCTTTATCCGATACTTAAAATGATATCGAGCTCTGGTTTGAGCTTAAAATATCCCCTTTTTTTTTTCTATGGATGGATCAGATAATAGGGTTACCATTTGAAGAATTTGAGGGAAAGGCATGGTGTCCCCCTCTCCCCAGTGGCTCCTCGAAGATGCTAAACAAATTTTAACCTCACTTGTCCATAATTCATTAATTCTTTGATCGAGGGTCTTGTGCAAAATTTAATTTTTTAATCTGTCACTGCTCAAACGTTAAAGAGGGCAACTCCTAACTTTTAGTAGGTACACTCTGTATACAGAACTAAAGGGCGCGGTCCCTTGCATATTCTGTAATTCTTATTGAGTACTTGTTGGATGGTTTTTTAGTCACTAGGTGCTGCTAAGAGAGATGACAGGAAGGGTCATGACCTCTTTCGCTAGATCTTAAGACAAAGACTGAGAATTGTATTTCTTGATTAATAATAATTAGATGATAATTATGGATTGTAGAAATTCAGAAATAAATGAATTTTTACTTTTTTCTATTTTTACTCCATAAAAGAATAATGCAGTATGTACTCCATCATTGTAAAGTGTATGGTATAAATACAAAGCCTTTCTGCTGCAACGTCCTTCTGTGAATGACGGAGTCAGGTACGCTCTCATACTGCAACCCATCTCCACAGTTGATGACATCACTCAGATGGATTGATTCATTGCACTATTAAATTGATGGGATTTAATTGAAATAACTTCAGCAATTTAATAACTTAAGAATTAGATAATAATGATGAATTGTATGAATTCAAAAATAAATTAATGAAAGAATTATTTTTTCTGGTTTTTTTTTACTCCCAAAATAATAATGCACTGCTCTTAACACTGCAATTGATAAAAATTGCGCTTTTAATCAATCTATCAAGCTGGATAGGATCAGTGTTGCCAGATCGAGGGTAAAAAGCCGTATCTTCCCCATTGAAATCAATGTAAAACATACGGCTTTTTCAACCCAGTCTGCCAGCACTGGATTGGATCAAGATGGATTTACCTTACAATTACTTGTGCACCTAATAATTCAGTTGGACCACCAGTGTTTTTTCAACTCTTACACCATGCTTGTGTAGACAGTTTGAAAATCAAATTTTTTCACCTTTTTATTTCCTGTTTTTAATTTTTTTATGCAGTAATCGTAATCAAGATGCCAGGAAAAAAATATAGAGTTCTGGACCGCCCAAAGTTTCAAATCGAGCAAAAGATAGAATTTTGCACGCTTTTGATTTTACAAAAAAGTTAGTTGCTGTACCAATGATGCATGTAAGTAATTCATTCAAATTCAAGGGATGGGGGTTTTTTGGCTAGCTGGATTCGTTAATGATAACAGTTTTTCAAAATTTCAAGATCAAGGCCGTAAATAGCATGACCATGGCGGCCATCTTGGATTTGGAAATGTTGAAAAACTATCATCATAATTGAATTCAGCTACCCAAAAATCCGTCTTGCCTAGGTTTGAATAAATTACATGAATGGAGCTGTTGCAAACTTTTGCTACAGGTTTAATAATCGTTGATCATGGGATGAAACCCTGTAAAAATAATGACTAGCGCACTGAATAATCACGAAATCCACTCCCAAACTCATACAATGCTTTCAAACGCGAGACCGGAATGGTGGCCGTTGCCACCCAAATCTTATGGGAATTGTATGCTTCTTCTTGTGTGGTGTTGCGAGAACACCTCATGTAGATGGCGCTGATTGAAGGTAGGGAAACCCAATGTAATCAGTGGCATCAGCCGCCATTACGGTCTCGCATTTGAAAGCATTTTGTGAGTTTGGGAGTAAATTTCGTGATTTTTTAGTGCGCTAATTGTTATTTTTACAGGGTTTTACCTCTCAATCAACTTTTCATAAGGCTTTAGCAAAAGTTTACAGCACCTCCATTATTGGTGGAGCAACTAATTTTTTTGTAGAATCGAAAGTCCGCGAAACCCCATTTGTTGCTTGATTTGAAACTTTGAGCGGTCTTAACTCATTAACAAAAAGTTTCCTGGCATCTCGATTTACCCCATCCGAAAGCTTATGAAATCAGCTTTTTTTATGGAAGTTTTTTGTTCAGATAGCTACATAGTGCATATTTTTCAAACTCAAAAAAACAGTTTTTTTGGAAATTTCAATATACAGGGTGTGGCAGACCACCCGTCCGCTATCTTTATCTCAAAAACGGCCGAAAATTGAGCTTCGGGGGCAAAACCTTTTTTAGGGTATATCGACCCCAAGGAATCCAATGAAAATATTTTCAGCCCCCCAAAACCATCCCTTGGGGGTTATTTAGGGGGGTGGGTACCCGTATCTCGAAAAAATCAAATGGAAAGGGTATGTTTTGACATTGGAATCTAATGCGGCATAAAAAAATAAAACTTTTTTATCCTTAAGTTTTTTTCTAAAAAACACCCCTTTTTTGAGTTAGGGGTGGTTTTCCAAAAATTTGGGGGTAATCTTTGATTGACCGCTGTGACCCTCCAAATCATTGGATTTCAAAAAACTAAAAAGTTTCTGAAAGGGCAGACCAAGGGCTTTCTTTTGATGTATCGCATGCCTATTTTTTTTGAAAAAGGGTACAAGGCCCCCTCACCCCAAAATTTTGGGGCTTCGGGGGGCCCTACGTAAAAATTGTCAAATGTAAAGGTATGGCTTGTGATACATCATTTGAAAGGTCTTTTAGAGACGAAAAAAGTGATACCCCCCAAAAGTCGTAAAAACAACCCCCTTCCAAAATGGCGGCCGTTTTAAGGTTAGGGGGCTCAAGGGGGGACCTTCAGAAAAATGATCCAAAATTGAACGATACATGGCTAAAAGGGTCTTAAAAAGAGAAAAATAATGGTTCAAACCGCGAGTCAAACCGACTTTTCAATCCAAAGTTACGGCCGGTTGAAATTTAGGGGTGCCTTTTTGGGAAACCCAACTACCCCTAAATTTCAACCGGCCGTAACTTTGGATTGAAAAGTCGGTTTGACTCGCGGTTTGAACCATTATTTTTCTCTTTTTAAGACCCTTTTAGCCATGTATCGTTCAATTTTGGATCATTTTTCTGAAGGTCCCCCCTTGAGCCCCCTAACCTTAAAACGGCCGCCATTTTGGAAGGGGGTTGTTTTTACGACTTTTGGGGGGTATCACTTTTTTCGTCTCTAAAAGACCTTTCAAATGATGTATCACAAGCCATACCTTTACATTTGACAATTTTTACGTAGGGCCCCCCGAAGCCCCAAAATTTTGGGGTGAGGGGGCCTTGTACCCTTTTTCAAAAAAAATAGGCATGCGATACATCAAAAGAAAGCCCTTGGTCTGCCCTTTCAGAAACTTTTTAGTTTTTTGAAATCCAATGATTTGGAGGGTCACAGCGGTCAATCAAAGATTACCCCCAAATTTTTGGAAAACCACCCCTAACTCAAAAAAGGGGTGTTTTTTAGAAAAAAACTTAAGGATAAAAAAGTTTTATTTTTTTATGCCGCATTAGATTCCAATGTCAAAACATACCCTTTCCATTTGATTTTTTCGAGATACGGGTACCCACCCCCCTAAATAACCCCCAAGGGATGGTTTTGGGGGGCTGAAAATATTTTCATTGGATTCCTTGGGGTCGATATACTGAAAGTTGTGCCCCCGAAGCTCAATTTTCGGCCGTTTTTGAGATAAAGATAGCGGACGGGTGGTCTGCCACACCCTGTACTAAAAAAAATGGCAAAAATAGGCTCAAATATTTTTTAATTTACATGTTGTAGCACTGTAATCAAAAGATCTTCAGAAGACGCATCTTTTGTGGCAAAGTTTACGGCAATAGCTCTTTTCGTTCAAAAGTTATCACGCATTGAAAGTTTTGACTTTTACCCCCTGCTCGCAGTTGACAATATTTTAAAAACTGCCCATATTTCTGACGTCTGACACTTATGTTAACTCTTCCAGCATTCTTGAAAGTTTCGTCTATTTCTGAATCTGCTGGTACACTCCTTATGGTAGCTGGATGGACCTATTTTCGAAGGTTCTCTTATCACTCGTGAAGTCGTGACACCGTGTATGGCGTGTATATCAAATGAAGTAAAGACGATGCTGATAGCAAAGACAAGGCGGGCAAGGCTACAGTCTACTGGTCTACAGTGGCCCTCCCTAACCTCAATCACAGCGGTTAACGCCTTGACGGTATACAGATAAGTTGAAAAAAATAAGTAATAAAAAAAAAGGCAACAACGCAGCCTATTTTTTTTTTTGTGCCGCTGCCATTTATGATATGACTCATTCTTTTTTGTTGTGATTGTTGTGCAAAAACACCTGAGACCTCCGAGTGAGGTGTTTATTCGACCTATCACTGTTTTGTCTTCACGATGAATTTTTCTCAGTTCAAAAGAAAAGAGTGTCGTGCTTCCAACAGGCCTCCTATTGAGGTACGTTTCATTTCATTTCTATCTACCATTCTTTTTACAGTCATGCAGACATGGGCATGCTTGCTTTCACCTTATCTTTCTTGCAACTTTCCTCATCTCTCGAAATCATTTGTCGACAAAACCACCAGTCTTTGTCAACCTTCAGTTTTATTGGACTCAAAAGAACTAATCAAGTTACTCTATCACAAACTCATCAAGGCGTGTTTTCGGGATGTCCAAACCCCATCCACGCCAACCTGTGGCCACATAGCCGGAGTTGGCTTTTGTTGATTTTGAGACAATAGTAGCATTGGAGTAGAATAACAGTTTCATCAAGTCCTCTTGCAAACTTTGTGCAGCTCTTTGGCGAGCACCGAAAAGTCTTTGGAACAGTCAATGGTCAATTATTGAAAGGGTAATGGTATTCAACATGTAAGGTCATTCGCTGAAATAGAAAGGTCTTATCAGTAGGCTGTGTTTGTAGAGATGTGATGATTGAAACAAGATCAAAACAACTGCCCTATCTTGCACACTCCTGTGCAATTTCCTGTTAGGCATTAAGTCCAAACTTTGGAATGCAAATTCATGCAAGTAGGTAAACAACCTGTTCTGTCTAACTTTATCGCACCATTGAGTCCCGCCAAAAATTATCAGTATTCCAGATATGGCTCTATCTAGATGCCAATGATAAATTTTGTTGAGCGCCTTCATTGTTAAAAGTCATACACTGGCCTGCGGTTTGTTGACGTTTCGGCGAGCGAAAAACTCGTTGGACCGGTATGCCAGTCAGCTGGCCCACGCGATTTTCTTACTCTAGAATGTAACGAACCGTGGGTCATTGTATGCCTTTTAGCAATGAAGGCGCTGAACAAGATTTTAGCCAGTGCCATATCTGGAGGATAGGTAGGTCATCTTTGGGCCCCACTTACAGTAAAATATCTTTAGCTAGATTTACGCTTCAACTTGGTTCTTGTAGGATCCCAAGATAAAGCAGGACCATTTTGCGTATCGGACTCTGACAAGTAGTGGTGCTTGCTCCTGAACTGCATTAACACGCCTCAGTAAGCGGTTAGGTAGCAAGAGTTTTGACTCTTGATTCAACTGCTCACCGATGCGCTTTGATGTAGTTCGGAAGCAGGCACCGCTACTTGTTAGAACCCGATACTGAATACGATCCTATTCTAGTTTACAACCAGAACTATATCAAACAAAGTTGCTTGTTCTATCTTTGTCTAACTCATGGTTGACTCTGGGCACATCTCTGCCATGACACTCAAGAACACTTTGATTATCTTAATTTCTCATCGTCCTGAAACATTCTCGAAGACATCACACGTATTGTCATGGCGGCGAAGAGCCCATATCCTCAAATTTTGTGTCCATAAGAAACTGTGAGAAAGACAAAGGCATGACATAGATTCCCTTTTTGTTACATGATTGTAAGTTAACTTGTGAGATCTTTCCAGAATTTAGTCGAATATAACAGATATTTTAAAGTTCAGTGGAATCTAAGCACTGGAGTATTTGAGAGAACTAGTTGTTTACAAGCATTGATTTGCACTTGAAAATCTGGATTTGATTTCTTATAGGGAACCTTTAGAGAGCAAATAAAACAGATTATTCGGTCTGATCCTATTGTTTCTTTGAATATGCACTAAAACTGCCTTATCATTGAAATTTTAGGAAAGCTAACCGAACCTGACCTTACACAATGAATAGACAACTTTTAAAAAAGGAAAGTTGCAATTAAATTGAAATGTCAAGTAAATCAATGCTTTCTGGGAAAATGTTTGAGTTCAAGTGGCTGTATATTGTCTAAAAATGAAGAAAACTTAACTTCCAATTTTGTCAATGATACAATACTTAACCCTCTTTTATCATTTGAAGAGAGGGGGGGGTGGGAGAACGATAGCATTACAAACCTCAAACATTGTTATTTCAGGGCGTTGAGGGTCTTTGATTTTTTCCTGAAAACTATCAGAGTTCCGAACCACTGTACAGCTTTTTTATCACTATTCTGAACCATTTCCTTTTCAGATTGTTGGTAACCATGATGACTTCTTATCCCGAATCGAAAAAACATTATACTATGGAAAACTGCCTAAAACCGATTGTTTGAGCCTTCCTGTAACAGGTAATATCAGCAAAAATTTGAATGTAACAGTAGGAATATCTTAAAATTTTGTGGAAATCATATTTCGTAAAAAAGCTAGTCACCTTAGGCTCGTGATTTGCGCTAGATCTTGGAAGAAAAGTTTCATCGGAAGTGAAGATGCGAGCTGAACGAGTTCTGAGTGGTTGTTGTTTTTAAGCATTCACGGAAGTATGAAGGGGTTGTTGACTCATTTGTTCATGCGGTCGACTCCTTACACATGCATAAGATCCATTTATGAAGAATCGTTTACTAAAAAAAATATAAATAAATAAATTTCAACCTAACTTCACCTTTGCCTCAGAAAGGCGGGGAAGTGGGTAACCCGGCCTGGAGTACTCTTGTTGGAGGCTCCAGTCTAAGATGCATAGAGCTATATACCGTAAAATAAATGAATGAATAAAATAAGATGTCAAATCCATGTTCCCTGTAAATTTCTTCTTTTGAGGGACTTTATCTTGACAAGCTCTTGACAAGCTGTTCAATTTAGCTTTGAAAAATAACCCTTAAGTGAAAAAAGAAAAAAAATACTAGTACAATACAAAGTGCTCAGTTATCTTTTTATATTATAATTCTAATGATTTTGTGTCTTAATGATGTTGTTCTTCCAAGAGTTGAAACTAGTCCAGTTGAGGCTCCTTTGCTTTCCTCCATTTCAATCTTAATAAAAAATTGATTGTTGGTGAGTAAGATTGCATCGGCAAGAATTGATCTTATTTTACACAGGTTTAAACTGAGAAAAAGTGATGTTATTGAATTGCAGGGGTGCAAAACATGCCCAATCTAGCATTTTGAGGATCGCGTGTAAGTGAGGAAATTTTCGGGACTTGGAGAAAATTTGCCCAATAATGATTTTGAAAAAAAATGCCATTGGTAATAAGATTTTCCCTCTAATATGGCCTCTAAATTTTGAGAATATCATTAATTTTGCGTACGCACAGTCAGGGGTGCAAAATGTTCCAAAACTTCGGAAGTTTCACGCGATCCATGACTTATTTCCTCACAGGATTTTAAAAAATTTCCTCATAAAAATTTGAAAGTGAGGCCTATTTTTTTGGTTATTTTCACATTTCAACACCGTATGTTCGCAAAGTGACCGATATTTTCCTATTTTTCACACTATTTTCCTGGGAAATCTTTATTGTGCCATTATTTAAAAAAAAAAAAAATTGGACAAATTTCCTTTCTTTCCCAGAAATTTCCTCACTTTCACGCGATCCGCGGATCGCTAGATCGGGCATATTTTGCACCCCTGCGCACAGTGGAAAAATGTTAAAATAAACATAAACAAAGAAGTCTCCTTTTTTCAAATTTTTGTGAGGAAATTTTTCGAAAATCCTGTGAGGACAAAGCCTCAGATCGCGTAAAACTTCCAACAGTTCAGAAAATTTTGCACCCCCTGTTTACTGCAAGAACGGCCACTAAACCAGTACCTAATGTGACAAAAATCCCACCTCATACATCCACCAAATCTAATACCAATGTGGCTCTTGCAAACTTTTGCTATAGGGGATTAAAGAGTTAATTTTGCATAGAAACCTGTAAAAATGACAATGAGTACACTAAAAAATCACAAAATTCACTCTCAAAATCGGGCTTAGTGGCGGAAAGATGCAGGTACCATGGGAGATTCCTATCTAAATTGAGTCATATCTCTATGTAGCCGTAGAGAAAATGACATAATTGGCAGGAATCTCCCTTTTATACCTGCATTGAACTGCAATCTTGCTGTTATAGCAGTTATGTGAATATTAGACTATTTTAGTGTGATTTTCGCTGGTTGTCACATCAGATTGGACTATTGCTTTGCTTATAACAAAAGTTTGCGAGAGCCCCATTGAGAATCTTCACTCCTTCTTTTCATGTCTTGGGTGTGTTTGTGTTTTTTTGCTCCTAAGATGTTTTGAAATCAGAAATATTTTTAATTCTTTGTAATGATATTTTCAGAGCTAGCTGCTGAATTATACTCGGAAGTTAAAAAAGAAAATGAAAATTTACAACGTCTGCGTGTTGAAGACGCTGCCCAATTCTCGCGGAAAGCATGTGTGCATCCCAGCTCTCTTGTTCTAGCTCTGGTTTATTTGGAAAGACTGAAGAGTTGCAACCCTGCCTTTGTAGATAAATCAGTCCCCTTCGAACTTTTTGTTGTTTCAATGGTTGGTATAATTTTCTTCAGGAACTACTCCTGTTGTCTCTGTTTTATTTTCTCTGTGACTGACTTTTTTTTTTTTCAAAACTCAACAGGAATTAACATAGAATGCTTAAGGGAGCACTATCCAACATGGTCCATACGTTGACTGATGCAATTTTAGTGCTTCGGTCTTATAAGGCAAAAACCTCAACAACTTTTCTCATCAATCAAAGTATGGATCATGTTTTCGGTGTTCTTTTGAGACCCCAAAAAAAGAAGTTGCCACTGCACGCAAACATGGACAAGATAGGTAGTGCTAGAGTCCCTATATACTATGAGAGTTGCGACAAGACTCAAAATGAAGAAGAAGAAGCGGATCAATGGAGCCCCCAAGAGGCAAATTGCAAATGGCGGATGGCCATTTGCCTCTGCGCTGTTGCCACTATTTTGCTATCTCTTGTAGGTTAGGTTCAGATTCTCGACAATAACGTTCGTTATTGAAAAAGATAATGTTCTCCGTAGTAACATTCAAGCAGAGGAAAAATTCACAAAAATTACCGCGGTCACTGTTACTTCAAATGTGTAATGAAAGCAAGTTCGCGAAAAGTAAACAAACCCTCCGCCTTTTTGCATTTGCCTCTTGGAGCTTTCTTGACAGCCTAAATCTGAGAGCCAATCAGAAATGGATTCAGCAATGGCGCAACTCTCATAGTATGTAGGGACTCTAGGTAGTGCGTGGTCTCTATAATATATAGTCTCTGGTTTGGATTTTTTATAATGTAAGTATTCAAAATTTCCAGATTTTTTCTCTCTATGAATGGTACTCTGATTTTGACAAGCATGTAATGTAATACTGTAATAGTTCTCTCAAAGATGTCTGTTTATTGATTGTCCTTGACAGATGGTTGCATGCAAATATTTGAATGATGAAGAAGAATATAACTATGATTGGGCTGTGTTTGCAGCAATGGAAACAAAAAAGATGAACAATTTAGAAAAAGAATTTTTGAATGCTATGGTAAGTAATCCTCTTTTCCTTTCTCTTTTAACTGATTCTTTGCAACCATCTCAATGAATGAGCTTCTACTTACTGCAGGGGTGCTAAATATTCCAAAATGATTTCATGCGATCTGGGATTTTTTCCTTGCATAATTTTTGAAAAATTTTGTCTCAAAAATTTGAAAAGTGGTAGTTTTTTTTTTCTCTTACTGTGACATATTATATTATAATGTTTAGTACTCTGAATTACCTACAGTTTTGGAATTTTGTGGCCATTTTTTCAGGATTGTATTTGCCAGACAAAGCTCCTAAAATGGGTCTGTTTCACACTTTTGCTGTTAGTGAATTAAAAGTCAATTCTGTTGTGAAAACCTCTAAAAATAATGATTTAATAGTCATTTCCGGTGTAAAAACCTCCAAAATTAACGATGCCAGCCCTAAAAACTTCCGAAATCCACTCCTAAACTCAATAACTGTTTTTTTTTACGCGAGTGTCATGATGGCATACGGCTGTGATAATGGGAGATTCCTATTTTAATTTTGTCACTCTCTCTATACTGACAAGGATGATTCACAGAGTAAGTAGTCATCAGAGTAGTGATCCACATACGATGAATGGTACAGTGATTTCTAGTGACTCCGGTGTCAAATGAAAATCGTCACTTATGGGTCACTTCTTGATGGAGTTACAGTATTGTTAGATGGGAATCTCCCATTATTACTGCCTAAGCCACCATTACGCTCGCACAAATAAAAGCGTTTATTGAATTTAGGAGTGAACTTCGGAAGTGGATTTCTACTTCTGCCATTGTTATTTTTGAGGGTCTTCACACCAGAATCGACTATTAAATCGCTAATAGCAAAAGTGTGCTACAGCAACATTCCCAAAACTTTTCTCACTCTACGCGTTTCGCTGTTTTGGGCATTTTTTGTACCCCTGACTCTCTGTTTCTATTAATGCGGTGTATAGACTTTTTTACTGGAGGGATATTATATTGTATTGATTGCCGTCTGAGAAACTCTGGTTCTAAACGAACTCAGATGCATTTTCCCCCTTCAGCGCATTTTTGAATGGAAATTTTGGTTTTTAAATGGAGAAATTATTAAGACCTTTGTGCGAGTATGAATTCTACGTCTCAAATATGCTTATTTATGCATGATTTCATGGCTCAAACTGCCAAAATCAACAAGATTACTGATCAAACAGTACATTTGAAGGTTGGAATTTACCCGAATGTTATTGTTTTTGTTGTGGACTGGGAGGGAATCTAGCGATAGTTTGAGTAATTCCAACCTCTAAATGCATAATTTAATGAAATAGCTCAAAATCTTCCTTGTGTGATGCTGATTAACACCCTGTATTCACTTTTTGCTAATGTTATGCTGTATGTTTAAGATAGTTTTATGCAAAATGTGTCTGTTTTTTCAGGATTGGAATCTATTTGTTAGTGATGATCTATTTTGGGAAAGACTTGAAGACTTAGAAACAACTTTAGCTATGAAAGAAGGCTATAAAAGAGGATATTATTCTTACACAGAGTTATTGTTTCTTCTGGAACTTACAGATTATTTGTTAGCAGTGAGATCATTTTTAACGGTAAGAAAATTTTCGAAATTGATAGTGACCATTGTAAATCTATTAGATATCGTATTAACCAAATGAAATTCAGGTTTGATAGTAAGGGGAGGTTATGGTTTGCACAGTCTGCATTGATTGGATTTTGATTCCATAGCGGTTCGTTCCACAATTTGCCGCTGGTTTGATTTATGACTAGAGACCTGAAAAAAGCGTGATTTTGAAAGGGCAATAATCGGCGGTAAATTGGTGTTTTCAAAGGCACAAAAGCGGTACTTACATTTTTGTCAAAAACCTCTATTTTATGGTGACAAATTAAGTTATGGGGTTATTGGTTCCTGAATCTACCTTTTAAACAACTGAAACAGTTGTTTTTGTGCTTTTTAAGTGAAATAACCTGACTTTATAGAGAAGTTACGACAGAAACCTGTGTTTGGTGGCTGACACGCGTGAAGTTGCGCTTCAGGAGTTTATGCCACCAATTTTAAAACGATTTTTTGTAAGTTTTGCAGCAAAAATTTGACCTGGCAGAGGAAAGACTCAGTGGCAAAACATTTTAAAACGGAGTCTTTCATGTTAAAACCAGATCAAATTTTTGCTGCAAAACTTACAAAAAATCGTTTTAAAATCGGTGGCATAAACTCCCGTAGTGAAACTGGGCAGCTCTATCATAAGCTGATACTTTATTTTTTGGCATGATTTAACAATTATTTGTGTTAAAAAGCACACATAAACACAACTTTCAACTTCACATATTTTCTTCACGTCCTTAAAAAAAACACGCGGATCCACCTAAAATTGTTAAAGAAACACGAGTTTCTGAAAATCGGGGTAGCGAGCGCATCATCAGCTGATAAGTTTTCATTTCTCTTCGGCGAAACTACGGCGCGCCGCGCCGCCGGAAGTGGCGGCGAAAAAACATCGCGGAAATGATGAAGTTCGGATGCCTGCCGTGATTATTCATGATTTCATAATTCGGCTCTGTTGATGCCGAAATTCGCGATTTGAATCACGAAATTCGCGCATTAGAACGCGAAATTCGCGTTTTGGCCCGAAATTTGCGTTTTCAGCCAAAAACCCCGAAAATCGCGTTTTGAAATTTTTTAGATTAGGATTCAGCAGGTTGCCAGCATCATGCAGGTACGGGTCTCGCTTCGATAGGATGACTTTTAAAAAAATCGTGCGATTCGCAGCCGCGATTTTTTCAGATCTCGTAAATTGATTTAATTGTAGAGAATTTTCAACAAATCCTTAAATCTGGTCCCTATGAGACTCTCTCTATGTGATTTTCTCTAATGCCTTCCTATTTTTGAGAAATTGAATTCTGAAAATATGACACGTGGCTCTTTGGTTCTTGTGCATCTCTAAATATTTCGAAAGCGCTGCCCCTCATGGACAGTGGAAGTGCGTACATGCGCTTTTCAAACGCCACAGTTCAATGGTTGAGACTGGTCTATGCTTTCTTTTTCTTCCCACTCAATTCCAGCTCCAAATTCAAATTATTCTTGTCTACTCTCCGTTTGAAAAAAAGTTTACTCTCTGCTTCTTCAAAATTTAATGCAGCAAGATAATCTTCAACTTTTTTTTCTTTCTAGGTTTCTGCTCTCTGCCTCACCAGTTATGTTGCATTTATTCTAACTCTCATGGGACTACCTTTAGGTGGAAGTCAGCTCACCTCCGTAGTAAATCATCTTACAAATTCATCCTCTGGTAGTAACTGCGGCAATGTTAGTCTGATTTTGACATCGGAACAATTAAACACAATTCCAGACTATGAAATAGATGCAGAGTCGAATGAATTCAACGCGGGTGCCAAACTAAATGCCTTCCAGTCAAAGCTAAATTGCAATGCAGATGTCGAAAAGTGGATTAAACATAATAAGCTTTCAAAGATGCACAATGCTGAAGTATGTTTCAATTCTAGCTCTCATGTATCGTGGAAACTTTCTAATGTTAATGCTATGAAATTGGGGATTAAGTATGGTCACTTGGCACCTATCGCTCACCGCATAGTTCATTCCTCATGGTCAGCAAATATTTTATCTCCATTTAGATTAGCTACTAGTGTAGAATTTGTAACTCACTAATAAGATTAAATAAATTGTAATTCTAGGATTTTGTACTCTTTGGTTTTCTTCAAAATCGAAGATCACTCTTATTTTGTTTACACTAGAGTCCCTATATACTATGACAGTTGCGCCAATGTTGAATCCATTTCTGATTGGCTCTCAGATTTAGGCTGTCAAGAAAGCTCCAAGAGGCAAATGCAAATGGCGGAGGGTTTGTTTACTTTTCACGCTCTAGCTTTTATTACTCATTCAAAGTAACAGTGACCGCAGTAATTATTATTCATTTTTCCTCTGTTTGAATATTATTTTGGAGAACATTATTTCTTTCAATCACGAAAGTTATTGTCGGGAATCTGATCTCCTATAAGAGATATCGAAATAGCGGCAACAGCGCAGAGGCAAATGGCCATTTGCAATTTGCCTCTTGGGGGCTCCCTTGGTCCGCTTCTTTTTCTTCCTTTTGAGAGACTTGGCGCAACTCTCATAGTATATAGGAACTCTACTTTACACTGTTTCTATCAACAAGAAAATGTGAATCGTCTGCTGTCTGATTATGAAAGATCGTATTGTAATCGTATCAAGTCGCTATCAAGCGCGTATTATTCTACGGGTGGTGCAGAGACAATATATAATAGAGACCACGCGTGCACTATCTATTTTGCCCATGTTTGCGCGCGGTGGCAACTTTTTTCTTCGGGGTCGCAACAGAACACCAAAAAACGTGGACCGCATATGTTGACTGAAGAGAAAAGTTTTTGGGGTTTCTCAACACCGTCTCTACTCATACCAGCTTGCTCTCCTGGAGATTGGGAGGTTAGTGTTCATCTTGGTATACAATTTACTAGCACACTCTTATGGTAGTGAAGTAAAGAACCACCATTTATTTAGTTTAAACCTGATTTTCGGTGCAGAAACCTATTGAAACCGTTCAGGAAGTGATCCTTGAGTGCTACCAGAGCAAATAGTATTCATGAATGCTACTCCAAACCAAGAAAAATTGAATTTAATGATTGCCTCCAGGCAGGATGGGTGGTGGAGGTGTAACGACTCTCTCCACCCCTCCCACCTGGAGATTGTCATTATATTCAATTTTTCTTAATTAAATTACTTCTCTGAGGATTTTGATTTTGCTCATTGAACTCCAACAAACTTTTCACGTTGTTGGAAAAGATTTAAAAACTGAAAAGTTGAGTTCAATTTCCATTATTACAGTTGAACTCTCAACTCCTATAAGAGTATGTGTAAAATCCATACCATGATGACCCTAACCTCAAAAAAGCAACTTGGTGTGAGTGGTGTAATGGCTTTTTACTTAATGAGACGGAAGCACCGAAATTGCATCAGTCAACGTATAGTTCCTGTTGGATGGTGCTCCCTTATGTTCCCTTTGTTAAATCCTGTTGAAAGCAGAAAAATAAGTCTGCCGCCGCACACACGGCCAGTGCGTAGTCTTTATTATATATTGTCTCTGGGATGGTGACTTTACGATTGGTTCCTTTCCGATAAAAATTCCTCAATCTCATAGATAAGAGTGCGATAGCTCAGAAGTCATCGGTGAATTTCTGCGGAGATGGAAGGGTTTCTATCGTAATGACACCACCTATAAGAGTAATACCAACTCGATCTTCGACTAGATGGCATTATGATACGATCGTTCGCAATCAGCCTGCTGTCCAGTCATGTTGAAACACCGGTTTATTTTGTGAATCTATAACTAAATTCAAAAGATCATAAATTTTATTTTTCAATAAAATTAATGATAATTAGATCAAGTTAAAAATAATGAGAATTAGTTTATAGTTCTTCCCTTCTTATATTTACACTTGCGAACCTCTCTCTGGGCCCACGCAGTTTGTTTGATGAGAAAGATTTTTTTGCTTGCAGATTGATTTGTCGTTAAATAGATCATCAATCAGACTGTTTTTCCTTGTTTTAAGGAAACTGAGTGTAAATTTAAAGTGGCAATGTCAGTTTGTTTGAAAATGTTGGGTCCAGAGCTAAACTATACTAGGTATGTTACAAATAGTCTTTGATGTTGAGGTCAAATCGGGCACAAGTTGCAAATCATAGCATCTGATTGGTTGATATGCTATGCAAGTACAATTAAATGACCGTTTGTGTCGCATTTTATTTCAGCCCAGATGGTCTAAAAAAGTGACCAATGTGAAAAGAATACCTTTTAGCTGCTGATTTCTCCTCTCTACAAGAATTGTGTGGCCCTTTTAAAATGTCTTCCTTTTCCTCTTTTCCCTCAAGAGGTCAAAAATAAAGCAGTTATTTCAAACCACAGGACATTTAATTTTCTCTTTAAGGTTTTACAAAATAATGAAGGAACAAAAGGAGGAAGATTGTGAAACTAACTCCAAAACTAAGTTAGACTGATAATTTAAACTGATAATTTTTCTGAGAAACAGCCTTTAATGAAGCAGTTTTACCAAAATGTTTTAATATATTCTGTAGAGCAGATACATTCTGAGTATCGGGTTCTGACAAAGTGACAAGTTGCGGAATCTGCCTCCGAAATGCATCAAAACGCATCAGTGAGCGGTTGGTTAGCAGCAAGTCAAAACTCTGTGCTAACCAATCGCTCATCAATGCGTTTTGATGCATTCGAGAGGCAGGTTCCGTTACTTGTCACTTTGTTGAAACTCACTTTGTCACTGGAAAGGTCACTTTGTCAAAGAGTTGAAACTCTGTGCTAACCAATCGTTCATCGATGCTTTTTGATGCGTTTGGGAAGCAGGTATCGCTACTTGTCACTTAGTCAGAAACCGATTCTCAAAATGCATCAGCTTTAAAAAGAAAGGAAGACTGGCTTCATTGTAGAGCTGCACAATTTACAGCCCCACGCTTCAATCTCTCAGAAAGTACATTTGTACTTTAAGGCACCTTTGTTCTTGAGGCCAACCGACATCTGAAAATGGCCTGACGTAAGATTGAATTGTCGCTTTTGTGGAAAAGGAGTATGCGGTGCAAGTCGGTTGTTCTCACTCTGAAGTGAAGAACTCGTTGTGAAAAACTGTTCCCTGAAGAACTGCTGAGCTGGAGCAGTTACAAAAATAGTACTGCTGCACACAAATAGTAAGCAGCCTGGTGTGGGGCCCTGCAACGCATGAAGTGGAAGTTTTGCTGCCGTCAGAGAGTGAGTTGTATGGGCCCTTGAAGTATTGAAAATTTGGGTCTATAACTCCAAAGTTTGTAATTGTTGCAGAGCCCCACCATCTGGGATCTTGATTATTGAAAGCGGGGCCAAAAAATGCTTCATGGGGTTATAATTCTGTGCGAGTGTTTAGCTCACCAACCATCTAAGCACATCCAAGTTCGGAGAGGACACAGTCAAACCGCAACATTATTTGGTCCCTGGTCCAAAAAGTATCTGAAGCAGTGATCTAATCATCAAATGACAAAGAGGAGATCACCTGACATAGATCCACGGCTATTGCATTTTTCAATACTATGCGTTTTGAGGGAGATAATTGTTGCGAATTTGGAATAGTCAGCGCTCTTACTATGGCTGGAGACATAGCCATAGCCAGGATATTGTTTTTCTCTCTCTTAGCCCATTTAAACGCATGTGTTAGAAAATGATGGATATAGGGGTGTCACGTGACTTCAGCCCCTCTTTCTGTCCTTTTCTAACACATGCGTTTAAATGGACTGAGAGAGAGATTGACAGTATCCTGCCTACGGCTATGGCTGGAGGCATGATGAAGCAGTGGAGTGGCAGGCTGTGGGCTCAATGTCTCGTGCCATTGTAAACGCTTTGACTGTTCTACATTGCGTAACAATTAGAGTATCCCCCTGAATTATCTTGCGGAGAATGCGCTGTTTTTAAAAATTGCTGATGACTGAAAATATTTCCAAGGGTTTTTTTTTTTTTAAATGAGATTCCTGTAATAATTTCTCAAATTTCATCTGTAATGACCGCAACAATAAATGGTACAAAGGTAAGTACAAGATCACCTATAAAGTTCGACTCAATTTCTGAATTTTTTATGGTCATGAATGAATTTTAAAAGCAGAAATAATGACTGCACTCAAATCACTGCGCATGAATTCATGTGATTTTTGGCTCTTAATCATGGACGCTATTTTAAGAAAACTATGAAATTGTCAAAACTTTGAGCAGCTCTAGCTCGAAGACAGGCATAGTGGACGGATATTGGAAAAAGATGCCAAATATCTAGAGTATGTGGAAATTCTGGTGGCACAAATTCTTGATTTCCAGAATATTTTATTAGGGATTTTTGATTGTCCGAATGATATTCTCAGGATATCTTGTTGGAGATTTTCAACATACAAGGGGTGTCCCAAAAGTAAGTGTACTGATGCTGTCATTTCAAAAGTATTCTACCTAGAGACTTGATCTTGGTCTTATTTTAAAGATCAAATCAATTTCTATCGATTAAAATCAAGATCAGTTCAGTTCATTAAAAATTAAAAAAGTTATGACGGTTTTTGTGATGGGTGAACGCACGCCGCCTATAGGTTTTTGACAATAATTGTTGAATTGTTTTCTTCTCACCTCTTATACATTTCCAACGAACTTTTGAAGAAATATCTGCTTGTAAAGTGTTGCTAATTGCTTTTTTTGATAGTCAAGGCACGATGATTTATCAGTATTTTGTAGCAGACAACATGACCATTAACAGTGAATACTACTGTGTTGTCTTGACTGAATTGCGAAAGCACCTTACGCAAAAAAGGTCTCACTTAAAGAATTCATGGATTTTGCATCAGGACAATGCGCGGCTGCATAAATCAAATTTTACCCGTGAATTTTTAGAGAAGAAGGGTATTAAACTGTTGAAACATCCTCCGTACAGTCCAGATCTCGCACCATGCGACTTCTGGCTGTTTCCAACATTGAAAAGGGATATTTGTGGACGAAGATTTGAGACTAAAGCTGAAATCAAGACAGCAGTTCAAAAAACCCTGAAAAAAAAATTCCCGAAGAAGAATGCGAAAAAACTTTTCTTAGAAAATGGGAGGAAATAATGCACAAATGTCTGGAAAGTGGCGGAAAATACTTTGAAAAGCAACCGGAAATTCAGGTGAAGTCGGGGGATAGCGGAGAAGAAGACTTATAATTGGTAAGAAATTATTTTTGTCAAAAACCTATAGGCGGCGCGCGTTCACCCGTCACAAAAACCGTCATAACTTTTTTAATTTTTAATGAAATGAACTGATCTTGGTTTTAATCGATAGAAAATGTTTTGATCTATAAGATAAAACCAAGATCAAGTCTCTAGGTAGAATAGTTTTGAAATGACAGCATCAGTACACTTACTTTTGGGACACCCTTTGTATTTCAATTACCCCCTAGATATTCTGAGGATGTTTTCTGGATATTATTGCCTGACATTGATTATCCTCAGGATATTCTGGTAGCCCAATTTTTTGGTCCTCAAAATATCCTGAGGATATTTCAAGGCCGTGAGGTGAGGATATCCACAGGATGTCTTTTGGAGATTTTCAGGAGATTGGTTGTTATCCAGGAAAGACAAAGACCTTGTATACTTACAAGGTCTTTGGGGAAAGAGGGCATTTTCGGATGTATGTATTTTCGAAAGATTTCAAAGCTTGTGACAACCTGTATGCCGATGCTTCAAATTCAAATTTTTTTTTCCTATCCGTGAGGTAGCGACCAAAGATATTATATACTATATAGATACCGAGTGCTAGGGAATAAAATGGTCCCAGATCCTGTAGGTATGCAACGTGTTTTGCGCATAGGCAAACATTCTCATAGGCAAAGCATTGAGGTGTTTCGAGTTCCGTGAAATATTAAAAGAAAAATTGTCGAATGGCGCTTTAAAAATTTTTATGGCTCCTTACTGATGTAATAATCGATTTCCATAAGTTTAAAGTTAAATTCGTGGCAAAATTTATCAATTTATTACAGTTTGAAAAGTCCGTGTATTTCGTATGGGAACTCAATGTAAACAAGAGAACATAACCTAACACACAGATTTCAAACATCATTAAATTATTCATAATGCGTCGAATTTCAACTTTCAAGTTTTGAAATGTGGTCTGTGGCTGCAGCTGCGCGATATGTAAGTGTGAAACCAAGAAATTACAGCTTTTTTTTTCAGCAACGGTCACGAAACTTGGACGTCCTCGTAAGCTCGTAATAGGAAAGTTTCGACACCGCACACGGGAGCCATGAGTAGGTCTTTTCGGCGGTGCAGACTGCAGACTGCAGATGTTTCGCTGGTTGCCGTCAGGTTGCTCTCCAATCGTTCGTTCTTCACAGTATTCGTTCTATTTGCCTCTGGTTGATGGTTGTTGTTTACGCCTTGTAGTGAAAGTATTTGTTAAAGTATTTAATGTCTGAATGGCGATTCTTGTGATGTTCTTGTAGTGAAACAAAGTCTCTAAGTATTAATAATGTCTGAATGGCAATTAAAATTGAGCTCTTTTCTTCATTAATTGTTTAATTTCTTCCTATCGCACTGTCTCTAGCTCGGGAACTGTTTGATTAAATTTCGGAGCCCGAAACGTTTTTGTTCATGTTGTGTCTTATTTCCTGTGCCAATGCAGTCAAGCTGGGCCTTCTAAATGTATATCAAAATCCTAGGCTGCTTCAAGATCTCAAAAGTTCTTCGATAATATTGCCATTTTGATCATATACTTAACTGAAAGAATCCCCAATACTTCCACTTGAATATTCTTCAGCTCCACGTCGGTGGAAATCTTTCTCTCCGATTTTTCGCTATAAGCAAAACTTGGCGCTATGAATATTTATTGGCAGTTGGGCTTATTACTTCTCAACAGCACTTTGTAATAGTTTTGTAACGTTGAAGGTCTTTTGGAGGATGGAAACCGAAACAGTTAAGTGTGAACCAGGTATTCATACCGCAGCACGAGGAGTTTGAGGAGTGCTGGGTTTTTTTTCTTGTTAAACGGACAAATCGCATGACTGCATCGGACTTTTCCTGTAGCATTATTTGTTTTGTCTACTCTGATGAAAGGTTATAAACTGATCGCAATTGTATCGAGTCGATGTTGGAGCTTGTTTCCGAAGTGAAGGCAAGTTCAACCAATACTCTTCGGAATTTTTCAACACTATTGATCATATTATTTGATAGAATGAAATTAAAATGAATTTCAGTGCTTTGCCTTCTTATTGAAGAGCACTTTGAAATCTCAATGTCAAAGTCTTAGGAAATTTTGTTTCAATTTCAAGAAAATGATGCAGTAAAAAGCTCTCGACCTAGATGAGTTTGAGCCAAATTTCTTTGTCAGTACCTACCTATCCTTTTATGATTCGGGGCGAAATAATCTTTGTGCTTCCTCCCTTCCTTCCTGCCTTTCACAAAAACCTTAAAAGTGCTTTTGGTACATCTCTATAGTATATCCTCCTGCATTTTGTTTTGTTTTTGTTTATATATAATCCAGAGCCTCGAATGGACACCTCCAGCTGAAGGGGTGTCAGGGGTTCCCTCCGCAAAAAATCTTGAATTTATATAGCTCTTTTTAGATGCAAATTTAAGCTGTCCAAAGACTTCAAAGATCTAGCTCCCAAGAAAACTGAATTTTTTGGCAATCATGCGGAGATTTTTAACTATATTTCTGCGAGGGAGTTGTAAGTAGCCTCATTCTTGGTGAATCCACTTTTTCATTCTTTGACAATTATTACTCAGTGCTTATCGATAGCTTTCTGTCCTCCTCATGTCTCTTTCTTCTCTACTCTAATCTTTTCCTCTTCTCCTTTTTTCAGGGTGGGAGGGGTGAGCTCAGCCTTATAGACTGTGCCCATGGGCTCAGAACTTTTTTGGCTGGTAGTCAACGTTTTGGAATTAATTTTCTAGAAAAGAAAGTTGCGTCTTACGTCTATCTTTAGTCATTAGGCATTGACAAGGGAATAATTGTCTTTGATTACAATATCAGTTTTTAACAATATATATATTCGAGCACACGAGCGTTGGAAATGTCAACGCAATGTTTTACCTCTGCGGGCAGCTCAGCAGCTGCCCTCTTCGACCCCCCTTAATCCGGGCCTGGGGGTAAGATGGGAGATTCTTCATGAGAGATGTGCAGGGGCATTGATGGGGGTGAAGGGGGCAATTGAGTGTCCTTGTCCTGAGGCAGCAAAATCAGGGCGCATATGCAAACAAAAATGCATCGGATATAGGTACATTTATTTGTGAGGGACAGCAAAATTGAGGTCTTCCCCCCTGTCTCCGGAAATGTCAGCACAGCTCTATGGGTGTGGGGGGGGGGACCAATAGTGGAGGCCCTCCCTTGAAAAATTTTGAGAAAATAACTTTCCTCCAGCAAAATTTTAAGCTACCTATTTTGGAACAAAACTTCAGCCAACATTGCTATCAAAATCACCAAATTATCTCGTTGCATTAAATATAACTTA
The DNA here is from genome assembly GCA_011764245.1 of Trialeurodes vaporariorum. NCBI lineage: Eukaryota > Metazoa > Arthropoda > Insecta > Hemiptera > Aleyrodidae > Trialeurodes > Trialeurodes vaporariorum. The sequence goes on along the minus strand of VMOF01000002.1, from coordinate 10,935,350 downwards.
ATGGAAAATCTAGCAAAACTATGTCTGCATATGGCATGAACTATCCAATCCGAAGCAAGGATATATTCTTTACAACCTGTATAGAAAACAGGCATGTGCAACCAGTGGCGTAGCGTGCACTTTGGCAATGTCGTATTGGTCCATTTCAACCCATGAGAAATATTGAACTATTGGATGTTCAGTGCACACATTTGCATTCAACCTTTTACGTGGGTTAAAATGCACGAAATACCACTTCGCCAAATAGGACGCTACGCCACTGTGCACAACTTTATTAGGATCGGTCCAAGATACTATGATCTGAGATTGTGAAGAGAATATTTTGACCTTCGAAATTCCTCTGATTCAGTTTACTTATTCCTCATTTTAATTTTCTCTTTCCTATTCTTTTTTTCACTTTAAAATCCCTTTTTATTCCTACTATCTGTTTATTTTGCTTTCCTTTTTCTTAATTTCTTGGTTTTTTTAATACCCTCTCCTTTCTTTTCTTTTTTCTTCCTCTTTTCCAATTGGGTGAGGGGCAACCACCCCCTGGTGACACCTCTGGCGCTAGTTTCACAAGTGCAGACAGAGTTTAGAGTTCAACTAACAATCTTTTGCAAGTTTTCAATTTTCATTGCTTGAAATCAATACAAATTTTTCTTGAGACTTTGACACTGTGATTTCAAAGCACTCTATCGAAATACCAAAGCTCTCAAATTCACTTTAATTTCATTCCATCATGCAATGTGAGAAATAATGTTGAAAAAGTAATGTTGAAAAACATTCGAAACGAGCTCTCCAGTATTGACTCGATACGATTACAATGAGTTTAAAATCACCCGACTGATTGATGCTCCATCATTTTTGAGGATTTCAAGGATACCAGGAGACAGTATTTAGCAAGTGGCTCGATGTCTTAAAAATTAATCATAACCCAAAGAAAGATTCAGCAGAAAGCAGACTTCATTCTCATCAGAATTCATCCATTAACATATTCCTTCGTAAAAATAATGTTATTCCTTTCTCGTCTCCATAAAGGCTTCCCTGTATTCCATTTGCATTTATAAGTCTTCTTTGATTTGATGAGCAATTCAGGAAAGACGTAAGTATGTTTCGAAAATACCCAATGGGTGTCTTTTCAAGTCTCAGCAAAATTTTCATTTCACTATGGAGTAGAGTAATAAAAATCAGATGAAATTGCAATTACTATGTGCCTTCAATAATCAAAAGAACTTTGAATATATTAAAAAAAAAAACAGGGTTCAGTCTTAAAAAAGACTATTTTAATACTTAAAATATGAACGCAATGCGAACAAGAACTCAGAAAATACCAGGGAAGGCGAGGATGGCGAGGATGAACTCTGACGTGAAAGAAGACTCTACGATACTACAGTGACTGGATAAACCACAGTGCGGCCATTTGCCCTCCACCCCTCAATAGTGCACCCACTTTAGCATGGGCAGCATGGGGAGTATGATTGTTCCTGGGTTTCGGAATGAAATTTTCTCTACCCCCCGTCTGAAAAAAGTCATTAATGCTATGTATAAACCATTTTTAGGGCGGGGGGTTGCGATATTTTTTACGAGTGACTCAGGAAAGCACTTCCTCCCTATGGCGCCCGTGTTAAGTTGGGTGCGCATCCGCGGGGGGTCAGTTACGGGGAATCGTTGATTTCTCTTGATTTTGCGAACCAATATGTTTCATTTCAAATTTGATAGAAGAACTTCTGTCGTGTCTAACTTGCCTACGAGAACCCTATAAAACTGTTAAAATACTTCTAAATGCTCAAATTCGCGATGTAAGGAATCCGACCAATCAGAAAGACGACCAAAATGACCGCACTGTGGTTTATCCAGTCACTGTACGATACGAAGGTAAACAAACCCACGAGGCGCGAAAATCCCGCTTGAAGCTTGAAGCAACGTGAGAACAAAGAGTATAAAATATACTCATTGCGTGCGAACGAACGATTGGAGAGCAACCTGACGGCAGCCAGCGAAACATCTGCAGTCTGCACCGCCGAAAAGACCTACTCGTGGCTCCCGTGTGCGGTGTCGGGAAAGTTTGCCTATGCGCAAAACACGCAGCCTACGTGGCCGGCGCATCTTCCCTTTTCTGTACCCCCTAGCAGGTCCATTTTCCCTGCCTTAAGTAGGACCTCATTCAGTATCTATAGTATATAATATCTTTGGGTAGCGACCGTTGCGTCTCATGTGTTTTGCCGGCTGTTTTCGATGAAGCCGAAGGGGTAGGGGTGGTGTTGCGTCAACGAGTGAACGTAATCTACTTTGGAGTGAACGAGTCGTCTCGGCCTCGCGTTTTTGTAGCCGTTTGTAGCGACTGGATATCAGAGTGCACAATTCAAATTCTTTGGTCATTTATTTATATTTATAGTTTACAGTGTGAAAGTATATCCATCCAAATTCTGTGGTCTGGTGGGGTCTGGTTTACTGGGGACATGCAAAGAAACTAGAAACTATAGTAATGAATGTCTCAGATTCGCAGTTCCAACTTATCTTTTGACTGCAATGGTGTGAGGTCCATCATGAATGTAAGTCCTTCTCTCTATTACTTTTGAAATGAAACCGCCATAAAATTTCAAAAATTATCGGCTGTCTCTGCTCTATCATCACCACTAATCTCTTTAGTATGATTTTAGATTCTTATGTGCGGCAGGTCTGATGGCTCGAAAGAGACCATGCATGATTTGGCTCCGAAAATGATGCGCTATTATCATTTAGACAACAGCAAACAATTAGTGGGGACTGCTGTGGGAAGTTGATATTGCTGACGCTGAAATATCGGCTTTAAATCTTTCGCTCAATTGGTCATTTTTCTGTAAATTTGGATTTTCTAAAAATGAGGTTAGGATTAGGTTAGGTTAGAGATAAATTGGTAGCGAGCTGATCTGGCGAAAATGCCCTGTTTGAAATGCTAGCTACTAGCTAGTTCACAAGATGACAGCTGTAGGTGCTTCCGCGCTAGGTTAGCGTACGGTAAGCGATGACCGCGGTCTTTTTGAATTATCAAATGAGTAATCTCCCTCTTTTCTTTCCCGCTTCTTTTTTATAATCTAACTTGGGGTTGTCTGCACTCAGAAAAGGGGTTTCTTGGGGGGGGGCGAGGGGGATTACAGTTTTTTCCGTTTTGTTGGTGATCATAAATCGGAGTTCGTCAATGGTTCGTCGAAATCACGTTAATTTAGGTTCAAAATTGAACGTCCCCTATTTTGTACAACACTGGAGATAATAATTGATGTGCAGGATAAATTGTTGTGGATCGATACTAATGTAACATTTTTGTTAATTGGGGAATGGCAAAAAAGAGTGAACATGACGGAAATTCGAACCCACAATGATCCTCATGCTGATCCAGCACTGATCCGCTAGGCCACCGGTCGTTGATGAAAATCAAGTGTAAACTTTTAATATAAAAAGAAATCAAATGTGTCGAACCCGCCGTTTGTCTCCCACCAACGCTCCGTAGTGGCCATTGCTTGAACTAGCTAGCATTTTAATTAGGGCCTTTTCGTAATAGTGTAAACACCATAAATTGGATGATATGGGTGAAGACTTTGGAAAAGTAAACAGCGCACTAGCAATGAGCCAAAAAGAATTAAATACGTTGGATAAGCTTGCATTAGTGCCATTGGTCTGCATTTTGCTGCAAGGAACCAAGTGGTTTGGAATCCCTTTGTACTTCGTTTACTTGTTCATATGTGCAACAAGGCTCTTAGTTGGCTGATAACTGCAAATCCATATCTCTGATTGGCTAGTAGATAGAGCTCGTTACAGAAGTGTTGGCTGCTGACAGCTCTTTATTTATATGCGCGGACGGATGATTTCTGAGCTCTGCGCCGACGGAAGTTCGGAAGTGCATTCTCCGCCAACCCCCACGCCAGCGCCCTGCCTGGGTGACAGGTGCCGAGCCGACCTTCTGCATTTGTAAATAAGCAGCTGTCAGCGACCAACACTTCTGAAATGACCTCTAGTTTTGGGGATCAGTCCCTTGTCTGTGTAAGCAACGAGACCCTGCATCAATTGATTGTATGACTTTCAGAAAGTCTCCATTGACCCTGTAATGCAGGGTTGACTTTTGAAGTCCTAATAATTTTTAAAAAAATGTCTGCGCCCCTCTCGGAAAACTCCTCTGTAGAAGGAATCCTACAAGGATGGTTTGGAGCAGTTTATGGTGGGAATATTGGCAGTGTTAGAACAGAATATTTCGTACCCATGTTCATTGTGTCACTATGATAATTTTTTCCCTAATTCATAACTGCCTTTCTTGTTCTCAGGCGAAGTTACAGCAGCTGTTCACTTTTCCCATCCCGGAAAGAGCAGAATATGCAGTCCTATTGTTTGAGGAGTTTACCATAAAGGAACTGGAGGAGTTATTTCCTATATTGATTGCGGACATATTTGGAATCAATTCTCTAGGATGGGGCCTTCGCACACTTCACTACGGTGTAAATCCAAGGACGTACAACTATCTACTAAGTTTCTTTCATCCATCTGGACGGTTTCTTAAAATGTGTCATAAACTTGTCTCAGAGAGTTATTTGAAGTATGATTTTCCTCTCCAATATTTGCCAGTAAGTATCATAAAGTCATGCTATTACACCAATCTTTTTGTCTTATAAATGCTAACAGAGGTGGAGGTCGTTTCAGAAGTGTTGGCTGCTGACAGAACTTTGTTCACATGTGCAGTAGGCCAGTTCAGCCTATCATGCAAGCAGGGCGCTGTTGCGGGGGTTTGTGGGGAACGCACTTTGGTAGATCCAGCGCGTGGAAGTACGTCCGTCAGCCCATGTAAACAAAGAGCTGTCATCGGCCAACACTTCTGAAACAAGCTCCAGATAGTAATTGACCTCAGTATATTGAAATACAGGCTTCCTCATTCAGTGGCAAAGCTCAAAATTGCTGGCCTCCACAGCAAGGTTTGACTCTGAATCCCCAGTTTGAAAAAGATAAATAAGCACAACTTGAACAGGCTCCCTCAGAAAAGAGGATTTTTCATACCAGATGAGAAATGAGTTTCTGTGAAAGCCACAAGAGCATAGAAAGTAAGCATACTAAACATATTTGTTGGTTGACTGTTTTATGCTCTTTTAATTTTCTTGCTACTTTCATAAAGCATAGTTAAAAGAGTATAAAATCTGGAAGTTTGGAAGATGAGATGTAGAAGTCAAATAAAAATATATTTATTTATTTATTTATTTATTTATTTATTTATTTACTACGACTACCAACACGAAGCAGGTGCTCTACCTACACAGTGTTGTGTGGTGGTATCCCCCATCTCCATAACCTGCCTCAGGGAAAAAGGGACAAAAGATAAGGTTTTCACTTCATCTTCCATCCCTCCCTCCCGGTTGCAGACAAGGAATAAAAGAGAAAACTACCGCACTCCACTATGACTACATGCCGCACTTGCAACCCGCCTGACTACTACTACTCCTTATTTATTTATTAATTTATTCAAAGTAAATGAGCAAAGCCTAGTATAAAATTACAAGATTACAAAAAACTAGGCTCAAAAAATGGTGAAAAGAAAGAAGGCGACATGATTCCTAAAATTAATCAACATTGTATAAAAAATTTAAGTAAGAGAAATAGAACAATTTAATTAGTTAAAGAATTTAAAAAAAAAATTACTTTGAAGGAAACATAGTATGACATAGTAGGAAACATAGTCGTGGAGAGATGCAGACTAATTAAAACACAGGGACCTATTGAGGTAGATGGTTTTGAAAGAAATAAGGTTGGGAGAAAAAAAATCAATGTATAAGTTAATATGTAAGTTATCTCAAATGGAGTTCAAACTGCCAATCTCCCACTCAAAAACATGGATGGTTCTCTAACCAGGGCTATGAGGGCCGATGCCATATGAGCAAAAAATCATATAACTTATGTGACCCTGGTAAAACGATCATTTTTGTGCAGCAATATCCAGGCTTTTGAGGGTTCAATGACAAAAAGTCAAAAAGAAGTCATCAATTTTTTAGGTGGTCCGTGACCTCCTGACCTCTCACGCAAGTAGTCCACGGACAGCAAAAAGTTGGGAAACACTGATCTCAACCATTTCTAAAGTATACTTACTGTCTGTTATATTATTCTTCTCATGACTCGGTTTTTGATTATAAAATCCATTAATTGAAAAATGTTTTTTGTTAATAGGATAGTGTTTGTCAAATGATTGAGAATGGCGTTAGTTCATCGTTCTATCAGTCTAGAGTTCAAGTAGATCATCGATCCAAAAACCCTGTTTCACTGTCTTTAAGTATCCTTTCAATTCTGATGTATCTTATTTTTTCCCAGTGATATATTTGTTGCGTTTGTGAACGTTTCATGTGAAATTTCCAACTTACAAAGTGGGGATTTTCCCCTCCACCGCAGTAGATTGGAGTATGAATATCAGTTAAAATACTTCTATTTTGTAGTTTTCCCTCGATTACTATCATTTTCATGCTGTTTTTTTTTTTTTTTTTTTCATTTTTAATTGTTCTTATTTTTCTGCAACGCAACCCTCAGAGCAACAACCTCTTGACTATTGACTTGACCATTGTTGCCATTAAGTGGATAGTTATCCGATTTTTCCTATTGGCTTAATTGATAAGTTTTTAATTATCAGGAAAATCTGGCAACCTTGGATTTGAATATTTTTTTTTTCAAAAATGAATGGTTACGGCACAATAGATATTTTTTTGACCGCTTTTGGAAATTTCTGGGTGTTCGGGGTAGTGATTGGCGTCGGAAATAAACCTGAAAATTTACGTTCTTGGGTTTTTCAAGGTTTCTTTTTTAATTATTATTTTCATTTGGTGTTTCAAGTGATTACAAATTCCACGCCAAGTTGCAGCTGCGTCACATATTGGAACCCACCACACTGTATTGTAACCTCTATCTTTCGAAAAAAATGTATTCCCTAAAAATTGAGCGAATTCCTGCGAATAAACCAACATTAATTTGGGGTCGAATTTATGCACTGATTTTGGCAATAACTTGATTTTCAGATTATCCTACACTGATCCTAGCCATGAAATCTTTCCTTCCAAATTTGAGTTTTTCTTTTGTGTTATTGTTTTTTGTTGAATGTTTGTTCCGTAGTTATCGATAGCTTGTCCCAGAAAAGATTGGATTTGACACCTCTATGGTTTTCATGAAAACATCAGCTTCCTACTGCTTCTAACCAATCAGGTTGCTATACCTGACGATGGAAGCTGACGTTTTCATTCAAACCTACTGTTGTCAAGTCCGATCATTCTTGGGGACAGCCTATAGTTTATTATCCTTGATTTCTCTGTTTAGTCAAGTAATGGAAGAAATCTGATCCTTCAAGTTTTCATGTTGGCATTACTGTCTATAGTCAAGTATTGGAAGAAATCTGATCCTTCAAGTTTTCATGTTGACATCTCTGTCCATCCTTATTTTTCTTCAGGGAACAGCAAGAAAGTAATCACAATTACCATGCATGAACTAGGTGTATTTTACCTCAACTTTTTCCTTAACCGTAAACCTCATAGATGCCTTGGAACTTTTCATCTTCAACTTTGGGTATCATTTAGTTAATCCATGGATAGCAAATACCAACGATTTCTATGATGCCTCGAATGTAGAAACACTTTATTTACGATTAACTCAAGAATACCTCATCGCATTTCTACCTGTGGATAATTCTCAAGTCCTACCTCCGGTCCACAACTCTGCAAGAATGCTTCAAATCAGAAGTCCAGTTCCAAGTCCACCCAGGTAAAGTGCACTTAAGCTGCTGTTGTAGCGGTCTTCCTTAGTTACACTCAAAGCAGAAATACAGTGAGCAAATTAAATCTCTAGGGAATCACCGTCGAATCCTGGGTGGTCACGCTATGAGTTCCTGCGAAATTAAGCATGTAAAGTGTTTGTGCTGTTTGGGTTTTATTTATTTAATTTCAACGGTACAAGTCCCAATTACATGACAAAAGTAACAGAAAATGAGCAACTTTACAAATGACGAAGCAGGCAAAAAAAAAAGAAGATTAAATTAAAAAACAAAAACATGCTCTTTAATAAGAGATTTAAAAATAGAGATGGGTATGCCAAAAAATGAAATCCACTCTGAGCAATTATTAGCAAGACCAAAAATTCTAGGAATAACCAATCTATGCCTACAAGTGATTAGTGATGAAGGGATAACAAATATACAATTTAAATTGCAAAGAATTCTAGAAGGAACATGATTATTTATGGAACCAAGAAGAATAGGATAATCTATAAAATTATTTAGAAGCCTAAATAAAAACATGAGATCATTGCTAGCTGTTCGGGTTTGTTATGAATCTCAAGTCTCAACAGTGATCGTAAAGTGTATTTTCCATAAAATACAACAATTTAAATTAATGATGATTTGCCATCTTATTAATTAATTGTTGTTTTCATTTGAACAAAAATGAAACCAAACAGAACAAACAACCAAATCGATCTTTTATCCACCGGTGGTTTCTTGGTTATGATGTCATTATTGGAACCGGTGGATAAAAGAAGACGCTCTTGTTTTCCTCAGTCATTGAGTGGCATTACCAATAGTAATCTCTTTTTGTTTTTGTTTTGTTTTGTTTTTGTTTTTTGTTTTATTTTGTCCCCATTTTTTACTGACTTGCTTTTTCTCATTCCTCTCCTTTTTGGTTATCCACTTGTAAAAAAAAACTCGCAAGACCCTGAAGGTTTGCACAGGGGTGCAGAATGTTCATGATCATGCGATTCTAGGATCGTGCACTAGCAAATCCAGGATATTATCCTTCTCTCTCTTTCCCCATTCGAACGTATGTGTTGTAAAAGGATGGAAGAGGGGGCGAAAATCACCTAACTGCCCCTGCCCTGTCCTTTTCTAACAAACATGTTCTAATGGGAGCAGAGAGAGAAAGATAGACTCCTGGATCCGCCGGTGGGATCATAAGTAAATTTTGGAGGCTCAGTAAAAATTATGGAGGCTCCACCAAAGAAGAAGAAAAAAAAAAAATCTTAGGAAAAATACCCAAATTTCGGTGCTCCTTTCTATTTCATCTGGCTTGCAGTGGTGGCACTTTAGCAGAAAGGTCATCAATTTATCGTGAAAGTGTTTTTGCAGAAAGGTCGTTAATATGGAAGCTGGGGGGGTTTTCGACTGCGGAAGCAATTCTGATTTGTGTGTCAATTGCAGAAGAGAAGAACATTTTGCACCCCTGTGCCTGCAGACTAAAGTTAAAGGGCCGTGTTGATCTAATCTAAATCTAGTTGCTAAGTTAATGTTGAAAAGCGTTGTGAAGTTAATGTGTCTTTATATTTGTGCAAATTGTATCTATAATTATGATTATTTTTATCTGTTAATCAAGAGTCATGAAATCTTCGACACTTTTCAAACCAGGCGTCTTTCTCTTACAAGAGCCGCCTCCAACACTCAGCACCCGCAGTCAAACTTCCAGATCAGAAACTTGGCGTTCAGAACTAATCACTCAAGTGTTCATCGATTTTTGGCTGAATGTGCCTACTCAAAACTCTCAGGTTGTTACAGTAATCATAATTTGTGCCTGCTTTTGTCTTTCTACTCATTTCTTGTTACTTTCTCATTCTAACGAAGTTAGAAATTGAGAAAGTATTTCGATGGTGCAGATGTCTGTCTCATCTTCAAAAAATCATCATTCTTTTTTGAAAAGTCGGAACTTAAAAAAACTACTTGTCTAAAATACTCTAAATAGTAAGTTCTTTTCAGAAAAAATAAGGCTGTGACACAAAGGTCAAAATTCTGAAATACGACTCCTATCGAGTGTTACATGCTGAAAAAAAGTGCTGAATTTTCTGTTTTAGTTTAAAGTATGGACACCACTTAAAGACTGTTAGCTTGGCTGTTTAAATTAGTTAAATTAACATGACACAGCGGTAATTTAACTATTTTAAACAGTCAAACTAAATGATTTTAAGTTGTGTCCATACTTTTAACTAAAAAAGAGTTAAATTCAGCACTTTTTTTTTTCAGTGGCATCAAGCAAAAGGGCGTTTAACCCATATTTACCCATTGAGTCGTTAACGACCCCCTCATAGTTTGTTTTGGACCAAATTACAGTAAATTTAGGCCAAGTTTACTCAAAAATCAATGTTGTGATCTTTCAGCACCTATAATTTAGCTTGACCAGAAAATTTCACTATTTTTAAATTTAAAATTTTTTTATTGCTAAGATGGTGTTTTTTTTTAGAAAAACACCATAAAACACCCTACATGTTCAAATAATATTGGGCATATATGGGTTAAAACTGAGCGTTTTGGTGTAAATTAGAGGTCAACATTGTTCTTTGCTTTCGAAGAATCGCATGTGATAAATCAAACTTTGACATTCGATATCGCGAAAGCGAAGAACGATATTGACCTTCAATTTACACGGTTCAGAATATTTTTTTTTTTTTTTTTTTTTTTTTTTTTTTTTTGTAATGCTTGGTTTTTTCCTTTTTCTAGCTGTCAATGAACTCCCCAACAAAATTTAATTTACTGCGGAAGTCTCCAATGAGATCTCACAATAGAAGCTCTTCCTCACCCATGAAAGTAAGTTTGTTTTTTCTAAATTAAAATTAATTAAATAAATAATTAATAAAATTTATTTAATTTATTTGTTTTTTCTGTTCTGATGATTGATGGGCTAAAGACGTGGCCACTAGCACTAAAAGTGGAAGTGGTGCAAATCTATGCGGCGCTTCATGTAAAAACATTCATGGAAACGTTTTGCGATTCAATTTTTAGTAACAATCGTCAAGCGAGCTCCATAAAGGATCACAAACCGTAGAGAAACAGCATCTGCAATGCGTCCAGGAAAAAGGAACCTTAACTGGTCTGAGCAAAATTTTCAGGTGACCCAAAAATGTGATGCGGGGTCAAAATTTGCAAAGACTAAATTTTTGTGAAAATTTGCTCTGCATACCCTGGCGCACTGGAATTTCTTATGTATTGTTCAATGTTCGCTCGCAAGAGCGCTTTTTAAGTTAACTTCCAAACGTTCCAAAAGATGTTTGCCTGTAGTTAGTAAAATAGTGAAATGTTATTAATCCTCTAATCGTTTTCTTTTAGGTTCCCAAAAAATTTAATGATTCTACACTATCAGCTGAACATTTTCGATTAGTTAGAATCATGATCAAACACCTACACTATTTTTCAAATTCTAGAATCGATTGTTCTGAAGCAATGCTGGAATTCCGAAGGCAAGTAACTTTTCATTCCTAGAATAATTTATTATCCTACTTACTTATATTGTGATAAAGTTAATGCTTTTGATTTACATTGATCAATATGATTGCTCCTGACCCTTTTTAAGCATGCAACTAAAAGTAAACGAAAGCACATTGTTGGCTAACACCATTCTTTTACAAAACTAACAATTTTGGGGGACTGCTCTTAAGGGATCGAGTGAAAAGAAAGATATTTTGTGTTTGCGTCTGTTTGTGATAAACACTTGTGGACATACTAAAAAAGAAAGTCAATAAGTTCTTTCAGTCAATGCTTAGTGACACTATAGTGTCCATGATACACCATGACATTGTAACCATATCATCTCAAAAATGTTCAGAATCAAATCAATTCATGTATTCATGTGTTCAATCGTGTATTTTCAGATCTCTTTTGATATCTTGTCCTAAAAATATTTACCTATTTCTGAAGGAAGCTATGCAGCACTGGCCCATCGATTCTTCTTTTAGACTTGTTGAAGAAACTTGGCTTAGTTACATTCAACCTTGGAGGTATACATCAAATCGTTGGAGGTAATTAACCCTTTCTTCACAAATTTTTGGGGAAGCAATTGTGGATTCTCTCATTTTATCAATGTGTGGAAAAGATAGGCAAGAAATGGTCCACAATTAATTGTTTTTATGTGTATTTCTACTTTGATTCGAGTAGACGCAATCTTCGTTTTAAACAAGTTATGATGTGACTCAAAATAGATCAAGTCCAATCCCAACCAGTGGCGTCACGTGCAATTCGGCAACAATGTATTCCATCCATTTAAACTCATGTAAAAGATCGAATTCAGGGGGTACACAGTGCACAAGGAAAATTTGATATATTTAATGAGTTTAAATGGAGCAGTTGCATTGTTGCCAGATGGCACGCGACGCCACTGATCCCAACTATTCATTTGGAGGATCAAACCGGGATTGGTCGGAGCAACTCATAATCAATCAGGATCGAAATGCTGGCATAATCATAGCGTAAATAAAAATGTAATGAAGGTCCCGACAATCGTAAACTTGAATCACTTCTTTTACTCTTATTTTATTCATACAGGCTTTTAGGTATTTTGGCTAAAAACTTGACAGTTTTTTGAAAAGCGCTACATGGTGCCAACTTTTGGAACTAGAGTACTCCAAAAACTTGACAGTTTTTGAAAAGCGCTGCATGGTGCCAACTTTTGGACCTAGAGTACTCCAGATTCATGCTAAGCGAATGAAAGTGTAGTAAAGAAATAACAATAAGTATAATAATTATTGTGTGATAAACTCACTAATGATATATTTTCTTAAACGTTACGTGCCCCTAGATTAAGTGAAGATGTGAGTCAAGATCCTATTGACAACATCTGGTTACAGTTCATTGCCAGCAACATTTTACTGTACACACACTTTTTCCAACAAGTCATTGGTCGTTTTGCACGATTGGATCTAGCCACACCAAAGAACTCATGCATGCTGTTCAGGTTTGCAAAGGTATTATCATTATCAATCATTTGAAACATTTTTCTCGCACTAGTTATAAGTACCTCTTTGCATTGTCTGTAGTTTTCAGAGAAATTCAGAAGAGGTCTTATTCTTTTTGTTTTGATGCAGAAAAGCCTGAATAAATAACCTATAGAACTGTATTAAAGAGGCTCACACACGACCAATTCAATTATCAGGCTGGAATACTGGGCCGATGTGGCAACGCTTTAGAGTCCAGATTTCTTGATATTCCATGAGGTTCTATGTTAATGCCAACAAAGATATTTTCTTTATTAACACTTAAGTGATCGGCCAATTTTTCACGTGCTAAGATCGCCCAGTAGCCGAGACATGCTTTGCCCTTGCGGAATTTTTGGACACTACATACCTCTATGCAACACGTTTACCAATTGTGTGGATGTTTATTAATGTCCGCTATGCTTAATACGCGTGCAATCATGAATGATGTTTAAAAACGGCCTTGACCGTCAATGGTAAAATTCATTTAGATGTTTATAAACGACTTTGACCACTTATTTGACATTTTTTGAACATGTATTTTAGCCTTTTCACCCTCTTTTTTTTCTTGGAAGTTGTTTTTTCATATTTTTTAAACTACACAAGACCAGTCTAAAGAGAACTTTACAAATCAAAGGGCAATGGGTGAGGAAAGATATTTCTAGAATTGAGTAGAATAAGAAGGTAATCACTGTGGAGCTAATTCCGCTTCGCACCTTACATTGTTGCCGTTATTTTAGTTTAAATTTCATCGGTAGAATAACAGCAATAAAGGCACGGTGTTGAAATCTTTTTCAGCATAATTTTTCATTATTTTCCAGGTGTTTGCTTCTCCAAACTTGATGCCGTTATTAAAAGAGGTAGAAAATGGTATGAATAGAGCCAGCAGTCTTGGAGTGATAGCACGGCAATCGATCCTAGACATGGAGGGTCCGAATTTCATCTATGAGCCTATTACTGGCTGTGCGTGTATGAGCTTGGTATGTATTTTTGTTTTTTGTTTTTTTTTTTTAAAATGCTAGCAAAGTATTTTTCAATAAGCTTGTTCTTAGAAGCAAACTTTGTTATGGGGGACTCTTCCAAAACGTTCCTCTTCTATTCCTAACAAACATAATTGGAATTCCTTGTTATTATCAAAACAATTACTAACGAAATGGCCAAAAACACAATACAAGTGAAAATTAAAAAGGGAACTAGGCCGACAACGAATAAAAACCTCTAAGATGTTTGAGTTTTATTTTTATTTTTCTATTTTTTTTTTTTTTTTATTGAAAATGGTGCTGTGAGTGCTTCAAAACGTCGCCGAGGTTTTTATTCATTGTTGGCCTTGTTCCCATTTTAATTGTTTACTTCCTAGTTGATGTAGAAATAGTTTACATTTGAAATTTTTTTGATGTACAATCTTGGATTAAGGGATCAGCCAATACCATCTATAATCATATCAGGTTGCTCTGTTTGAGATTAGGAGGTCAATGTTTGTCTTGGTATATGTAAGCTTATGGACCTGCTTATGGCGGTTATCAAGTATTTGGTTGGTTTTTTGAAGTTCAACCAAAATTGAAAAAGTACGTCAGTAATGAAAGTTTTGGCCTTAGTTACTTCTATAAAGAAGTAAAGAGTGGAATATTGTGTTCGGAGAGGATAAATCACGAATTTGCATTTCACTCTCTATAAGCGTATGTCAGAGACGATATATATCATCTATATAGTATATTAGAGACCATGCACTAGCCGTGTACGTGATGGCTGACTCATTTTTCGGAACTTAACAGGAATTAACGTGGGGAGAATGAGGGAGCACCATTCAACATGGTCCATACGTTGACTGATGCAATTTCGGTGCTTCAGTCTCATTACACAAAAACCTCAACAACTTTGCTCGTCAGTCAACTTATGGACCATGTTCGCAGTGTTCTATTGAGACCCCGAAAGAAAAGTTGTCACTGCGCGCAAACATGGGCAAGATAGATGGTGCGCGGTCTCTATTATATATTTTTCTCAAGCGTATATCTACCAAGATGACCCTACCTCAAAAAAGCAGCCTGGTATGATAAGAGACTGTATTGGGTCAGCAAAGTAACCCTAAACCCAAGGTCGAGCAAAAAACTTCGCGGAGCAGCAAAAATCCAGACCTTATTAAGAATGAACTTCAGTGGCGTAGCCAGGAATTTTTCTGGGGGGGGGGGGGGTCTGCGGTCTGAAAATTGTCAAGGAGGGGGGTCCAAAGAGTCTAATTTGGTCAAATTTGTCTGAAGACGCAATAAATGCCCTTTTTTTAGGGAAAAATTTAGTATCAAAGGGGGGTCCAGACCCCTTGGATCCGCCGTTTGGCTACGCCACTGATGAAGGTGCACATTCTTTCTAATGAAAAGCAGAAGTCTATCACTAAACTTAAAATGGTTATGATTTGTTCCGGAGAACTTTCGCTGAGAATGATGCTTGAGGAATGAAATCCACCCAATAAAAAAAAATTACTTTACCCTAGTTGCTGTAAAGATTGTATCGGATTCTTTAAATCCTTATATCCCGTTCTTGAAAAATATTCAAACATTTGTGTACATTAGAGCATGTTTTGAAAAATTTCAGTTCGCAAGTTTCAAAACAGTGGTTGAGCAAGCTCTGAGTGTAGCCCAAACTAGATTAGCGTCTGATAAAAGTCGAGGGAAGAAGAGCTTTTGGTCGACCTTATTTTCACCAAACTTTGATGCTCAAGAATCTACTGAAGAGCGTAAAAAAACTCCTTTCTTTCTTTCGCAGTCTCTGAACCACCTACGCTCCATTTACCCTGTAAGTTTTATTCATTCTATGCATGTTGTCAGAATTAGGTGCTTCTGCAGGAAAGGAAAGTGTTTTGGGTTGCCTTAAGGCATAGTGCCCTACCAAAAGTTGTCATAAAGTGTTGTCGATTGTTGGCTAAACTCACGCCAGACTTTATGAAGATGTACATGTAGTTGAATAGCTAAATTAGGATTTATATTCTGCAGTTTGGCAGCCCTGCTGAAAATTTAATCTGCTTTGAGGTGATTCCAGGCGAAACTTTTCTAGTTTTCAATCCGATGGATAATGTCACTAGTTGCTTTTTGGGATTGTAGTGTTTTCGGCATTTTAAACTGAGACAAAAAAAAAATGCAAAATCCAGGAAAATCAGCACTTAAAAATTTTTGATGTTGAATTTTTGAGTCTTAATGAACAAAATTGGTTGAGAATTAACGCAATAAATTATGAAATTCATTTTGCTGTAAGCTTAGTGAATGCTAGTGAGTGCGAGTGATACAACATCCATCTGCCTCACTCGCACTCATTGAGGCTTATGGGAATTTTGGTATTTCATAATCATGAATCCTGGCATTATTTTTGGGGGTTTAGCTTGAAACTTTCAGGGTATCTTCCTAAAGTTTACAGGTGCTGAAATTCCTCAAATTTGTACTTTTAGTGTAAATTTATCAATTTTAGCCAGTTACTGTTGACTTTTTGAGAAACACAAGTGCAGCTATTCAATCGGATTTAAAACTGGAAAATTTTTGCCTCGAATCACCTCAAGTTTCATTATTTAGACGAAGTGGAACTATTGATAATTTAAAAGTGCATTTCTTCCAAATCATGCATGTATGAAAAAAAAAGCTTTAAAAATTGTCTTCTTCAAGAACTTACACTAAGAGTAATCAGCATCCGATTAATTGACTTCTTCATCATCAGATGGTGCAAACTATTGTGATGATTTGTATGCCAATTTTTCCAATCAAATAAAAGTTTCATTCACAAAAAACCAACTGTAATATCAATCAAAAGTTTTCTCCTTTTGTATTTTCCTGGTTCTTACTAATGTTTGAATCATTTTTTTGAATTCCAGGATATTGATTGTGTTGATGCTTCCGTAGGCATGTCCAGTGATCTCTTAAATTCCTCTCATATGTCAACATTCTTCCGATATCAAGATGATGATAGTAAGGTAAACCATGAAAAAATTAATTCACCAAAAAACCACACCCATTGCCCATGGGTAGAGTTTGGAAATTTTCGCGACCGCAAAATGCCGCTAAATTTTTAAAACGGTCGTATAATATTTTAACCCTCCTAGGAGTACCAGTCATGACCCCCTGGTTTCAAATATGCAAAGCAAAATAACTCAAAATTGGGTATTTTCCGATTTTAACTCGAAATTGGTGCTATGATGCAAAATAACAGCCAAGTTGCGCAAAAAATTACAAATTTTGCAAAAATAACCGTGAAGTCGACGATTTGGCCAAATCTGGCGCGTTCATACATAAAATCGCGCATTTTTCTGAGGTAAAATGTGCTCCTTTTTCTTTTAAAGGAACTTGGCCTGTGTTTATGTAAACAGATAGATATTCATTTATAATTGAACTGCGCTATCCTCCTGTACATGCCTTCAAATAAAAAAAGATCCAAAAATTGCTGTGAAAAACCAACCTCTTCAATTAGAAGTTAACGTTTAGGGCGTGAAGTTCTCTCTTTATCATTTTGGTGAAATGTACTTTTCGTTTTCCTTTTACAGAATTTGTCAGAAATAAAAAAGAGTGTGAATTTAAAGTTTCAAGGCGATCCAGATCTCCAGCTAATACGTAGCTGGGAAAGTGCATTCTGTGTAAGAATTTTGTTTCACCTATCTCGTTTCATCAACATTTTGGTAAGTTTCAAGATTTCTCATGCCTTCCAAATTCACTATTTCTGTATCGGGCTTTACAGGTTGATTTAGGGGTGCATAGAATGCCCGATCTTGCAATCCAAGTAACAGTTCAGATTTTAACGAGATCCTGAAAAGTCTTTCATATTTAGGGACTCTAACTTAAAGGTCCAGTAGCTTGAACCGTGGACACCACTTAGCGCTGCTCAAAAAGTCTACAGTTTTTGGCTAAAACTGATGAATTTCACCTAATGTACACAGAAAAAACTACGGTGAAAATAACGATACGGATACCTGATTTTGGCACCTGCTAGATGTTATGGTTATGTTAACCAGAAGTATACTATGTTTTGACTAGGTACTAAGTGATATTACCTGTTTGCATGTCGAATTTACTCAAAGTATCGGTAAATGTACCATACTTCTGGTCAAGTTTACCATTACATCCAGCAGGTGCCAAAATCAGGTATCCGTTTGGTTATTTTCACTAATCTTTTTTTTCTGTGTACAAATTTGAGGAACGTTGGCACCTGCGAGCATACTTCTAGAAGATATCATGAAGGTTTCCAGCTGAAACACTCAAAAATATATACGGGATTTTGGAAGTAAAAAAATTCCCTTGGGTCTCAATAAGTGTGTGTGAGGCAGCGGGCCGATCTTTGAAATCAGTGGATAAAACTGGTAGACTGGATCATGGGCGGATACAGGGAATTGTCTTTCTCTCTCTCCTATCTGAACTCATGTGTTAAAAAAGGACAGCAGAGGGGGCCATCACGTGACTTTGGCCCCCTCTTCTGTCCTTTTCTAACGCACATTTTCAAATGGGAGGAGAGAGAGAGATAGACAATTCCCTGTATCCGCCCATGGAATGGATAGATAAAAGGCTGCTATTGGTCCCTCTAGAGTGTTTACCAAAAATATACCTCTGTAACCAAATCACGCAGGTGCTAATGATTAAGGATTATGTATTTTATCTTATTTTTCAATTTAAAATACCAACAACAAGACTTTTCTCAAAAGCAACTGGTGGTGCTAAAGGTCGGATAAAAATCTGGAAAAGTTTTCCTTGGAATCATCTTAACCCTTTCAAACCTAAAAATACTTTTTATTTAGGGGTAGATAAGGCCATCACAGCTGATCTGGGCACAATTTTCTCCTACAAAAAGATGTGCTTATCATACTTTCATTTTCTCCGTGAGATTCCATGTTATTTAGAAATTGTAATATATAATACATTGAAATGTACACCAGGGACCAAATAATGTTACGGCTTGAGGGTCCTCCGAAAGATGTTGGATGGTGCGCACGTAAGTATGTTTGCGTGTAGTTTATACCACCCGTAAGTGCTCACCAATCATCTGCGTGCGGGACCATGAGGACGTAAAATTATTTGGTCCCTGGTATGAAAAGGTTGACCTTATCATTCCTATGTTTTTCAACTTACCTAATTTTTCCCTAAAATGTTAGCATTCTGATGAAAACAACGGTTTCTTTCAATCTGTTTCAGTTCAAAGAAAATTTGAAAGAGCTCTATTGGAGGGATGACTTGGTGGGAGGCATTGCTCGCCAAATTTTAAGAGGACCTCAAGTAATTTACTATTACAATAAGCATTCCGAAACAGGTTACTGTCCACGAGTCTCCAAATTACTTCCACCTAGGTTAAGTCTCAGATCTTTTGCATCTTATGGTTTCCTTGCCTTTTTAGCATTTTTCTGTTTATTTACATGCATTTTAGACAAATCATTCATTAGCATAAGTTTATGGTTTATCATTGTTATATTTTTAGTCATGATTGTCAAAGCCAAATTAGGCTATAGTCCAGTACCAGTTCAACCTCTTGATGAAAGTGGTTGTTCTAATGCCTCTAGTTTTGAACTAGAGTGACACTTTTAATAAACCTAATCATTGTTTTAACTCCCAAAAGAATTAAAATCACTTTCTCAAGTTTTTTGAACTTGAAAAGTTATTTGACCTTTCTCTATTTATTATTAACTGAAACTTTTTGAACTGAATTTTCTTCCTGCTCGTTAAGATTTTAACTAATGTATTTTTGCTAAGCACATTACAGAGACTTTGTTTGAAAAGTGGACTTGCTTTCGTTACTTATTTAATTTTATTTAATGAGTTCCTGGTGTCAGAAGACCTCAGCTTTATGTGTCATCACAGAAATAAGTTCTGTTTTTTTACCTGTGAGCTTGGAACCAAAAAATGTCTGGTCCTGGAAGTGTGCGCCAGTTCAATTGCGTGCGATTTCGACCGATCAGAGAGCCCTCGCAAAACACATGACCGTGCGTAAGTTATACTTGGGACCTAACATTTTTTGGTCCCTGGTGTTCTATCAAATGTGAAAGTTTTGGCCGTCAAGAATTTGACGTGAGAGATGAATTCTCGTGTAATCAAAGTGACCTGTACTCTGTGTGCATTTTTGACGGTTAAAACTTTTGCGTTTGTTAGTGCAATGAGGCTTAGGAATGATCCTCGGATCCTTGATATTTGTGATTCTTGTATTGTTCTTTGTGGAGAAAATAATAGTGTTACTCTCTACACTCTGAAGTGTGCTCTAAGCTCCACTGCACCTTAAACCTAACCTAAAAATCTTCCATGGCGGTTACCCAGGCTACCCATTGGAGTGCCACTCTGGATAAATGGACAGCTTGTTACTCTCAACCCAGAGCGCGATACTCAAAGGCACAGTTTGTCTATCTATGCTACTTCATCTCAGGCTCACAAAAATACACCAGATCAGTCCCTAAAGCTCTATAGTATTATAAGCGACAGAATAGGTAAGAAGTAGTGCGTATAAAAAATAAGGATAGATTTCCAAAATTCTAGCTTTGGGTGATTTTTCCATAAACTGACCTGGTTTACAAGGGACTCGGTGTTACCAACCGAAACTTTTTTTTTTCTGTGGGAGTGAATTTTTAAATCAGAGCATAGCGAAAAAACACAAAAGCTTCAGTTTTCGTGTAAAATGTAATATTTATTAAATGTTTCATTTCGAACATACCTATTATTGGAAAAATGAGTGGTAAAGTGAAGTTCTTTTTTCTCTCCGTAATCGAAGAGTTTTCCAAAAAAAGTTAAAATAAAGTTTCATGGAAGTGGAAAAAAAAGAATTTAGAAGTGACGTCAACAAGACTTTGCACCTCACTACCCTCCAAAAGGGTAGTTTCAAACTTATCAAAGTATTAACTTTTCCAAGCATAGAGTCTCCACGATCCCACGTTGTGAAAGTAAAAAAGAAAAAACACGTGATACTTAATTTTTTATATACTTTCTTAGAATAAATCAACTTCTTTTTTTTTTTTTTTCTTATTTTTTTTTTTGAACCGGCTTGTTAAGTCTATCAATATTAAAAATGCTGAAAACTGTAACATTACAGCAAGCATCGACTGATTTCATCAATTCCTCATAACCATAAGGTTTACATAATAATAATGCCGGTAATATAGGTCATCTAAAATAAAAATAAGGGTACATTTATTGAACACAAATATCGTAACATCATGGCAAAAGATCTAATGTTATACCTTTTGAATTACAATTGAACATGAATATAACTTCATCTAGAAGTAATGGGGATGATACATTGAAACTAACCACTGTGAAATTACATTCTCTAGAAGAACAGGAAAAAATGTGTTTCACTTTTATTTTTTATTTTTCATTCAATTACCTGCTTACATTTTGAGGTCATTTAAAAGGTTCGTTACTCAAGAATTTACTTGCCAACAGTCATGGCTGAATTTTCAGAATAGATTTTTAGGCAAATGATCATTCACAATCTTTCATTTGAATTCAGTCACATTTTACAGTGATAGCCTGTTTTGAATTTTTCAAAAATCTAATTTACGAAGAGGTTAGAAAGTGATAATTCAATGAGTCTGTAGCAAACTGGCGTCAGTATTGTTTCAGGTTAATTCTGAAGTAAAATTGCGTGAAAATCACATTTAAAGCGTCTAAAGTTTCAAAACATACTCATGAACTCGCGTGAGGCATTTTGCGAGAAATCGGAGATGATGGTCAGATGAGCGGGTCACGAAGGTGGAGTCCCATATACTTGCTGCTTTCTCTATCAAAAATCACTCTTTTCAGCATAGAAAGTTGCGATTAGATGAGACTCCCCCATTGTGACTCAATCATTTGAACGCCAACTTGGAATTAAGTTAAAATCATTGAGTTTGTGAGTCAATTACGAAACTTCCTAATGCTCCCAACGTTATTTTCATGCGATTTTACAACAAAATGTACTACGGCTTTCAAAAGAAAGTATCTTGATAGGAATTTTCATTATTTCATTTCTCAACCAATTTAAATTTTTTTCCGGTGTTTAGGTAATTCAGAGTCTCACAGTATTGCAACTTGTGATACTACCCCTTAAAAAATCAAATACGGTAGAAAATAATAGAAAAGTTCAAGAACGATTTCGAAGAGAGGACTTTTTTGAGAAAGTTATAGTAACCCTCGAAAGCTGTAGCGAAAGTGTCTAACAGACCCACTGTGAGCAAAGATATTACGTTTTTTTTTTTTTTTTTTTTTAACCGAAAAATGAGATTTAATTTAGAGTCCAAACATTTTGGCATCACTACATTGCTCAGAGAAATTCTAGATTTTAATCCATGATTTTGATTCAGAGAATTAAAGAGCAGACTTTAAGATTGATTGAAAGAATGAGTAAATAAGTAAGCAAACAAAGTTTTGAAGGAAAACATTTGAGAAGGCATTAGGTTAAGTAAGTTATCAAATCCAGGGGCGCAATTATTATTCAAGAAGTTGGTCAGGCTTACACAGACTCCGGAACATGATCATGCTTCTTTTACTTGTTGCAGAATTGGATCTTACTTAGAATAAGAATATCATGAAATAAAACAAGTAACAAAAGAGAATATAAATCAACACACAAATAGGATGGCTTCAAGCAGAAGGGAACCAACTGTTCTGTTAGTGCAGAGGGGAGTCAACTTTTCAATTAGTGCAGAATAGAACCAACTTTCCTATTGGTGCAGAATAGAACCAACTTTCCTATTGGTGCAGAGGGGAGCCAACGTTTCAGTTAGAGCAGAACAGAGCCAACGTTTCAGTTAGAGCAGAACAGAGCCAACGTTTCAGTTAGAGCAGAACAGAGCCAACGTTTCAGTTAGTGCAGAACAGAACCAACTTTCCTGTGAGTGCAGAACGGTACCAACTGCTGTAGGTTTTCTGAGCAGTCAGATATCTTCTGCACACTCAGGATAGTTGAATCCTTTCTGCATAAAGCCATCCAATAGAAGCATATAAGATCAAAAGTGGCTAGATCCACTTTCTGACAAATTCGAGTTTACGGTGGAATATTGTAGAATCTTTTCAACTCTTTCCGGCAATGTTTTCAGTTCGGATCAAAATTAACCAAATTTACGTCTCCTAAGAGGTTGGAAGCGCAGGTTAGCGATGAAAGTGGCTTAAGCCTTGCATGTATAAGAATTTAAGAGTTTCCATAATCAATTAATCATATAAATACACAACAATTTATTAATTAAACTTATAAACACATTTTCTACACTAACTTAGTGGCTCAGTAGAGACGTGATTACAAAACGTTGGCCTAATCCAGTTTTACCCAAAACTTACTGTCTAGACTACTGGTATTGCATACCTGTGTCTTAGCAGGAATTTTTAAGTCATCAACAGACGTCTTTAAAGCCCTCAAAAGTTCATAGTTTGGGAAAAGTGTTTTGCTCTCTTCCTCAGAGTTTCTATTCACCCATGCATGCTCTCTCAAAAATTGGTATCATAATCCAATCTGGGTCATTATCCAAAGTGTCTAAATCCAATATTTATTCCAAAAAAACATGCAAATATTTTGAACTGTTATTCTTGAAAATTTCAGGTTTAATTAAACACATAAGCAAGTTTTATTTGAGCTCTGGTCAAAGAAATTTCATCTCGTCCAAAAGAAACAAAGAGTTTTTCACTTTTACCCAAGTTTGAAAAAGTAGATCTTGCCACTTTCGATCCTAAATGCTTCAATTATTCGTTAAGATCAGATTAAAACCTTATAGCAAGGTATCAGCTATACAAGCCATAAAGAGAGGGAGCTCTGCTTTTCCTTCGACCTTTCTTGAAGCGAAGGCAAAAGCGTTTTTTATGCAAGTGACTCGGTCAACTTCAGGAGTTTCACACCATTGCTGGTTTTTCAAATGAAAATCCCATCAGAATGCTGAAACAAAAATTCATTGACACATGTATTCTCAAGTCAAATAACCGAAAGATTTATTTATTTATATATTTATCTATTTATTTACTTATTTATTTATTTATTTATAGAGTTGTGCGAGTACTCGACTTTCTCGAGTATTGAGTCGAGTATCTTACTACTCGACTCGGCTTACAAATTCAATACTTGAAGACTTTTGAGTTTTTTTTTTTTTCCCCCCCCTGGGTCATACTTCAATTTTTTCGCCGTATTTTTCTAGCGCCGAAGTAAAAATTCAACCCACACTGATCGAAACCGCAACAGTATAACAATCCGATATACCCGCACGAGCTCACGCATTCCGGCACGCCACGCGAAACGCATTCTTTTGATCATGCCACCGCGCTGCAATGGAGCGCATGACTTCGTTCTCCCTAAACAAACCCTTCAATTCTTTTGGTAGTGCATTGAAGAGTTGTATACTTGAATATGTAATATTTGATTTGGAAATTTCAAGTCTTATTTTCTCATTATCAATGTTATGATGTCTACTATAATAGTGATGTGAAGGTAGTAGATCTGTTGGCTTGATAAGGTTATTAAACACAGAGACTTTAATGATTTCATAGATTTATAGAGATCGTAGAGGCATCAATGGTAGAGGCAAAAATTAAGGCAGCTACTGCCAAAGAAAACATCTAACACATTACAATATAATGGGCCTGTTGCAAACTTTTGCTACAACGATAAAGAGTGTTTCATCGTATGTAAAATCGCCCGAAAAGTCCGTGGGTGGCATCAGAAAGTCATGAAATGCGATAATAAACTCACAAGAAACGTTTAATGAAATCCAAGATGGCGGTAAAATATCGAGCAATCTGTATGCATGCACCTTTAACAGCCAAGGATTGCCAACGTTGACAACCTCACAGCTTCAGAGGTTATGTGTTTATTTACGTTGTGATTGGTTGTGATCGATATTGTGAGGTTGGCTATCCTTGGATGTTCGTAGTGCATGCATACAGGTCGCTCGATATTTTACCGCCATCTTGGATTTTATTAAACGTCTCTCGTGAGTTTCATACTGCATTTTATGACTTTCTGATGCCACCAATGGACTTTTCACGCGATTTTACATTAGATTGAACACTCTACAGCGCTGTAGCAAAAGTTTCCAACAGACCCATTGTCAGGAGGTAAAGAGGCAAAAAATGCTTACGTAACGATCCGATCACTGTCAACATTAATCCACCAACAAATGTACAGAGGTGGTAAGCCATCGTCATACTTCATTGCTTACTTCTTGAAGATCAGTGGTAAGTTCTTGAGTGTAAAGAGTCATTGATGCAATATGGTTATTTGGCATTACCTGCGCGAGAGAGTAAAATCAACTTTTGATAACTACAACTTAAAACTTTGAACAAATTCTGCTAAAAACAAAGACAAAGAAAGCATCTCTTTTCAGTAAGCAAGGACAAGTAGAGTTTGTTTCAAAAGTGTAGGCGCACCTAGGTCGATAATTTTTGGTAATTTTCAATCGTAATTTCTTCAAATCAAAACAAAACTTGACTGCCACTGTGATCTTTGATTTTACAGCATTATTCTACAATGAAAAGCTAATCTTTCTTCTCATTAATTTTTACAACGTAAAATGAGAAATATTGTTGGAAAATTCCAAAGATTATCAACCTAGGTGCACCCACACTTCTGAAACAACCTTTAGTAAGAGTTGGGAATGTTAAAAAAAAATCCTCTTTTAAGTTTTAACAGTGAAGAAAAAATCTACTAGGTGTCAAGCTACAGTAGAATCTCGATTATCCAGACCTTGATTATCCGGCTATTTTGGTAATCCGGATTTTCCGGACGGTCCCAGCGAAATCCCCATACATTCAATGTGTTTTTTTTTCGATTATCCGGATTTCGGTTGTCCGAAAATTTCAATTATCCGGACAGACTTCGCGTTCCGGCAGCAAATCTAACCAAATTTCTCCTTAATATTGCTTGAAAAAGAAAGGAAATAACTAGAAAACGCGATGTCCTATATAATAGGTAGCTCCACATTTACGTGGCAGGAATAACCGTACACAGGTTGCATAACTTTGCCTTTGAAGGGGCGTTTTAAAGAAATCTTTGCTGACTGCATTTCAGAGCGTCTTGATCGCGTTTTTTGGTGAATTTCGATTAACCGGATATTCGATTATCCAGACAACATTTTCGGTCCGGCGAAATCCGGATAATCGAGATTCTACTGTATATACATGGAATAGAAAATTAGACAACATTTACAGCTCTAGTATCAAATACACACAAATGAAAAACGACCATTAATGGGAGGGCAGTTCTACACCTCTCTTTAACTTGGAGAACGGGGGTTCCATATCCTCCATAATATCCTCTTATGAAAGTATTGATGTGTAAGCACTCCCAAATTTTGCCACCCCTGGTTTATGGAAATAAAAAGAAAGTTACAGACCTCAAAAATGATGTCTTGAAAGCCGTAGCAGAAAGTTGATCCAAATGGATTTCTGGTGTTCGTGGATGAGGCTCTGTTTAGAACGACCGGTCTCTGACTAGGTTTTAGGTACTCAGCAATAGCATCCCATTTGGTGTAGGCAGTAATCTGTTCCGGTTCATAAAACAGTAAAAGGAAAATATGAAAAGAAACTGTAGAAAATGGACGGAAAACTTCAAAATTGATAGAGCTGGGGAAAGAAAAGAATGGACAAATGTCAAAGTCTGGTGAGCTCAACAGTCATCAAACATTACATTTGAAATGCAGGCTGGAAGGTGTTGAGTGAAAATGATTTGGAACTCATCAGTATCTGACATTTGTCCTTTCTTTTCTTTCTCCAGCTCTATACAGTGCGCACCACATGGAGAAAAAAAATTTGGTTATGAGAACCGAACTTCGCCTCATATAGAACACCAAGGTGTTTAATTACAATAACTGAAGTTTTCGGTCGTGAGTACCGAACTTCAGTTAGGAGTACCAAAGATTTTGATAAGTGTGACTGATACTATGACTCGCATTTCCTTTCTACTGAAGGACTTCGATACTCCTAATCGAAGTTCGGTACCTACTCACAACCAAAAATTTTGGTTACTGGAACTGAACACCCTCGGTGTTCCATATGAAACAAAGTTTCTTTCTCCGCGCAAAAGTACCAACACTAACGCTGTAACTTCACAACTGAACAAGCCAGCATAATGATTTTGCACTCATTCTATTGATTGAGTAAACAATCAGTCTCAGGGCTATTTAAGTCCTTCCTCCTGACATGGGATGTTTGGACACCTGAGAGTCTGAACTTCAGCTATACAAAGTTTTACATCGATAAGAACATCCTGGTAGGAGCTGAGGAAGATCTCCAGAAAAAGGGTTAGTGAACTAGTTTTGTAATTTGCTTCCCAATGCTACAATTTAAAAAACGAATTCCTAATCTATATTCTATACACATGAATCTCCTCTCCATTGGATACACATTACATGACTTATTTTTGGTCATTTTGGGCATGAGCATTAAATATTTTCCCCGCAGCTGTAAATCAAATATTTTTTAAGTTTTTCTCAAAATTGAGCCATGAACCCTTTGTTTGAATATGCTGTTGATTAGTGGAATCGACCAGTCTTATTAGCAGCATCTAATCAGAGACAAACAGAGACCCAGCACAAAACTTACTACAGGTGTCCACTTTTCTGGCTCAATTTATAATTGGAACTCATCGAAATAACAGCCAACTATTGCCTACTGTTGACTGATAAGCACCTCGTTTTCATTCGCCAAGCAAAACCTGCTTCCGTTTTCGGGACCGCAGACCAATCACAGCCTTTTGTTGAGCTCACCGGCTATGAGCTATGTTTATCGTTGCAGCCGGTGACTCCCGAACAAAACTGTGCGCGCTAAACTTGCGAAACTTTTCTAACATAGGAAGCATACGGTGTGCTGGGTCTCTTATTTTTCTCCGCATCTGGTGATCAATTCATCACTAGAGGGCCCAAAAAACCACAGGGAGATAGGAAAAAATCAAAGTTACCTGAAGTTTGGAATATTTTGTTTCTATAATGTCTGAATTAGAGGTTTGAATTTGTGTAGCAGGCAAGCTTAAGACGAACTCACAGCGGTGATACCTACAACAGAAAATAGATGAATCAATGGATAGGTCAGTCTACTGCTCTGACTATTGGAGGAGCTCTTATACCAGTGTTTTATATTGAACAATAGACCAGTGCATTAAAGAAAGGTGTGCTCGGGTACTGGTAGGTATTAACTCTTTTGACAGTTTCAGACATAATGAGGCAGTTGGAAGGGTCTGAAATTGTGTGTTTTTTTTATGAGGAAAATGATAGTACTTGATGAGCTAAGAACAATGATCCTTTAGGGTAATTTCCTAAGTGTCCCGTTTTGGAGATACACACGTGTAAAGTTGCAAAAAATCATGTGCGTAGTGACGTCACAACATGCAATTCCCATTTAAAACAATGTATTTTGGGCCAAAATTTCGTCTCCAGAACGATGGGACTTAACGCTTTGACTGCTAGGTTAGGAATGCAGGTACAGCTAGGGTGTGAATGGGAAACTGTGCAAATTTATGAATTTTTACGTGTTTATTTTATTTTATTTTTTTCTATTAATTTATTTTTTTCAGGAGTTTTGAGGAATCCAGTCACGATTGCGAGTATACTCATCCGTAGCTCTAAGAGAAGAGGTTTCTCCACCGCGAGTATACTTGTCCGTAGCAGTTAAAGGGTTAATTAGAGGCCAAAGGCATCTTTGTTCTCAGCTCATCAAGTACTTTCATTTTCTTTATAAAAAACGCAACATTTCAGACCCTTGCAACTGCCCCATTATAAACTGTGTCAGTAGTAGTAGTAGTAGTAGTAAAGTCCAGCCGCCCAAACCTTGTGTTCGTAATGCTTGTATTTCAAAGCCAATGACTGGACTGAGAATACAAAAAAGGGAATAAGAAGGAAGGGAGATACCTACCAAGGTACCTCACTGTGAGGAAAGAGGACAAGAGGGATACCGCACCAAGCGTGACACCCTGACGAAAGGAGTTATCTCAAGAGTACACAAGAACTGGTATGCTCTCGAAATTATACTTTTTATTTGTTTTAATTCAAAAACTCATCAAAACAACGTTTGAAGTTAGCTGCTAATCTCTTTTATGCGCACAAATTAATTTAAAAACACTGAGTACAGTAATTTAAAGTAGAAGAAGATTTGAAGGAGACGTAATCACAGAATACTACACTCAGAGCAGAAACTTAAATTCATTTTGAAACATTTTTTACATTGGGTAGCTTCGGGTCCACCATTTTGGAAAAAGAGCATTTCTGGCACTCCGATATCGAATAAAAAAAATTATTCAATCTCGAATATCTAACTGGTTTCAAATATTTGCCCATCCCTAGTATTCTGTGATATGATATTTTAATATTGTTGGTTCCATCAGTTGGTATTTTTAAGAGAAGAAAAGGCAAAATTTGCCGCCTCCCCCGCCCCAAAAATTTGCTGCTACAGGCACATGCCTACTGAGCCTTACAGGAAATACAGCCCTGGGTAGGCGCTATAATCCCTGAGCTTTGTTTCATAAGTGCAATGTAAAAGCAGCACATCATTTCCCAATTTAATTCAACCCCCATTGGATTTGACATTAGTCTTCACCCCAAATCGGGAAGGGCTATAAGATTACAGTGCTACTGAACTGACCTGTTATTAAGAGACCTTAACATTTGTCAAGAGTAAATATTAACAAGCTTATAATTATGTTTACTTACACATTAAAGTTAAAGTGTCCAGGATAATTTGTGTGCAAAACAAACTTCTTTGCTCTTTGTGATTTGGCATCAAATAAAATATCCTGTAACATTAAGAACGGACAGTGAACTGAAGAATCAAACAAGCGCAAATAAAGAAATAGAACAGGGCAAAAATAAGTGTAAATAATGATTTTAACTGGAGGAACGAGCGGAATCAGTTTCAGAGCTAAAACTTCAATTTATTGCCTGACACTTTATCTCCCAAAATTGAAACATAGCAAATATTTTTAAAAAGTATCAGGCAATTTTTTTTTCTTTTGACAGAGAAGCAAAAGTTGCTTTCTCTAGAGATCCGCAGATCGCATGAAAGTGAGGAAGTTTGCACAATTTTTTTCTTCCTTGGGTAATGGTAGCAAGATTATATCTAAAAACGGCCTCAAAACGCTGAAAATATCGGTCATCTTGCGTACATACAACGTTAGAATGTTGAAATAAGCACACAAAAAAGTCATAATTTCTTTAATTTTCGCGGAGAATTTTTTTATGAAGATTCTGTGAGAAAAAAATCCCGGATCGCATGAAACTTCCAACGCTTAGGAACATTTAGCACCCCTGTTCTATCACATGTAAAAATTGCTTTCCTTTAAAAATTCATGTATTTTAACATTGAAAATCAAATCTACACTGTTTCTAATGTTTCACTTTGTCACCTTGATCCAAACTGAGGACTTTTTTATGACCTTATAAATGAGCAAAGAACTTACTAGCCCCAATGAAAAATAGTTGAAGAAGAAGTCCGATCGTCGACGAGAGACACGTTTGTGAGCGTTTGGACTATGGATTTTCATTTTGTCCTCTGCTTTGTAAAATACACGCGATGGAGCACCTAATATTGTTGTAACATCCTGACTAGTTGAGTTGAAATAGATTTCCGAGATAAGCACATTCTTCTTACTTTCTGTTCCTCTACTAATTCCTGGTAACAGAATATTAACAAAACAAAAGTTAAAAGCTGAAAACTTACTTCAAAATGGATACAGTCGACAATTTGAAGGCCCATAGGCGGACCATATCAGGGGCTAGAGGGGGCTATAGTCCCCCTCAATTTTTTTGAGCCCCCCCCCCACTTTTTTGGTCACGGTCCGCCTATGTGAAGGCCTAAAAATTCATTGATGCCAAGTTCGCATTATTTCATCAATTTTTAAAGAAGATGTTAAGGGTTACATTAGCCAAAGACAAATAGAGACAGAGCACTAACCAGCTGCAGCAGAGGCACACTAAATTCTCGCAGATTCAACAAAACAACCGTCAACACCTCTCTGATGTCGCAGGGTGTTGAATAGTGAACACCCTCCACTTCAGTTCCCTGTTCACCCCCCCCCCCCTCAGAGTTTTCAGAACGTCACCATTCAACAACCTGTAACACCAGAGGAGTGTTGACTGTTGTTTTGTCGAATCCGCGAGAATTCAGCGTGCCTCAGATTGTATTTTAGCGTAGCACTCAGTCTCTATTTGTCTCTGATATTTACATGGGGTCTTCGGCCTGGTATTACGAACCTTGGTTTGTCCAAACCAACAGTTTGACTCAGCCAAACTACTGATTAAAGGGTCAGAACTAAGGAGGCTCGACCCCTAGAACCAGAAGATAAAAAGAGGTCGCAAAACGCCACTCCTCATAAACCTGAGGTTAGTCTAACCACCGCCAAACTATCACCTAACCAGAGGTCATAATACCAGGCCTTAGAGCGCCAACATGGTTACCGGACCCCGACCTTGAGGAGTTTCAGTGTTGCCACATTCAGTATTCCAGCCTGATAATTGTATCAGCCGAGGAATAGCCCCTCCAAAAAGCGTGTTCTGGATCCGCCCCTGGTCAGAACCAGAGTAAAGAAAGAAAGGGCAAGAGTTTCAATGGAGGAGGAATAAAGAAAAAATACAAACCTTCATAAAATATATGCAGTTTTAGACCTTTGGTTGAAGTTTCGTCCCTTAAAACTTCGACTTGATCCAAGAAAGTGAGATTGTGGTAACAAGAAAAAGGCAAAGGTGGAGGTAGAGCACTGGACAATTTATTTCCCCTATAAAGGCTTAGCTGCGAGACAACAGGAGACAGACCATTTGGAAACTTAAGCGATGTAAGTCCTGCATGGGACACATTTGACTGGAAAAAATTAAAATTATTTTAGCGCTTTTAGGATAAAGAGGCTTGCAAAGAAAGAAAAAAATAATCCAATATTTCACTCTTGTTTTAACAGCTCGTTAAGAATCGGTGAGGGCTTTGAAATCTGCCAAGAACTGCTATGGACAGTTTTAATGCGAAGTCAACGGTTAGCCAAAAATTACAGCAATGCGCTCATCGGTTGCAATCAGTTGTGACAAAACTCGCATAGCGTTCCATCCAAACTATCTCACTCACTCTCCCGTGACCCCCATGTATACCTATCTCTTTCTATTTTCAAAATTCGTATTTACATTCGTACATATTTTACAACATAATATTATCAAAATCGCATTAAAATGCCTCGAGGAATTCATTGCCGTCAAAAAATTTCACGAAAGACGTCTCTACAAATGATTTTTGAAATTAGAGTGAGACGGCAGTACATGGGGGTTCCATGAGAGCAAGAGAGACATTTTGTCTTTGTTTGGAACCCTCATCGCTAGATGACGGCATCACTAAAACCGTCTATAAATAAGTCTGAATCCACTCATTTGCATTTATTCATTATTCCATTCATAATTTTGTTTCCTTTTATCATTTTATTTTTATTTTCTATTCTTTTTTTTTCTTTTTTAAATTTCTTGTCTTTCCTTTTTTTTTGGTTCCATAAATGGTTACCTAAATGGTCTCATGATAAATGAAAACGTGTCAATTCAATCAATGTTTTCCTTTTTCCATTTCTATTTTTATTTCCTATTCTCTCTCTCTCTCTTCTTTTTTTTTTTTGCTTTTTTTATTCTGTTTTTCTTTTTTAAAATTTGTTCTTCTCTTTTCTTTTTTCCTGGTTTTATAAATATATAGTTGCCTATTTAAAATGGCCTCACATAAGATGAAAATGGTGTCAACTCGATCAATTCTTTGATCGAATTTTGTTGAAGAGTCGTCCAGCAGGCTGATTACGAAGGATTAAGTCTTAATTGCATCAAGTCGCAATCCAGTGCGTGTTATTTTTAAGGGTGTCATTACGATATATTCCATTCTGATAAGAGCCTCCAATCTCTATGATGTGTGCACAATAGCTCAGGGGTCATAGGTGAATTTCCACTGAGACGAAACGGTTTCTATCGGAATGACTCCACCCATAAGAATAACACGTATTTGATCATCGCCAGGCGATGGCATTACATTACGATCATTCCTGATCAGCCTGCAGATGGAGTTACTAAGAAATTCTTTTTTAATCCATTCTCTGAAGATTTAATTTTAAAATCCACTAAAACTACGAAACAAATGAGTGAAAAAAAAGTTTTGAGGTTGGCCACAGTACTTGCAGGAACAGTTGGTTGGTGCCGACAGCCATACCTATAGGAAAAACTACTTTGGTCAGTGGCGCTACCTATCGGAGAAACGCCACACTACTAGAGTGTGAATGCGGATCATGCTGCGCATCAATGCTGGGCTCGTCAATTTAAGGGAATGGGTTAAGAGGCGAAAATAATTATCTTTCTACCATAAAATAACACAAGAGACTCACCTGGAGTTTGGAATCTACATGAAACGTGAAGGAGAGACCTCTGAAATTCAGAACAAATGTTTGTTTTTCTGCATCATAAATTGCTGGATGTGTGGCACCGAATGAATGTTCTATTTGTTCAATGCTCGGCAGTATTTCAGGTGTATTAAAAAGCAGCCCACTGAGTTGGACAAAAAAAAAATACACAAATGAATACAAGAGAATTCACTAAACTGCATGGTTTATTGGACAAATTTTGACTATAAAATGAGATGGATGAATAAGTGGGGGAAAAAAAATACACAGAAATACAGTGAAAAATTTCTAGATTGCAATTTAATTTGCAAAGCGTTGGTTTCACAAAATTCAAACTTAATGTTGAGCCAAGTGCTGCTGTTTCCTCGTATGTAACTCTATCCTAAGCAATCTCAAAAAAGTTCTCAATTTGGAGGTGAAAAGAAATAAAATATGCTATTTGCATCTGATACTTACCAATACTTCAGCTTCACTAATCTCATATTAACTACATCAATAATCTGAAACAGGGAAAGACAAAATCATTGGTTGAAACAAAGAAGAGGAATTCAATGAAGTACTCCTCACATTCCTCAAGGGAAAAAGTTCCCAATACAAACTGCATTTTCTTGCAGTAACTAATTCTTCAAATGGTTCTCAGCAAAAGTTCTCGCGGTACCCTAATCATTATGTTTCAAAGATATACCGGACTAAAGTTTAGGTTATCTTTTTATTTATTTATTAGATAACCGATATTTTTATTTATTTGCATACATATCAGCCACAATACATCGCTACAGTACATGTCAATTACATGAAAAGAAAATTATGTAGATTTTTTTGTGTGTTTGCAGTCAATAGCCAAACACTATTTGAGAAACCAGTCTCCTTTCCGTTCAACTCAAAGATGTTTGCTGTTTTAGCATTCTACGCAGAGCACATGGGCTCGTCAGTTACTTAACGTTAACAACTTGTGTATGAGGCTTGAAACCGTGGCAGCACTGAAACGAAAACTGGAGGTAAACAGTAGCTGATAAAATGAAAAATAAAATTAATACGAACCTTAAGCCTCTGTGAGATCGAGTCAAAAACCAGTCTAATTCCATCTTGCGGTAGATTCAGAATGAGATCTGCATCTAAAGGAGCCT
Organism: Trialeurodes vaporariorum; assembly: GCA_011764245.1. Classification (NCBI taxonomy): domain Eukaryota; kingdom Metazoa; phylum Arthropoda; class Insecta; order Hemiptera; family Aleyrodidae; genus Trialeurodes; species Trialeurodes vaporariorum. The sequence goes on along the minus strand of VMOF01000002.1, from coordinate 10,901,244 downwards.
GAAAATCAGAAGAACAAATAAATATTAATTTTTGTAAGATAAATGGGAGTACGCAAACTGCACCATAATAACTCACAAGTCTTGTTAAAGACTGATTGACATTATTTCTCCCAATTCCTTCCCTCCCCTCCTCCCACAAGAAAAAAAGAGACGGAAAGAAAATAAAATAAAAAAAAAAAACAAGTTGTGATTCTTTATAATATAGTGTTTGTATGCATTGTTAAAAAACAATTTTCACAAGTTTCCGAACGAGTTCTATTTCAATAATCTGAAGAGAAATGAAAGAAACCGTCTTTTTTCATGTCCACAATCGCTCACTGTGGACCGCTATTGTTCACAGGGCCGGTCTTTAGGCGATGCCACATAGCAAAGCACCTTTTGCTATTGTCATTGTATATGTATATGTGACGCTTGACGCTCTCGGTTTGTGCAATCGAACAGTGGCAGTAAATATTAATCAATTTTTTATTTTGTGGACAACCGTAAATGCCGAGCTTCTCGAGCAAGAACCCTGTGGGATTTTCCTTCTCCTAGGCTGATAGCACTGCTGCGAGCGATTGTGGACCACAAACTTCCACATGGTTTGGAGCTCGCGAACTATCCTGAACGAAGAAGATGAATGATGCGCACTGTACAGTCGGCATTCCAATTTCTCTAATGATTTCCACTCGTCACCTGTAACCACGTAACTTTTTCGGCGGAGTTCACAATGCATTCACGGTTTGCTTCTGAGAAATCACTGTGGACATGAAAAAAGACAGCTAAAGATGGAGCCAACTTACTGAGTCGCTGTAAAGAACCTGAACACCTTTAATGACGCCTACTTGTGATTGGATAATTGCTACTGCCTGAGCAAAATGCATTCCTGTTGAGAAAGAAACAAACAAAAAAAAAAGATGAATAAAATTGAAATTATAATGATTCACGACTGAGTTTGCAGCTGTAAAAGACAGGCAGGAGTTAAAAAAACCAGTTTAAAGATGGTGAGGCTCAAAGTTTTCATCCTGTCAAAATGCTTACAAAAGTAGCAGCTCTGGAAAAATTGCATCTTTCAGATCATGGCTCTGTTTTTGGTTAGTTCCAAAAACTAACACAGAGAAACATTTTCCAGTTAATTCAAGCGGACGTCCGCTTAATACTTAATTAACCAGAATTCCTGTTGTTTCAACAGGAATTTTTGTTAATTCAGTAGTGTTGCAGGAACAGGAATTTCTCGTTTAAGTATCAGGAATTCCGGTTAAGTAAGAATTAACAAGACGTCCGGTTACAGCAACAAGAAATTTTTCTCAGAGAAATTAGAAAGCTAATTAAAAGAAATGACAACCAACTGTTTAACTAGTACAGTGGGTACAGGAAGGTTAACGTGTAACCAAAAATCACGACAAAACTTGAGAGTAACATTGCATGCCAACATTACACAGATGTGTAGAAAATAATAAAGAACTATCCATCAGAACTATCTGGTTTGTTTTTCCATCTTGTTTTTAGAGTTTAGTTGCCATTGTGGCATTTGTTTCTTCTTCCTTACATCTTATTCTTTGTTTAAATTCGCACTATCTTAGATTATTGATTATTTTATTTCGTTCTCCTTATTGGACGAACCTAAGTCTCTGCTCAAATACATTTTTTTTTTTTTTGCTGCGAGTGGTTTTTGTTCTTCTGATAATTTACACTATCTAGTTTGTAAACGCATTATTGTTTGTTTTGTTTTTTGGAAGAATAACTCTCTGTTGCTATTATTAATAATACATCTTTGATGATTAATTTTATTGCAACATTTTTTAAAATGTGAATCAAAAAATTTTAATTTTTGGGGGATTTCAAAAAACAATTTTGAGATTTTTAAGATCAAAACATATTAGGGGTCCTTTAACTTTTATTTCTGGACAACCCCCCCCCCCCCCCTTGACACCAAAGTTTGCCTTTAAAGAAGATAATTTATTGCATTTATAGAGGCCTTGACAATTTACAGACCCTGCACAACCTCAAAAGCAAAGCATCACTGATGTTGTCGCCTCTGAAAAAACTTTTTAAATTGATAACTTTTTTTGGCACTTATTCACCCTGATTTTGCCGCCCGAGGCAAAGGTACCCACATTCCCCCTCCACACAGCTGTGTAGTAAGGATAAATCCTTTAATAGGCGCTTTCTCTCTCCCTTTGTCTTCAATCACATAAATGATCATCATTATTTAAGTCTCCTTTACTTCAACCATCCTAATCTAAATCATTATTATAATTGTTAATTGATTCCATTTAGTTCATTACACAAACTGACTGCGCTTATAGAAAAGTTACTATTTCCGACAGTTAATCAAAGAAAACTCATGCAGGGTAGATTTTTCTGAAAAAAAATAAAAAATTAAAATAAAATAAGTCAAGGAACAAAGAAATCCTCCGTTTCAAAATAATGCCCACATGCAGCAATATTCAAAAAAAGCAAAACCCAGATTTAAGCCTGGTGGGGTTCTTGAGAGGTTTACAGTAAGTAAATGAATTATTGCATAGAATGTAAACCGCAAAAAAAAATAAAAGAACAGAGGTGTACCATTGAAGAAGACCCAGATATACTCCTAACTCTGGCCATAGGCAGATACAGGAATTCATCTCTCTCTTTCCTCCAATTGGAACGCAAGTGTTAGAAAAGGACAGAGATAGAGGCTAAAGTCATGTGATGGCCCTCTCTGCTATCCTTTTAAATCACATACGTTTAAATGGGAAAAGAAAGAGACAGACGAATTCCTGTATCCACCTAAGACTCTGGCTGATGACATCACCGCATCCAAAAAGCTCATACTAGCGATAGGAAGTGGTTTGATTAGCTACGGCAGGGGCACTCGCTACGCAGTCATACGATACGCTATGAAGGGCTGCATAGTTTAACGGTCTGATGGACTTGGTAACACATTGTCCGATCACACGATTTGCAGTATATAGTGCGCAACTGCTCCTAGCAAACACTTCAGTGCATCGGGCACGCACCATTTCAACAATAGCCAAATTACACTCCATGTAGGTACAGCACTGAGGCGACAGGTAGGTTGGCAGGATTTTTGTCAGGTGTGCGATTACATCATACGGGGTATTCAACTTTAACAAGATAAGCACATAGGGATTTCTCAAAATGTAACATTGAGTTTCCTCCTACAAGTAAGAATTTGGACTGTTCATGTATTTGAGACACTTTTTCTTGGCAGCCATTGGTCTAGAATTCATCCCTTTATTGTCTCGATGCAGAAAAGATTATGAATGGCAGTACTTTTCAATATACATAGATAAACTACATCACAATCTTCTTTGCATGGATGCAGTAAACAGATTAATTCTAGAACGCTACCTTTGACACAAAGCAAGCTGATCCACTTGGCCACAGAAAAACTTTGCTAAAGCTTCAATACTCATAACCTTAAGGACAAGTCCTCCATAAACCTGAGACCAAAAGTTTGCAAATTGGTATTAGTTTCAAATTCGAACAAAACACTGCACGCAGAAGTCAAAATGTTACAGTTAGCTACTGACACTTTGCGGGTGTCGGAGCACCGCAGAAGTCAGGATTTACAGAATAAAATTTTGCTCGCTAACATCCGTGGCAAAAAAATAAAATAAAACAGGACGAGAAGAGAAGAGACAGAAGGAATAAAAAGGACAAGATAGTGTTAATAAAGTTAAGGAAAAACCAACCAGGGAAGAATGGGCAACAGAAGTAAACAAGGCAAACATTACAATTGGTAAGTGATAAGAACTTTAAATTAAAACGACGAACCTAAAACAAATTCCCATTGATCACATCCGAGGGATCTTTCGGGAACGATCTCGAGGTCGAGCATAGTTGAAAATTCCGTTTAGAACAGTTTATATTCGAATGAAAGAAACATTTAATGCTAACTATTGAAAAATGGTAAATATCTTTGTGACAGATCCTTTGTTATTGTTATTGTTATTGTGAGTCAAGGTGAATCCATAGGAGGAGCGAGGAGGTCAAGATGATGTACAAGATGAGACTGTTTTTCAGTATCTACGTCACAGAGCGATGTTTACCAAACATGATGTTTTCGTAAAAGTACGTATTCCATGTTTGTGCGATTGGTTGACCAATGCCTCCGTGATTCTACAGGCCACGGACCCACTTTGGTGACGTCATCCGAGGTATATGGAAGAACTAGAGTCCCTGTATATCAAAGAGTCTCGCCATACGGGGTATAGATTCTGATTGACTGCTAGATTTTAGGCTTTCACGGAGCTCAAGAAGGCGTTCTGTGTTATTCTCCATAAGAGAACCGTTAAAACACCCCTACGAGGAGACGTACACGCCTTCTCGGTGAACCGAACCAATCAGAGTGGACGCCTCCTTCGATTTCTTCTTCACGTGTCGAGACTCTTTGATATACAGGGACTCTAGGAAGAACCAGGTATGGACAGGAGGCGGGGTTTAAGGGGCTTTCGAGTTTTCCCGCCAAATGATGACGACACGCTTGCTTTGGCGATGACGTAGCCGTCACCTACTGCAGTAGCGAGAGATGGGGATCACGGGAGAGTGAGTGAGATAGTTTGGAACGGTAGGCGAATTTTATCGCGACCGTCTAGAACATCTGTGACGTAGCCGTCACCTACTGAGATAGGCTCCGCCTCCTGTCCATACCTGTTCTTCCATATACCTTGGACGTCATCACAGTCCTCAGTGATGACAGAGTCCCTATAAGGGATTTTAAGTTGCATGTAGCGGTCTGATTTTCTGCAATTTGTATTCGTGAAATGATAATACAAGCCAAGCTGAAACAGTAATGAGTCACCGTTTGTTCCTACGTCCAATAGATCTCGAGTTGTGCGGACAGTTACAAACGAGCAAAAATACATTATTTCTTATGGGAGATATGCCTCATGACGTCACTGGGCATACCTCTTTATGTCGATGACTTGGTCGATGACAGTCTTACCTTTGAGGAAGATTCGAAGGTCCGAGACAGTGTTGCCCTAATCGTCCGTGACTTCAAGAGTTCAAGTGTTTGCAGAAGTAATACATTTTATTGGGATGCAAATCGACCGATCAGAGACTCCTGCTCGTGCTTGCCAAACCTAGACGATAAACAACCGGTGGCAGGTGTTTGACCTCGGTAGCTTGGTTTGAGATTTGAGTATATGGACCGTTAAATTACGTAGATGAATGTTTGATCAGACTTCAAAGCTCTCAGTCGGCTCAGTGGCACTTAAGCACTGGGGGGTACCGACTGTGGTGGAGCTTTGAAGGTGATAAACAGGAGATGCTCTCACGCATGCAGCCCGGATTTGCAGCCCGTACTAGACGAGCTTACCAAGCCGACTCGCGAGTAGAGCTAAAATTCGGAGATAAACACGGTGATTAAGTAGATATTTGATTTGACGAAGAGGACTGTATAATTGAAGATTGAACGATTAAGAGTGAGCAAAAACAAAACGATGAATAAAATGATAATAACAATGTAGAACTAGATAACTTGACGTACTCTACAGAGTAATTAACAAGGTGAATGAATTTATAATAAAATGCTCGACGCACTTCTATTATAATACGAAGGATATAGACTTGACGCCTAGCTATAGAGTGAGAAGTGATTTTACAAGAGAGGTCTCGCTCGACTATTCTCAGGGAGTTTGTCTGGGGAACTGAATTCTCACTGTTCAAGGGCTGCGAGTTGAGCCCAGCCGTCGCAGGGGTTGCTCCGCCCGCGCATGCGCAGTGCGCACATGCTTTGGTCAGATCAACCCCCACTCGGACTGCTCAGTCGCAGACCTTGACAGTGAGAGAGAGAGATAGATAGAAAAGAAAAGAGAAAGAGAGATAAGAGAGAGGTGGAGAGGGAAGAAGCGAGTTTCAGAGAGAAAGAGAAAGTGTGTGAGAGATAGATTGGAGATGGGTCATCAAAATTAACTTGGAATAAAATAAGAATAAAAATATCATAGATAGAAACTTAAAGTATAAACTGATTAAATTACTTGAATACTTAACATACCCCCCACCTTGAACCCTTGCCGGGTTTAAAAAAAACGATATGCTATGATACAAACCCATATACATAACTACAATTATAACTATAGCTGTATCTATACCTATAACTATAACTATATACATTATTGAGTTGGGAGTGGGTAAACCTTGACCGCAGGTCTCTTGAAGGTTCCCGTTGTGGTGCGGACCGTGACGACACGAGTTACATTGTCCTTGCCGGGGTGGATTGCATCGATGATCCCTTTCTTCCAGTGTGTGGGTGCGGTGTCATTATCTGCTACTATGACGATGGTTCCTGTCTTTAGATTGGTCTGGTTTTCGTGCCACTTGTTGCGTTGTTGCTGAGTGTGGAGGTAGTCACGTGACCACACGCGCCAAAACTGCTGGGTGATTTGTTGCAATAGCTGCCATCGTGATAGCCTGTTAATTGGGGTCTCTGTGAGGTCGTATTCAGGTACAGAGATAAGAGGACCACCAATTAAAAAATGGCCCGGTGTTAAGACATCAATTTCTGACACATCAGTTGACAGAGAGCAAAGTGGGCGCGAGTTCATCATAGCTTCGATTTTCGAAAAAATTGTTGTAATTTCTTCAAAAGTCAAAGTTTGTTCTCCAACGACTCGCTTGAGGTGATATTTGGCAGATTTGATCCCTGCCTCCCACAAGCCACCAAAATGTGGAGCAGCTGGTGGAATAAAGATCCATTCGATTTTTCGTGACGAAAGTTGAGTCCGAATGTGGTCGTGATTGGCCATCAAAAATCGAAAACTTCTGACAGTTGGCGTTTGGCACCTGTAAAGTTTGTGCCATTATCACTGTATATTTTGTGGCATAAACCGCGGCGGCTTATGAAACGGTCAAAGCAGGCTAAGAGAGCGGCACTTGAGAGGTCGCTCACAATTTCGAGATGCACGGCTTTGGTCGCCATGCACACAAACAAACAAAGATAAGCTTTTGACAGCTTCGGGTTTCTTCGCTTGTGTTCGCGGATTGTAAATGGACCTCCGAAGTCGATGCCGACTTCCGAAAAGACTTTCGACGGTGTCACTCTAGATGGGGGTAGGTCTCCCATCGCAGGATGCGAGTTAACGGGCTTAACTCTGAAACAGGTGAGACATTTGCTCAGTCGTGATTTGATGATTGATCGAGCAGAGAGGATCCAAAATTCTCTGGCTAGAAGAGACTGGAGAAGTCGTGGACCGGCGTGCAAATACCTTTGATGAAAGGCATCAATGAGTAAATTGACAAATTGATCATGCTTAGGCAGCAAGATCGGATGCGTTGATTTGAAAGGCAAGTTAGCGTTGCGCAGCCTACCCCCCACCCTGAGGAGACCCTGGTGGTCGATGAAGGGTTGGAGCGCCTTCAAATTTTTTGATACTTCACGGCCGTTCCTTAAGTTTTGAAGGTCAGCGGCGAAATGTTTGTGTTGTACCAATTTAGCGAGAGCTGATTGGCCACAGTTGAGCTCTGTGACTGAAAGGGTTGAGGTTTTGATTCGTTTGTTGGCTGCGAGGCGTAAATTTGAAATAAATCGAAGCATCCAAGCGGCTATGCGTTGCAATTTTGAGAAATTTGAATATTTTGCAAAAAATTGATCAGCGAATTCGGAGTTGACTGCCAAAAGGACAGGAGGCGTGGTGCTTGATTTGATACCGGTTGCAATTTGAGTACGATACTTTGAACCATTTCCATAAGAGTTGGGCCAAGTGTCGATGGGCGATGTCAGCCATTTTGGGCCTGTCCACCAAAGATCATGATTTTGAAGATTTTCTGGTGCACAGCCCCGTGATGCCACATCTGCAGGATTATCGCCGGAAGCCACGTGTCGCCAGGCGGTCGGCTCGACATTTTCTAGAATGAATGTCACTCTATTTGCCTCAAAAGTTTTGAGCTGACACGGTATTGTTTTCAACCAAGCAAGAACAACCTCCGAATCAGTGAAAGTGAATAGATTTTCGATGCTTAATTTGTCATTCAATAAGGTTTTACAATGGTTGATCAATGTTGATAGAAGCTGAGCTCCGCACAGCTCTAATCGAGGAATTGAGATAGTTTTTGTTGGCGCCACTCGAGACTTTGCGGCAAGAAGTGCAACCTTTACAGAGGAAAGTGTCTCAGAGCGCAGATACACTGTTGCAGCGTAGCCAGACTGCGAAGCGTCACAAAAACCGATGAGTGAATGACTGTTCGCGTCGTCTAACGTGACGCAACGGTCGATTTTGATGCTACTGATGGATGGTAAATTTTCGCAGAATTTGCTCCATTCAGTATCGAGAGGTGGCAACACTGGAGAGTCCCAGTCAACCCCTTGCAACCAGAGTTGTTGCATGATGATTTTTGCTTTAAAGACGACTGGTGAGAGCCAGCCAAGAGGGTCATAAATCTTGGCGATTTGAGACAGAATATTTCTTTTTGTGATTTTGTGTGGAGTTGATTGCGCGTAATAGAAAAAACTATCAGAACTTGCGTCCCACCGTATGCCTAAAAGTTTTAGGATAGAATTTTCATCGGTTAAATCAAACGATGTGACGCAATCCTCGGGAGGAATTTGGCTAAGCAATTCAGGGCGATTGCTTGCCCATTTTCCGACCTCAAAGCGACCCAGTTCAAGGAGAGAAATGGTCTGTTGCTGAAGCTGAACAGCTTCTTGAACGTTGCGACACCCTGTAGCAATGTCGTCAACATATATATCTTCACGAATGACTTTTGCAGCTAATGGGTATTTGTGACCCTCATCGTGTGCAAGTTGGTTGATGGTGCGCAGAGCCGCGTAAGGAGCGGATGCAACGCCGTATGTTACGGTGTTAAGCTCGTAATCTTTGATTTTGCCATTTTGGCGCCAAAAAATGTGTTGATATTTTCTATCTTCGGGGCTAATTAAAATTTGTCTGTACATTTTACGAATGTCGCACGTAAAAACTACCTGATGGGTTCTGAATTTAAAAATTATATCAAAAATGTTTTGCTGAAGTTTCGGACCAGCATATACAATATCGTTCAAGGAAATTCCCGAGCTAGTGCGCTGAGACCCGTCAAATACCACTCGGTATTTTGTACTAGTGCTATCTTTAACTACACAATGGTGAGGAATATAATTCGCTGCCTTGAAAGAGTTGTTGGGCAAGACCTCAGTCATGTGACCCAACTTTTCATATTCATCTAAAAAGCCCTCATAACCAGCTTTGAGTACCGCATCCTTGTTGAGTCGGCGCTCAATGCCTGATAAGCGATTGAGAGTGAGACTTTGAGAATCCCCTAATTGATGAGATGCATTTTCACGTAGTAAAAGTGGCACAACGTAACGCCCATCGACAGTGCGATAGTGGCGCTCCTTGTAGATTTTTTCGCAAATGACGTCATCAGGGTGAACATGAGCAATTTTCGGCATCTCTTCTACTTCCCAAAATTTCCGCAAGAGTGAGTCTGTGGTGGCAGTGGATGATAGTAGGGCGGTAGCGCGAGAGGCAGCCTTACTGTTGCCAAGACTGACTCTGCCCGTAATTACCCAGCCAAATATGCTTGAAAGTGCGGGAGGAATTCCTTCCGGACCCACCTTCTTGTCACCTGTGTAAATAAATGGAAATGCGTGTCCTCCGATGAGGAATTCCACTACATTGGGAGAATCAAACTTATCATCAGCCAATGGCAAGTTCGCATAATGAGACCGAACCGTGCTTGGCAGATGAACGCATGGTAGATTAGATGTGATATTTTCAATGACCAATGTCTCTGTCGATAGAATTGGGTCATCGCTTTCGAGTGGCTTGAGATAGCAAGTGGCCTTGCCTAAGATGTGAGCTGAGGGGAGACCCCCGATTCCAAAAACTGGATGAGCGACGCGCTCGTAAAACAGCCCTATTCTCTTAGCACATCTGGTTGTGATGAATGACGTGGATGCGGCCGAGTCGATCACTCCTCGGACAGAGTGAAATCGCCCCCCGGGTCCTTGAATTTGAAACAATGCCGATCCTAAGACAACTGTGCACTCATTCGCGCCTCTTGCAACGGCTGCTAAAGAGACTGAGGGGTCGGCCTTTCCCTGGGTGGCATTGCCTTGTCTCCAATTCGATGCACTATTGAAAGGCGCAGCATTTGGAGAAAGCGTTGTTGACGCAACGTGCAACATTGAGTGGTGCGCAGCGTTGCAGATTGAACAACGTTTCTCGTTATTGCATTTCTGGACTCGGTGCCCTGGTCGAAGACAGTTGAAGCAAAGATCCCACTTTTGAACGGAGGCTCGCCGATCAGAAATATCCAAGTCTCTAAACTTGTGGCAAGAGAAAAGCAAATGTGGACCATTGCAACACGGACAACCTTTGGACTTTTCTGGTGCCACAAGAAAAGCGCTTTTGATATTTTTGTTCGGATGACGAGCTTTATCTGATTTTGATTCATTTCTCACATCTTGAGAACTGATTTGAGCAACTTCGTGAATAATTGATTGCTCACGAATAAAATTTAGAAGTTGTTTGATGGTTGGTACTTTAGTATCAATAAAATCTCGTTCAAAGGCCTTTTTTGTGCCGATTGGGAGAACGCGCAGAGCAGAAAACAAAAGCATAAAATCGGCAAGGTCTGCGATTTTAAGCGATTGTAATGATTGAATGCCCTCCTCAAAAACTGTAAGAAAGTTGGAGAGTTGATCCTTGGATTCTTTATTGATTGGCGAATAATTAAGCAGTTTACCAAGAATTTCAGACGCTAACAATCTAGTGTTTTGGTAGCGCTTCACTAAATTATCCCACGCAATTGGATAATTCTCAGAAGTTATATCAAGTTCCGTGGCGATAGTTAGAGCAGGACCATTGAGCGATGATATTAAATAATGAAACTTGGCAACGTTGTCCAAGGATTCATTGCGATGAATCAAAGATGAGAAATTATTGTAGAATGTTGGCCATTCTGAGAGAGCTCCACCGAAAATTTTTAACTCAATTTTCGGAAGACGCACGTGTGAGTGTGGGTTGGAATTGTGAGCCTTTTCATTGGTTTCAGTCACAATCGGTACTTCAGCAGGGCGAAGTTCTTCGTATAATGAGAGAAGAGGATAAAACATATTCTCGAATTTTTTAGACTCTTCTGAAACTTTACTGTCAATAGTATTATGATCCTCAGGATGTTCCTCAAAGTAAGCTTCATCATAGCGTTGTAAGAGCTCTTCGAATTCATCCTGTGCTGTCGTAAGTTTAGAAAACCGCGTTATGAACTCCTTTTTACGTTTTGAGTCAGAGTCAATTAACTGAGCTACGTCGTGAGTCAATTGAAGTCTCTGAGACAATCGATCAATTCTCTTCCATATATTGATGTGCGACATTTTAAGGGCAAGAATTTAAACACAATTTAAGAGAGAATGATTCCATTAAATAACGAATTATTAAACACGCGAAAAAACATGAATTAATGAATAAAGTTTAACGAGTTAACAACGATAAATGTGCGAGTAAAAACATGGATGATTAAAAAACGAAGTAAAATAACAAAAACGGATTGTTATTTACAAAACGATTAACTGATTAAAAAAATCCGGCCCGGGGTAACCAAAATGTTTGACCTCGGTAGCTTGGTTTGAGATTTGAGTATATGGACCGTTAAATTACGTAGATGAATGTTTGATCAGACTTCAAAGCTCTCAGTCGGCTCAGTGGCACTTAAGCACTGGGGGGTACCGACTGTGGTGGAGCTTTGAAGGTGATAAACAGGAGATGCTCTCACGCATGCAGCCCGGATTTGCAGCCCGTACTAGACGAGCTTACCAAGCCGACTCGCGAGTAGAGCTAAAATTCGGAGATAAACACGGTGATTAAGTAGATATTTGATTTGACGAAGTGGACTGTATAATTGAAGATTGAACGATTAAGAGTGAGCAAAAACAAAACGATGAATAAAATGATAATAACAATGTAGAACTAGATAACTTGACGTACTCTACAGAGTAATTAACAAGGTGAATGAATTTATAATAAAATGCTCGACGCACTTCTATTATAATACGAAGGATATAGACTTGACGCCTAGCTATAGAGTGAGAAGTGATTTTACAAGAGAGGTCTCGCTCGACTATTCTCAGGGAGTTTGTCTGGGGAACTGAATTCTCACTGTTCAAGGGCTGCGAGTTGAGCCCACCCAGATAAGAGAGCAACATTGAGTCAATATTAACTCAATGTTATTGAAAACTTTTTGCAAATATTGAGTCAATTTTTCGTCAATATTGGGTCAATCTTAAAATGCCAACAATAAAATGTTTTTGAAAAGATTTCAAAAATATTCAAAGAATATATTTTGAATATTGTTTGAATATTTTTAAAACTTTTTTGAAATATAAATTCAATATTGTTAAAAACTTTTTGAAAATATTTACTCAATATTGAGTCAATATTTTATTAGTATTAAAATGCCAATATCGAAATGTTTTGAAAAGATTGATGGAATATTCATTGAATACTTTTTTAATGCTGTTTGAATATTTTTGAAATATTTTCTTTTGAATATTTTCAAAATTTTCTGTATCCAATATTTAATCAATATTTAACCAATCATCACTTAGTATTTTCATAGTCTTTTCAAAATATTTTTGTAGTATTTTCACAATTGCACAATTGCACAATTAATTATTTAACATTCGACATAGACATTGAACACATGCACGGAAATTCATAGACAGAGATCATTTACAAATATTACCTGGAGATGGTGAGGATTGAACCTGGGCCACTTCGGTGGCAGACAAGTGTCTTACCCGTTGAGCTACGACCGCTCGCGTAGGAGCTCCGCGAATAATTCCTACTTAACCCGCCGGAGGTACTAAATTGTAACAAAATTATTTTTCCATTGAAAGTATTTTTTTATTATTGTATAAATTTTAAAAGAAATAGTATTTTTTTTAAAGTATTTGTTTAATATTCATTTTTTATTTTACAATTAAGACTCAGAGAATATTCATAAAAAAAATTTAAAAAATAAAATAATATTAAGTATTTTTCAAATAATAATTGGAAAAGTATTGAATGAATAATGCAGTAGTATTTGCAATGTGAGCATTAAATAAATATTATACAAAAAAATTTAATCAGTACTAAACAAAACAATATTATTTTTTAAAGTATTTCTTAAATATTACAAAATATTGAACAAATAAGATTTTAAATTTCAATACTGATCAAATATTTTTCCATTATTAATTAAGTAAGCATTAGAATAATATCAAAATCAAAAATATTCAAATAATACTCACACAAGTTTAAAAACAAAAATATTGATAAAATTTTATAATAATATTCGTTGAGTATTTTTTGAATATTTTTATTTTTATTATTGACAAAAGATTTTTGTAAAAAATTATTGAAATATTTTGTTTGCAAATATTTATTGTAAAAATATTCAGGCGTTATTGAAAAAATATTTTTTAATTAAATATTTTTCCCGAAAAGGTTGAAAATATTGGCACAATATTGGCTAAATATTCCCTCTTATCTGGGCAGCCGTCGCAGGGGTTGCTCCGCCCGCGCATGCGCAGTGCGCACATGCTTTGGTCAGATCAACCCCCACTCGGACTGCTCAGTCGCAGACCTTGACAGTGAGAGAGAGAGATAGATAGAAAAGAAAAGAGAAAGAGAGATAAGAGAGAGGTGGAGAGGGAAGAAGCGAGTTTCAGAGAGAAAGAGAAAGTGTGTGAGAGATAGATTGGAGATGGGTCATCAAAATTAACTTGGAATAAAATAAGAATAAAAATATCATAGATAGAAACTTAAAGTATAAACTGATTAAATTACTTGAATACTTAACAGCAGGGATTCAATCTGCCAAACTGTAATACAGTGTTAACCCTAGCGGAGGTAAACTTCCACCTTGATAGACAAATCCTTCGTCGACAACATCCCGTACAGGACTCACACGATCCAATCAATACCCGAGAAAACTGAAGGGTGTTTCGATTTCTACAATAAAAGCTAGAATCTATGCAACGTCTTGTGCAGCTCAAGAACACACTCACCTTCAAGGTTTGCAATTCTTTTGTTTTTGAACCGATTCAAAAGATGGACCAAGTTAGAGCCATTAGAGCAATTGAAACTGGAGTCCTAATGCCAGCGTGCTAAGCATATCCGTACTTGTGTACAACAAGGACAACCTTGTGTACGACAAGGACCCATTGTTTGAGATCAAATGAAAATATTAAGCTTTTGAGGGTTTGAAAACTATCAATGTGACGATTTGCAGTTGATATATTTGTTTGTGTTTTTACGGTTTCCTGTAAATACCAGCGATACAATACATTTCTAAAGAACTAAAAAAACCTGGTGCCAAAGGACATGGCACAATTTTTATGGGAACTGGCTTACCGCTAAATTTTTTTTAAGTATTATAAATCGACAGATTATCACTTAAAAAGAAAAAGTTCTCACGGCACCAAAGTGATCCCATGTCCAGTTTTTTAGCTCTTAAAGCTCTAAGACGGGAACTACTTCTCTCGTGCGTCGGCGCGCAATGATGAAGTAGTGCCGGCCGCCTCATAACTCGGCTCAACGTAGAGTGTGGTCGGCCCGTTTCGATCATTCATTTACCCGCTCGACTACCTGCCGAAGTCTCTCTTTCTATTCCACTGCTCGTCATTCTCTCCCTCTCCCTCAATGCGATCGGAAAAGTGTTTCTGTTTACAATCCGTAATCGATATCCTCAGGGAAGAGGGGAGGTTGAAGCTGAAGTATCAACAACTTCGGTATCTTAAAGCGTCTGAGGCGCCACGCGCGACTATTCATGACGAGAGAGATGACAGTAAACTAATGTGACCGAAAGAATTCGGAAGAAGCAAGAAAAGCCGAGAAATGTGTAAACACGGAAACGGACGAATTGTTTTTGCTCGTCTCTTGGAACCCAAACGTGCTCGGGTGGGGAAAGAGTAGCGTGCGGGGTGCGGGTGAGGGAGAGGGAGCGAGAGACGAGCAGTGGAATAGAAAGAGAGACTTCGGCAGGTAGTCGAGCGGGTAAATGAATGATCGAAACGGGCCGACCACACTCTACGTTGAGCCGAGTTATGAGGCGGCCGGCACTACTTCATCATTGCGCGCCGACGCACGAGAGAAGTAGTTCCCGTCTTAGAGCTTTAAGAGCTAAAAAACTGGACATGGGATCACTTTGGTGCCGTGAGAACTTTTTCTTTTTAAGTGATAATCTGTCGATTTATAATACTTAAAAAACATTTAGCGGTAAGCCAGTTCCCATAAGGATTGTGCCATGTCCTTTTTTGGGACAATCGTATTTTCTGGCAGAAAATGCTTGTAACATAAATAGCATATTTTGGATCCATGATTGCTTGGATTTGGTAAACCTCCTCAAGAGGAAGAAGACTAAATTTTGAAATTACTTGGAATCAAACTTTGACCTTTGATACCTCGAACGTAAAATATTGTATCGACCAATCGAAATATATTTTGCGCAAAAAGTCTTGGATTTTCGTATTCTCCCCCGGGTATTTGTTGAAAAGATAGAAGCTGAACATGAATTTCGAGTAATACCCCACCCTTGCGCCTTGGTGCGCTGGTGGCCTGAAAACCCCCGAAATAATTGTTCATACAAATTCTTAAGAGTGGCACAAAAAGCTCTCATCCTTCATTAGTTCCAGAGGTATCATAAGTGGCGGTAGTTACTAGACCAAGTCCAAACTCCCCACCCCCCAGCAAGAAGGTGGCGTCTACTTGTGACACTTGTCACTCACCAAGCAGTTTGTTTTAGTCATTTTGTGTTGAGCTGTACTAATTGTAAGACTTTTGCCCTACCCTGCATAGTGAGGGTAAAAAATGAAAGAGCTTGGCTGAAAAGAGATGGGACTTCTGGTTAAGTTCGGGCAAAAGTTCTACCATTGAGACGGTAAAAACTTGTTTATTCGTAACTTACAGGTAACGCTTGCGTTTGAAACAAGTCATTTTAAAAGATCAAGCAAGTCACAATTCCAGAACCAGCAGACCGGCCGATCCTTAAATATTTCCACTTTTGAGAAGACTGGATGAAAAAAAAAAAAAAACTGTGATTGGTGGAGCCGAGTTACGTGATTGCCAAGTCTACTCACAATACAGAAATGATGAAGGTTAACCAATGCTCGAAACGTTTGCGATCCGACAACCAATAAGTTGGATGTGATTACTGTGATTCGACTGGGCAAACACATGACTTGTTTCCACCATTTGCCGTCCTTTATTCTTATAATTTATTCCAAAGTCAAAAAATTAAAAAATCGGCCCCCTGGTTTGATTTTCAGTAAAACGGTTGTTTCTCACAGTTCATTTTTCGATTAGAGAGATTTAATAGGGGAGAAGGGGAGGATTAGGTGACGTTTCTCAGCATAGCGTATGGCGGACTTTCCGTAAACCTGGGGAAGAAAACTTTTTTTTCGGAGAGAAAAAAACTTTCGTTGTGGGAGAAAACTTTTTTTCGGGAGAGAAAAAACTTTCGTTGTGGGAGAAAACTTTTTTTCGGGAGAGAAAAATTTTTTTCAGGGGAATAATTTTTTTAACGGAGGAGGAAACTTTTTTTTCACGGTGAGGAAAAAAATTCTCCCCCTCCAAAAAAATATTTCTCTCCGCGGGACAAAAAAGTTTCCTCTCCACAGCGAAAAAATATTTCTCTCCACTGTCAAACGACTTGCCCTGTTGCCAAGTCGCGCTGTCGTCTTTCATCCTGCTTTCATCCAACAAGGAACGGCATGAGGAATGAGAATGGAACGACAACCTGTTGCCCGATTGCCGGTTATCCTTTTGTTATTGTTCACGTTGTAGACATCTTTGCAATAATGTCTTTGGTTTCTTTGTGGCAAAATATTGCTTTCAATTATCATGTTTTATTTTTATTACTTTAAATTTGGAGGTTAACTGGATGTTTACTTATGAAGATATCAGTTCGATAACTTGTGTTCCACCAAAGAATGAAATTAATTTGTATTTATGTCGCGAAATTGAAGATTTAATCAATTTTAATATTGTTTGTTGTTTATTATTATTTTATCTTATTTGAGGTTTGACCGCAACCGTGACTGGTATTAAACCCTATGACTTACAAGCAGTTTAATATATAGTTGTTTATGTTTATTACTTACTTAATAATGAGTGATTTCAGGATAACATGACCGATTGCACAATTGGTACCGGTACGCGATTAATAAAAATAAACATCCATGCTTAGCATAGCACATATAGCACCGTAGCACTAGAGCTAAATAAAAAACAATAATAAACGGACAACCGGCAATCGGGCAACAGATTGTCGTTCCGTTTTCATTCCTCATGCCGTTCCTTGTTGGATGAAAGACGACAGCGCGACTTGGCAACAGGGCAAGTCGTTTGACAGTGGAGAGAAATATTTTTTCGCTGTGGAGAGGAAACTTTTTTGTCCCGCGGAGAGGAATATTTTTTTGGAGGGGGAGAATTTTTTTCCTCACCGTGAAAAAAAAGTTTCCTCCTCCGTTAAAAAAATTATTCCCCTGAAAAAAATTTTTCTCTCCCGAAAAAAAGTTTTCTCCCACAACGAAAGTTTTTTCTCTCCCGAAAAAAAGTTTTCTCCCACAACGAAAGATTTTTCTCTCCGAAAAAAAAAGTTTTCTTCCCCAGGTTTACGGAAAGTCCGCCATAATAGCGAGGGTTACAAGAATAGCCGTGCTAGGCTGTGGTGTCGGAACAAGACGAGGCAACGATTTCTGATTGGCTGTGAGATTGCTGAAGGAGTTTTTAACGCTTCCTTTCCAAGTTTGCATATTCTTGGGAGTATTGCCAAAATGGAAAAATATTGAAAAACTGGCAGAAGGGGCTCAAAAATTGAATTTTCAAGAAATAACTCGGAAACAATAAAGAAGAGAATTAAGGAACACAAGCAAAGCTGAGAACAAATTATATAATATAATAATAATATTATAGGTTAATAAAAAAATATTAAATGCACAATGGAATTAACACGTTGTCTTTTTTTACAGATATAATCTACTTTCTCGGTTGATGGATAGTAGGTTTTGGTGCATGAGATGATCGAGAGTCATGTGTAGGTTGGGGTTTCTCATGGAAGGATTGAATGGCTTCTGCTGGTTGATCAACAACGTTCTTCAGGGGCACTCCAGAGATAGCATTAGACTTGGGAGGGCTAGAAAATAAATTCGTATTTAGGCGATAGTCATTCAATTAAATAGCATGTATGAGTTCGAACATTTGAAACCAAGATTTTTCGATTTTGTGGGTAAATCAGTAGAGGGTGCTATTATCAATGATCGTAATGGGTCTGTTGCATACTTTTGCTACAACAAAATGGAACCTTGATTCTAATGTAAAATTCGGCGAAAATAACGATGCGCACATTAAAAACGATCAAAATCCACTCACTAACTCAGGAAATCACTTCAATTTCAAACAGCCCGCGCTACACTGGACACTATTTGCACCGGTATACTACTACATAGACGGAACCACCGTGCATAAGTAAACAACATCAAAACTACAAAATGATGGAATTCCCTTCTAAATACATGAACTATTGGCTGCATTTGCTGTCTGGTTTTTTCGGTTTATCAAAGGTTACAAAATAATATAAGAAATGTACGCATCTGAACGAAACATTCCAATGTTTGTAAGTTCTGTTCATGTTTACATAAACGCGATTGTTCCATCTATGGTGTTATAAGTCGGTAATAAAGTGTCTAGTGTAGCGCGGGTTGTTTGAAATGGAAGTGATTTTCTGAGTTGATGAGTGGATTTTGAAAGTTTCTAAAGTGCACATCGTTCTTTTCGCCGAATTTTCCGTTTGAAACAATGAGTTATAT
Source organism: Trialeurodes vaporariorum (assembly GCA_011764245.1). Taxonomy (NCBI): domain Eukaryota; kingdom Metazoa; phylum Arthropoda; class Insecta; order Hemiptera; family Aleyrodidae; genus Trialeurodes; species Trialeurodes vaporariorum. The sequence continues at coordinate 10,882,469 of VMOF01000002.1, read as the reverse complement.
TGATGTAGCAGAAGTACGCAACAGACCCATTAACAGTACGGCTCCTGCGATATTAAACCCCATGTAGCAGGAAAAAAATGATCCGCAAAAAAGTAACACGACAGTACTGTGAGTTACGATTGACAAAATAGGAAAAAAACAAAAATTTCAAATCTTCATATTCGAAAGTTCTGAAAGGACGGCCAATGAAATATTTGGTATGGTTGTCCCGTAAAATCAGCAGAAACCAGAGACAATATTCACGTACTAGAAACTACGCACTTACCCATCGCTCAGTGACAAACTATTTTGTCGGAGACTGAAGAGAAGAATCCAACTGGACCATATTTTGACGTAAGGTCTACGACAAAAACTCCGACGCTTCGCTCTCGTTGGCTACTAACCATGATCTAACTACACAGGTCAGTCAATCCGGTGGACAAGTTTCGGTGCGATCTGCGCAACCTGCGCTCGTGACTTATAGCTGGCGCAGCTGACGAGTGGGCATTCAAATCTAAATGCTTTCTTAAGGGGAAAATACCCTTTTTCAAGTGCGAATTATATACAATTTACGACAGTGAAACTTGGTTTTTATCAATAAGAAGTAACGAGGAAGGTTTCAAGCTTTGAGAAAACCAATGCAATCGTTCGCAAAGCTTTTTTTATTTTCGGGCAGTTTTAGAAAATTGCGTAGATTGCATTGAAATATTACAAACCTACCTTCTCCATAATGAGAGGGATTTTTACTAACCGTCAGAAAATAAAGGAATAAGAAATTGAAGTTTGATCAGACTGGTTTTCTCAAAGCTTGAAACCTTCCTCGTGGTCTATCATAAATAAAAACCAAGTTTCACTGCCGTAATTTGCTTATAATTCGCACTTGCAAAATTGTTTTTTCCCCCATGTGAAAGCATGTAGATTTGAATGCCCGCGCTTCAGCTGCGCCAGCTATACGTCTTCTCCTTCCTAACTCTACCCGGTGATAATGCCAGGCAGACGGAGGGGCAGTGGAACGTGTGCGCATTGACTGACCTGTGTAGTTAGATCATGCTACTAACATCAAAAATTTACTCATCAGGTGACGTATGGTCCAGTTGGGCGTTATTTTGTTGAGACCCCGCCGCCCAAATTTAACACGGCCAAGGTAGCTAGTGCGGTGTCTCTAGTAAACTAATTGCCTCTGGTCCTTAGTATGAATCTCACACATTTGTACAGTCAGCTGGACAAATTAAAATGCCGTAAGTTGTTACAAACAACAAAAACAGCGGAAAACATACAACCGGTTTTTTGACAGCTCCAAGAAGTATTATTGAGGTTGTGGAGTGAGATGAATCTATGGAAGATATTGTTACGACTTGCAATATTCGTCTTTCAGACGCGAGTTAATCGAAAGAACAAATTCAATAAAAGACACTCAACCTTTTGATTCTAAAATGAGTAATTTTTTAATATTGTTTATGTTTAAAGAGAGTCTTCGTTAATACGGGATACGGATCTAGGAAAAAATAGACGGGAATTCATGCTGTTTATCTTAATTTCGTTGCTTTACTCCGTTAATAAAAAGAAATCGTAAAAACCGAAAATACATGCAAACTAAGTGTTAAATATATTTTACCTGATTGAAACTTTGAAAACGCTATTTTCCTCAGGTTCTGTAGATTTGCTACCTTTATCACAGCTAGCACTTTTGTGCTGAGTAATCCTCATGCCACCAGCTTTCGCTGAAAATTCAAACAATTACGTGGTCAAGTTTTAGTATTCAGTGCAACAATTTTCAACTTTTCATTTGACGAATAGGGTTTTTCAGCCAAGGAATCCCGCGAAGATTGGCATGATAACAAATTCCAGCCACCAGTATAGTAAAAAAGGCCCTCCGATTAGCCCTCCATCACTTGTTCGCATATTTTTAAGAACCTAGTACGTCTTGAAATTTCTTTTCTTTTAATTTTAATTACACCAAAAGACTTGGAAAGGACCACAAATGAAAGTTGAATTTCTCTTGATAATTTCGTTTAGAAGAACAAAAACACATCAATGCCCGTAAATCAACGTTTGCTCAGTTTGGTACTCCTAGAGTTGTAACAGTTGAGTAAAAGTTCTAACGTTATTCTGGTATTCCGAATCTTTTGCAACTTTTACACATCCATGGGTCCAATGAACATCGTTTCAAAAGTAAGTTTTCTTATTTTTTTACCTTTGCACCCTAGGGTTCTCAAAACTAGAGTATGCAGGCAGCCATTTAAGGAGATACCTAGAACCACGCGATCATACGAGCAAAGAATGTAAACAAACTATACGTAGATACACAATTTCCCTACAAATCCGCCGTCTTAGGAGATACTTCAAGCGCCCATAAGGAGATGGGAGAAACAATACTCGTATACATACTGGGTGTGGCGAAAGTGTCCCCCCTGGCTCACTTTTGAACGGTTGCAGATAAAAAAATCAAAATTGAGGGATGTTTCTAACTTTATGGGAATTTCATTTCGGCGTATTCAAAATTTCTGGGGGCGGCTCTAAGGGGGGGGGGGTTCGCCGCCTAACTCAACATTTTTAAATGGCAACCCCCATCTTGTGATATCTCGTTTGAAAGGACATAAAATTCTAAGATTTTTGGCCCGAACCGAAGGTCGATATCGCTTTTAGTTTTCGATACATCGAAAGTCAAAGTTCGTGTTTGACCCATTTTCAACAAATCATTATTCCTACTTCAAAAGTCGGAATTTTAAAACTAGTAGACTAAAATACTCTAAAAACCAAGTTCTTTTCAGAAAAAAATACGGCTGTGACAAAAGTTTAGTCGAAATTTGGTTTTAGAGCCCCCAAAACTGTCTAACGTTATTACGCCCCCAGGGGGGATATCCCAAAAGTTCCTAAAGACAAACCCTATTGAGTGACGTCGATCGAAAGGGCGTAAAAAACTGAACGCTTTGGCGCAAACCAGAGGTCCATACCATTGTTCAAATTCGAGATATCGATTGTTAAAGTTTGATTTACAAAGTTCGATATATCGAACTTGAAAAATGTTATGGACCTCTGGTTTGCGCCAAAACATTCAGTTTTTTACGGCCTTTCGATCGACGTATCACTCAATAGGGTTTGTCTTTAGGAGCTCTTGAGATATCCCAACTGGGGGCGTAAAAACGTTAGACATTTTTCGGGCTCTAAAACCAAATTTAGACTAAATTTGTGTCACAGCCGTATTTTTTTCTGAAAAGTACTTGCTTTTTTGAGTATTAAAGTTTACTAGTTTTTAAAATTCCGACTTCTGAAGTAGGAAAAATGGTTGCTTGAAAATGGGTCAAACTCGAACTTTGACTTTTGATGTATCGAAAACTAAAAGCGATATCGACCTTCGGTTTGCGCCAAAAGTCTTAGAATTTTATGTCCTTTCAAACGAGATATCACAAGATGGGGGTTGCTATTTAAAAATGTTGTTAGGGGGGCGAAACCCTCCCCCCTCCCCCCCCCGCCCCCGTTAGGGCCGCCCCCCCGGAAATTTTGAATACGCCGAAATGATATTCCCATAAAGTTGGAAACATCCCTCAATTTTGGTTTTTTATCTGCAACCATTCAAAAGTTAGCCAGGAGGAAGACTTTTGCCACACTCTGTACAGGGTGTAGAAAAACTGTTCCCGAATATTTCAGAGGCGGATTCTACAGGTCAAAATAAGACTTTTTTCCCCTATAAACGTGTGTCCAAAAATGCCCCCCTTTTGAGCTACAGCCCCCCAAAGTTTTAAAAAATTGACGGTTTTTTTGGAATAGCGACCACTTTTATGAACCAAGTGTCCTAAAAATTGGTGTCTCGTGGTAATTTTACGTGCAGAATCCATTAATGACCTTCAGAAATTCAGAAATTGAGTCTGACTGCACTTTTCACGCAACCTTGTACCTTTAACGGCACGAATTTTATGTTACGGATTAAAAATTTGAAGAATAAGTTCCGAAATCAGATGCGAAAAACCCTTAGGAAGATTTTTGGTCCTCATTGTTTCTCTCAATACGACGCGTTTTAAGCGATATAACCGCTGCACAGTGTGGAAAAGTCAGTGCTTTTACCATAGCGGCCGGCCCGAAGAAGCAGCGGAGAGGCGGGTTGCATACTCACTGCCGCTATTCCAGAGACAATATATAATAGAGACCACGCACTAGCCGTGCGCGCGGTGGCGGACTTATTTTTCGGGACTCAACAGGAATTAACACAGGGAGCATGAGAGTGCACAATCCAACACGGTCCATACGTTGACTGATGCAATTTCGGTGCTTCTGGCATCACTAGGCAAAAATCTCAACGATGTTTCTCATCAGTCAACGTATGGACCATGTTAGCGGTGTTCTGTTGAGACCCCGAAAAAAAAAGTTGCCACCGCGCGCAAACATGGGCAAGATAGATAGTGCGTGGTCTCTATTATATATTGTCTCTGCGCTATTCATGGTAAAATCGCTGACTTTTCCACACTGTGCAGTGGTTATCTCGCTTAAAACGCGTCGTATCGAAAGAAACAAGGAGGACCAAAAATCTTCCTAAGGGTTTTTCGCATCTGATTTCGGAACTTATTCTTCAAATTTCTAATCCATAACATAAAATTCGTGCCGTTAAAGGTAAAAGATTGCGTGGAAAAAGCAGTCAGACTCGATTTCTGAATTTCTAGAGGTCATTAATGGATTCTGCACGTAAAATTACCACGAGACACCAATTTGTAGGACATTTGGTTCATAAAAGTGGTCGCTATTCCAAAAAAACCGTCAATTTTTTAAAACTTTGGGGGGCTGTAGCTCAAAAGGGGGGCATTTTTGGACACATGTTTATAGGGGAAAAAAAGTCTCATTTTGACCTGTAGAATCCGCCCCTGAAATATTCGGGAACAGTTTTTCAACACCCTGTATATTTACTACTTGTCGACTCAACTTAAAAAGTCCCATCTGCTCTTCCAGGGCTTCGCTTACGTTGATTTGAATAGGACTGAAGTTTACGAGCAGACCTATTCATCACGGGGGCTGACCCAAATTTTGCAGGTGGTCTAAAGTCAACCATGATGCACTTTTTGGCTCAAAATTGACATTTTCGGGGGGCTCCCGGGAGTGGCGCTAGGGGTAGACTCTCCCCAAAAATCGGATATATCAAATGACGACCCCTATTTTTTATTACATCACTCAAAAAGGCATACAATTCTGAGACTTTTAGCGCAAACTGCTGTTCCATGTCGTTTTTCGTGTTCGATGTATCGAAATTGAAAATTCGATTTAGATCAATTTTCAAACATTCGTAGCTCCCTCCACAATGTTCCAAATTTGAAAAACTTTGGGTGAAAAATGTTCTTCTAAACAAGTACTTTTCTAATAAGACAACGCTAGTCCCAAAAAAGCGGTTCAAAATTGATTTTTAAGCCCCCCCCAGATTTTCAATCATTTTTAAAAAAAAAAAAAAAAAAAAAACGGGCCGGTTTCTTGGATTTTTGGAGAATCGAGAATTTAGAACAAGCCGAAAATTTTTGGGGGGCCCAAAAATCAAGTTTTGACAACTTTTTTTTGGGACTAACGTATTTATAATTGAAAAGTGCTTGATTCGGAGAACATTTTTCACCTGAAGTTATTCAAATTTGTACTATTCAAACAAAATATTCTTGCTTGTCATTTTGGTATCTTGCATTTCGAATTGGAACATTCCAGTTTTTTTCTGTTTTGTTTCGGTTTTTTTTTTTTTGCGGAGGGAGTTACGAATTTTTGAAACTTTATCTAAATCGAGCTGAACTTCGATAGATCGAACACGAAAAACGATTTCGACCTGCGGTTTGCACTGAAAGACTTGGAACTTACGCCCTAGGGAATGATGTAAAAAAAGAGGGGTCTTCATTAGAAATATCCGGTTTTTGGGGGAGGGGCCACCCCTAGCGCCCCCCGAAATAGTCAATTGTGCCAAAAAGTGCTTTGTACTAGACCACTAGGTCATGATAAACCACCTGCAAAATTTGGTTTTTTTAAAATCAATCGTCTATAAGTTACAGGGACGTTCCCAGACTTTCTGAAGCCCCTGTGCAAGGGAAGACAGACTTACGACCAGACCTGTTCATCGCAAGTCTTCCTTAATCTTTACAGCACCATGGTAAAAGCCCGGTGGGGCCCTTGCTTTGGGCCCCACTTTAAGTACTTACAAGAGCTACAGGGGCCGATAAGGTGAGTGGGAGTATGGGGGCCTCCCCCTTAAGTAAACAGAATTTATCGTCCCCCCCCCCCCCCAAGTCTCGGGAAGCTGCCCCATGGTAATTACAGCCCTAGTCACTGACAAAGACAACCTCCTCAGACCCTTCACATCAACTTGTCTAGAAAAAGGTTCAAATTCATGTGAATGCACAAGCAAAATATAATTTCATAATCTACAGCTGTTCAAAAAATATCAAAGCAAGGACAGACTTTTGGATCAGTCCCAGGAGGATACTGTTACTTCCCATGGTATTTCCATGTAAATACGTTGCTTGGAAATCTTAGGACTGGTTTCGCGTGCATGATTCAGAATCTTCTTCGTCTGATGAAACTTAAAATCTCCTTCGTGATGTCATCGGTGTTTCTAATTAATATTCTGGCACACCGGTCCAATGAATTCTAATATACCCCCGTTATTGCACTCATCAAAAATAAATAAGGCTGGAAATTTGGTGCGATGATGTTTCGATGACAGTTCTAGAAAAAATATACTTTATCTTCAAATAGACCAATGTAGAGCAGTGTAGTGAGCAGGAAAATTTGTATCTTGAAAGCAAATCAAATGCATGTGAACAACTTTCAAATTATGACATGGAGTCAATGAAGCAAATGAGACTCGTACATCAGCTAAAAAATACTTCAGATACCACAATGCCACAATGATACAAGTGTCGCAACTGTAAAGAATAGGGCGTAGGAATCTTTTTCATGTTGACCACTATTTGTGATTAGAGAGAACTCACAAGAAATCTCCAAGGATTCAAAATGCTCACTTTAGATCCCTCTTCTGTCACCTGTTTTGTAAACAAGCTCAAGAGCACATGGATAATACCTCTCAGGACAAAGCTACCAACTTGAACAATAGAAAACCCTGCAAAAGAAGCTACGCCCATCTAGAGTCCTCCATGAAATTACAAAACAGTGACCACTAGCCACTAAAGTCCACAGTTAACAGTTGCAGACAAATAAACAGAAGGCTTTGAACTGAATCATGGTAGGAAGGATGAACAACCATCATGAAAAGACCCCTGTCACATACAGAAAAGATACCTAAATCAGACCAAGCTAGGCTCCAGGTAAAGCTTCAGACAGAAGTTATGGCAGAGCTTACCCATCCATAATCTCAACAAATTTTCTAACTTGACCTAGTATCAAGTTACATAATGAAATTGAATGAAAATGCATTTGCGAGCTTTGGCTTCGAAATCACAACAGTCCCTATCACGTGTAATAACAAAATTGAGGTCTAGAATTCACAGACAAGTACTACGCCGGAGCACCAAGGTGCTTCATTGGCTGGTTGCAATTTTGATTTATTCGTACAATTTATCAAGGCGTACCCAATTCTGATAAATTCCATCTGAATTCCTCTTCAGTATTAATACCACAGCTTCATTGCAGAAGGCCTCCAATACACTTGTGAAAACTTCCGTCCAACAAGCAAGCCATTTGCCACCCTAGTTACTCTCGGTGTAGGTGTTACGCGTATTTGGTGTAATTTTAGTTCTAAAACAGAAGCATTTAAACTAACAGGTAAGTAGCGGTGCCTGCTTCCGAAAAACATTGAAATGCATCGGTGAGCAGTTGGCTAGCAAGTAACTCTTCGCTAACCAACCGCTCATCTATACATAGTAATACATTTTAGAAGTAGGCACCACTAGGTACTTGTCAGAGCCCGAAACTCAAAATACTTCCATTCTATCTGGATCAACGAAGCCATGGCAGATAGTACAGCAACTTGGCATTCTCTGTCTCACAAATTTCTATTCTCGTCACTGAGTGGTTCAGATGATCTTGCACAAACTTTTCAGAAACTCATCCGTTCAATGAGGTTTATCAGCTCCATCATGATGTCAGCACGAGTGTCTGGAAACAGAGTACCTAATCTGGATTGCCAATCGAGCGGATAAAAGGTGATCCAGTTTACTGCAAAGGTCTGCTTTACTGACCAAGAAGCTTGAATTTCCTGCAAGCCATTATGTGCTTAGGACACATGCTTACTTTGTAGTCTCAAGCAAATTTGGTTTTAATGGAAAAGTATAAAAATTGGAAATCTGCCATGGATTATCAGGAGAGTTCTACTTCCAGTTCTGAACCGAGTATTAACATTCAACTGTTGATGCACAAAATATCTACACTCAAACAATATTCAAAGAAAACTCAATTGAAGAAATGCATTTTTTTGCAAGCACAGCATTTTATCACTTCTAGTAAGACAAAAGTGCAATTGAAACGGAGAGATACTCAGAATGATTTGAGTACCAGTCAACTTAGAAATAATGTAACTTACATGCAGGAGGGTGGCCAGCTTTACATTCTTTCTCATCGTTGGAGGACATTTTAATTGATAATTAAAACGGATGCAACACGGAAAATTACAATTCATTAACGGCAATGGTACAATGTTGAAAATATGCGCGTGGAATGTCGTGGCTATATTCTTCAGGTTGTTCAATGTTCAGTCCAGTTCAATCAGTTGTTGTTTTTGAGTTTTTGACGTATGACATGACTCTTCGCAATACATCTTACCATACCAGAACCCGGGGGTTTGAGGTTATGTGATTAGGTTGCCAACTTTTAACGCAGGCTCTCATGGGGGAAAGAGGGATTTTTGCTGTTTTTTCTAGTTTTTATTAATTTCTTGGCTATTAAAATCAGAGTTACTTGATCAGAGCACTTCCCTGGATGTTCCTGAGCGTTACCGTGAAAACCACTTTTTTCGCGAAATTAAGTACACATCAAAATATGTAACACCAAAGGGGGCCCTTGCTTACTTCGGGTCGATGTGAAAGGGGGGACCCTTTGGTGTTTCGCGTAATTTTGTGAAAAAATTGGTTTTTCGTGGAAACCCTTTGAAACGTCCTAAAAGATGCTTTGACCAAGTAAAACTGGTTCATTCCGCCGAAAAAATGATGAAAAGTAGAAATAATTGCGAAAATCTCTCTTTCCCCTATAAGATTTTTACGATTTAACGACATACAGGGTGTAACAGATGTACCCCCCCCCCCCCTTGTCTAACTTTTGAACGAGTTGAGATAAATTGTTGCGGTTTGGACCATTCTTCATAATTTTAGTTAAACTTTATTTTATGGGGGTCAGCCCCCCACCCCCCTAGGGAGCCCCCCAGGGAGTCTATCTCATAAATTTCAAATAGCAACCCCTATCTTGTGATACATCGTTTGAAAGGGCGTAAAATTCTAAGACTTTTGGCTCAAACCGAAGGTCGATATCGTTTTTCGTTTTTTGATAAATCGAAAGTCAAAGTTCGACTTTGACCCATTTTCAAAAATCAGAACTCCCATTTTAAAAAATCGAAAATTTAAAAAACTAGGGGTCTAAAATACTCTAAAAAACAAGTACTTTTCAGGGGGGTTGGGGGGTTTTTACCCCCAAAAAAATAAAGTTCAACTAAAATTATGAAGAATGGTCCCAACTGCAACAATTTATCTCAACTCGTTCAAAAGTTAGACGGGGGGGGGGGGGGGGGGTTACATCTGTTACACCCTGTAGATGTCCGCCCTCAATGAATACAAAACAAGGGTCCCTGGACACAAACGTGGGTTTTTTTCTTATAATTGGACCTGTAATCGCGCGACTATAATGCACTCCCACTGAAATTGACCTACCGAGTTCGAATTTGGCCTTAGTTTTGATCGAAACATTCTAGATTTTCCACAATTTAAACTTTATCGTGAAAAATGTTTAAAAGTAGAATATGCGTAAAATCAGGACAAGTTAAGGAGATGATAATATCATTTTTGACATCAGCGTCCCAAATACTACGGATTCGCCTAATTTTAATGTAATTAACAAGAAAATTTATTGAAATACATTAAATTTTAGTTAAGAATAACGCTGATGTTTGGTGCTGTTCGCGGACAGTTATGTCGTTAAAGAGGCCTCTTTCCCCTATAAGAACCTGTATAAAAGTTGGCAACCTAATCACGTAACCTCAAACTCCCCGGATTCTGGTACGGTAAAATGATATTGCTCTTCGTGACAGGCAGAGAGACAGAGATTACAGAAAAGAGAATATTGCACTATTGCATGAAGGACGAAATACAGGGGGTCCGAAAGTCCCTGGGACGGCTTCGTAACTTTTCAACGAATGCCGATAAAAAAATCAAACTTGGAGGATGCTTAACCTATAAGACGGCCTATAACCTTTAAGACGTACCCAATACTTACGGGGGCGCCCGTAAGAGGGGTGTCCCGCTGCCCCCCCCCCCTCAGCTCAAAACTTTGAAATTACAACCCCCTTCAAGTGATACCTTCTTCGAAAGAACACAAAATTTAAGAATTTTGGCGCAAACCGCAGGTCAATGTCGTTTTTTGTTTTCGATACATCGAAGCTCACAGTTCGATTTGGACCCATTTTTAAAACATCATTGCTACGTATTGCATGAAGTCTCAATTTCGACCCATTTTCAAAAATCCATAACACAGCCTTAGGAGAGGCTCCTGTCCCTGCTGAGGAGTGGATGGATCGTGACCCCCACACCAACAGTTAGCCCTTCTAAATGATGAAGAATGGCGCTAACCGCGTCTTTTTATCAACGATAGAAAAAAAGTTATGAGGGGTGGGTAGTTACTTTACGCCCACCACCCACCCTGTATATACCTACGTAGTGACTGTGACTTGCCTACACCGTGCATGTGCTTAGGCGTTATTTGGGAATCTCCCATAGCAACAATGAACGCGATCGGTCGTGACAAGCTTTTTACCGATTTGATCATTTTAAAATTAGGCATTTTCATTCTTTTGGAGCAGGTGCTCCGTTTAATCAAAGTTGAATACCTCGGAGTAAGTATTTAACGCACCCCTTACTTAAAATAATCAACAACGTTTAAGTTTTGAAGAGATGATAACTTGCGCGTAATTTGTGTTTTGAACTGTGGATATCTATTGGAAAGTGCAGTGGAGGTTTGAACGGGCATCCAGCAAAATTTTTGATTGTTGGTTTCGATTTAAAATAAAAAGACAGATAGCTAGGAGTATATGGGTACTTATCATTATAAAACTGTACATTTGAAGTAATGGCAGAGTTCGAAGAAAACCTGGATCTTACGTCACTGGAAGCTGAACTCAAAGATATAATTCACGTGGATCACAGATATTGGCAACAAAACGATGCAAAAATTAGAGCTGTAAATCAAAGAGTTGCAACGTACGAGGACTTTCGGTAATTTTTCTAACTTCTTGTAATATACCGCAGCAAATTGTTGTACCTACCTAAGTACAGTCAACTGGTGTGATTAAGAACATATAGGGGGTGAATAAGAACACTAGCCTGAACTTCTTGTCTTGAGCAAATAAAACAAATGAACTGGACGACGTGGTGTTCATATGCACTCCCTATGTTCCTAATCACCCAACTGAAAGCTATACATATTGCTCGAGACGATTGCTGTACTAGCGAGGACCAAAGACATACCAAAATACCTGGCCAGAGTATATAATACGCAATAATCAAATACATGTGTCGAATGTAATATTCTGTGTAACGTATTGCATACCCTGGCCAGGTATCTTTGTCTCTGCTAGTACATACATCCACATTTTCAGGGGTAGAGAACGTATTTAGAAAAGAATTTCTAGATGGAGCTTCGAGCAAAAATCACTTGATGCATGTTGAAATCAAAACTGTCTGTAGCTAAACACATCGCTATGTTTTTACAATTGTGCAATGGTTCATATCAATTGTACATTATTGTTATTTTTTTTTCTTTAATTGACAATCATCAATTCAATGTAGAGTCCCTATATTCAATGCAGTGAGATGACTTCGTCATCATTCACCGTCTTTCGGGGACCATCAGCGCAGGATTTACACTTTTGCTGCCCGTGGGCCATCTGACTATTTGCCGCTCCCTCTAAAACCCACGCTTTCTGGGGGGGGGGGTCTGAGGCACGTATATAAATTAATAAAAACACTTGAGAGCGATGGATTCCATTCGCCAAGCTGAAGTTGTAGCATCGCAGCAGCTGAATTCAAATATCCCTCGCTGACTGTCGTCGGGCGGAGAGTATGTGGCGACTGGCGATTGCGGGAGAATATGTTCATGCTTCTGGCATCCTCCTCAGTTTGAAGGCGCACTTACTGCACCGTGCGTGGGTATGTGTCTTCTAGAGTCCCTTGATGGAAATATTATTGTATAGGGAGTACCGACACGACGCTTTATGCATTTTGACAGGAGTCGATTTTGTCGACCGCGTGAACGCATTCGAAGTTAAGTTCGACAGTGGACCAGTGGTGGACTGGCGGATTTGCCGGCATTCCGGTCCGTTCCCATACGTTCCTCAACGAATCGACTCCTTTCGTGTGGAGCCTTCGATGTCGTCGACTCCTGCTCGACTCCGTGAGAGCCTAAAACCAACGACCAATCACAACTCGTTGAGCTCGTGTCGGTACTCCCTATACAATTTTTCCATAAAGGGACTCTAGTGTTTTCCCGGGCTGACAATAAGTACTGATTGGCTATAAGACTCCACCTTACTTTAAAAGCACAAGGGCTGTCTGTGCCGCACATTTTTGTTGGACACATGAACCAAATAACGTTTTTAAACGTCCTTGTGGTGTCTCAAGCAGATGCTTGAATAGCATAGACGCGTCACCATCCGGCGTCTTTCGAGGGCTGCTGTAGGCTGAAACATTATTTGGTCCCGGGTCAGTCCATCCTGATTCCTGACCGGAAACGGCGGTGAGCTATTGCCTTTGCGCGTTATAATATAATACAACTATGCGCTCGACGCGGGTTGCTTCAGCGTTCAGGGCCGATTTCTGCCACCAGAGCGCTACCGTTCGATTAAAGTCGAATTACAGGCCGAAAATAATTTATTTTTAAAAAAGGGAGTGTCAGTAACTAGGTAATTATCTGAAGAGTGTCTCTGCAAACAATCTCGTCAATAACTTAAAAACTAAGGCCGAAAGAAAAAAAAAATAAAATATCCCATTTCGATACAAGAATCTATTCGCGATATTTCATTTTTTTGGGACTTTCAGCCTTATTTTTGAAGTTATTGACGAGAGTTTTTGCAGAGACACTCTTCAGATGATTACTTAGTAACTGATACTTCGTTTTATTAAAAAAAAATTACTTTCGGCCCGTAATTTGACTTAAAATTTAACGGCAGCGCTTTGGTGGCAGAAATCGGCGCTAAACGCTGTAGAATCACCACATGCACTACTGCTACTAGCTGCCTATTTCACATAACTCTTACCGTTTACTAATTTTCATATTTCCTCTTCTTTTTTTCCGCAGAGAAATTGTCAAAGCGTCTCATTTAAAGCCTCTCGACCGGATGAGGGGTTGGGTCTTAAAAAAAAATCGGTTTCAAGTAGTTCCACCAGAGAAGTCGGAAAATAATCTATAAGCGGACCTCAAAACACCGTGGAAAAGTATGGGGTTGGATGAAAAATTTTAAAAAAAATTTCGACTTATGCTAAAGGTGATGCTTTCAACGTGCATCCTCTCCGATTTAAACATCACGCAGATTGTGTTGTAGAGTTGCATCTGATTCCAACTTGAGGCACAAGCCAGGGGATGACATCTTGGCCCCTTAGTAATAGTTAAGCAGGTACCTAGTCGGAGATCAGCTATCACAGAGATACAGCTGCCTGTTCTACCATCGGCTGAGTCATGTATAAATTTAAAGAATATATGATTATCGAGTTGTAATTGTTTCTTTCGTTCTTTCATCTACCGTAAACGGTCCTTATACAGGGTGTCCCAGACCACCCGTCTATATACTTCACGTATAGACCACCCGTCTATACAGCTGGGAGTTGAGAGCTGAAACAAAAAAGTCATAAACGGAATTGACCCCCCAAAGGGAAATTTAAAAGAAAATATTTTTACAGCCCCAAGGTCCTCCGAGGGGGGGGGGGTTCGAAACACATTTGTCCATTATTTATCATAAAAAAGACTACAAAACCTACAAAAATAGGTTCAGATTCTGGAAGAACAACTCATTGCCGACAGTTATGGTCCATACATTTTTCTAAAAAACCCCAATTTTTGGGGTTACGGGCCATTTTGGGGACAAATTTTCAGTCAACCACTGTGACCACACTATTCAACGTTTTTCAAAAAACTGAAAACCATCTGAACGAAGAGATCAAGACCTTTCGATTAATGTGCCACATGATACCTAGATGTAAAAAATTAAGGCCCCCTCGAATCCAAAATTTGGGGGCCTTTGGGCCCCCCACGTAAAAAAGTCAAACAGTAAGGTATGGCTTGTGATACATCGATCGAAAGACCTTAAAGAGGAGAATAAGATGGTACAATCCAAAATTGTCTCCAATCATTCCTTTCAAAATGGCGGCCATTTGAAAATTATGGGTGTTTAAAGGTATGGGTGTTCAAAGCTAAGTCCTGGGAAAAGGGTCCAAGGTTGAACGATACATGGATTGAAAGGCCTTAAAAAGTAAACAAATTTAATATTCGATATCTCGGATACGAAAAACGATATCGATATCCGGATTGCGCCAAAATGCTCAGTTTTTTGTGCTTGTTTTACCGACGCATCATTCGATAAGGGTCGCGCGAGGAAATTTTAGAGAAAGCAACGACAAAATTTTTAAAAAATTCGGAGGCTCTAAGATCAATTTTGGACTAGTTTTATGTAAAAACCATTTCGTTCCCTGAAAAGGACTTGCTTCTTAGAGTATGTTGGATCCACGTGGAGTAATGATTTTTTGAAAATGTGTCTCAATCAAACTTTGAAATTCGATACATCGAAAACGAAAAACGACATCAACTTCCGGTTTGCGCCAAAAGTCTTAGAATTTTACGCCCTTTTATATATGATGTATCACAAGAAAGGGGTTACTATTTGCAATTTTTGGGATAGCCCTCCTGGGGACCCCCTCGTGAGGCTGGGGGAGTTTTGACCCTAAAAACAGAAAATTCATTCAAAACGATGAAAAATGATCCTAACTGCAACTCTTTATCTCAATTAGCTAGAAAAAAAACCAGTGGGGGAGGGGGGGGGAGATAAAAAAAAAAAAAAAAAACACCTCGTACAACAAAAAATAGGTGTCTCCCATATGAGATTTTATTGGATGAAGGAGAAAGTTTAGGACCCCTCTAGAAGCCTCCCACTCTCCCAGAATCCCCAAAAGACATCGAAAATCTTAAGGGGGACCTCGAAACAATTTCAGACCCCGGGTTTTTTTTCTGAAAGTCGATACCTACCTTGGGCGGTAAATTTTAAGTGGCACCGTTTTCTTCATTATAATTCTGACAAAGCAAGGAGGTGTTTCTGAGCGATTTAGCGCAAAAAAGTAGGGGGATTACATTTGTTCACCTACCTCAAATTTTGTGATTCTTTTGTGATTCTATATCATTCAGGTAGGCACCTCAAGATATGACGTCGAACTTGAGAATATAGGGGTTTCTTCTTTTTGATTTACAAACTTGAAACTTTACAGTAGAAGTTCAAAGTTCAAACTGGTTCAAACTCAGAGACAAATATTCAAACTTTACACTAACAGCAGAACTAGTTTTAGGATTTTTACGCCTTAACGACATAGTGTGTCCGGCTGTTATGAACGTAAAACCAGGATTTCTCATCTTAAGATACCTCTTTCTCACCCCCGTCGCGAATTTGATCATGTATTTTGACCCGCTGATTTCAAATTCGGCCTTAGTTTTTCCGCAAAACTCATACTTTTTCCAGAATTTTGAAGTTTTTGCTAAGAATACGTAATTTCCAATTTACGTTAAATCTAGGCCAGTTTAATGAAAACTGATAGCATTTTTGAAATCAGCGTCTCATAATATGCAAGATAGTGATGATGAAGTGAAATTATAGGCCTAGAATTATTCTAAAACACTAAAAATTAGTAAAATTAACACTGATGGATGGTGAATGTCGCGGACACATTATGTTGTTTTTGATGCTTACTTGTCGTTTAGTACCCCTAGTGCCCTAACCTCAAATAACGTGGTTGATGCCTTGATGTTAGAGGAAATCAAAACACTCGGACTCGGAAGGCGATGTTAATTATTAAAACGAGCTTGTACTTTTACGTAGTGTGTCCTTCCATCGCTTTAAGTATTAAGTTGTAATTGTTAGCGACCCTTTCCTGCTGGTTATCTATTACTTCGTAAAATTTCTAAAGGTAAGTTTCTATCATCGGTTTCATCAACCTCCAAATACGGAGCTGTTTTCAACGTTCATTCAGGATCAGGTTAGCCCTCGTCTGTGCATTTCTCAAAGAGTCTCGGGTACTTTTAAAACAAAACTATGTGCTTCATGTATGCAACGCACTATATTTTAGAAAAAGACTCTCAGCGTTATGCACACGATAGTAAATCAGGGTCCATCCATGTAGTACAAGCATGAAGTCCATGCCATGCATGGACAAAAACCTTTCTATCTCAGTGGCGGATCCAGCCCTTGAACTGGGGGGGGGGGGGGGTGAATTGGGATGTGCTACTCAGTGACCCCCTTTTTATTTTGTCGATGTTTTTAACCCTTCCTCCTCCCTCTTTCTCATTTTCTGGGCCGAACGGGAGGGGCGATCGCCCACTTTGCCACCCCCCTGTATCCGCCAATGTTCTATCTTTCATTTCCCATTATGCAGCGTTCGTCAACCATTCCTATCTGATTGACTATTTACCTACGTGACTATCTGGTAGGTTTACGTGAACATGATGATTTCTTGAGAGTATGAATGGTTTTGATTGCTTTATTCATAATCGACACCTTCTACATCTCTTACTTTCAGGTGAGTATCCTCTCTAGAACTATCGTTCTCCAAGTTTCTGACTCGAAAGTCAAACAGACACTTGACTTTTTTGCTGGAGTTTGTATCAGAAAATGAATTCTTCAGAGCACTCACTGGTTATCTCCTTGAGTAAGCAAGGAGAACTATAAAGCTGCCTTCAACATTCTTAAAGTGATTCCTCAGCGACCCGTCGTTATATTAATAAATCTGCAAGATCTAGGATGTTATTGCGCGCTCCCTGAAACCCTAGGTTTACCGCTATTTGTGTGAGCCAGAGTCAATTTTTCAAAAACGTTTGAACATTGCATTCAAGACCTAAGGAACATTTATTTCCATTCCATTCCAAGCTTTCCACGACAAATTTTTCGAGTTGAAAGTATTCGTAAGAAATATTAAGTTTAAAGGCTCTGTTCAAATTACATGAACACCTTCAAACTCACAATTTCTGGACATTACTCTCGACCCAAAACATTGGTAGTAGAAAGCTCGGAATAGTATTGAAACCCTCCTCAAGATTTGATCTTGAACGCTGTGTTCTAATATTTTTGAAAAATTGATTCTAGCTCCCACAAATGGCGGTCATAGACCCTACATATGATTTCAGAGAGCGCAAAATAGTGGTGCGGATCTAGCTATTTGAATGCCTCTAAAGGTAGCAGAGGAATCACCTTAAGACACAAATTCTAGTTTCTGAGGGAGATAGTGCTATTTAGGGGTCTTGTGAGAGTGAGAGATAGAAGATGGTGGGTTTGATTCAAACAACTTCAAAACTTGAGTACTTTCGTGGTAGTATCACATGAGCATCGTCTCGTGATGTCTGTGAAACTTTTAGTCATAAGTTTGCTTACCCAATATAAGAGAAAAAAGGTTCACATGCTTGTCAATTCATGATCGCCATAAATCAAACTCACCAGGTTTAATTCGATCTTTGAAAATATATATAACGGTATTTAAAATTACATTATTAGCTCACTCGACAGCTGACAAGCGGATGAAGAAGATGTCATTGTTTTTATGAGGAGTTTTCTCTTTCGATGCTTTGGAATGGTTTTAGAATTTTTTTCAAAAAACTTGAAAGACTAATACTAAAAGAAACCTCCTCGCAATGATTGAGCAAGAGTCTCAGCATAGTTCAAAATCCGCAAGTGTAATCGAGAAAAGTCAAGTGAGAGCTATTTTAATCAACCTGCAGTTTTTCGGTTCGTGCTTCACTTCCAAATCTTTACTTGCTTGTGTTAATTTCAGGTTAAATTCAAAATGCCGCCTCCTCAGAGTAATTTACGATTTGCTGTGGTTTGCTCCAGTAACATGAATCGTAGTATGGAGGCTCATGCGTTTCTGAGGTACGTATTGCATTCAAGCTCAAACTCCTTCCTCAGATGCAATGGTCAATTTTTGTTGGGGGAGCGGGGTAGGTATCCATAAAGTATGGCTTCTGAATGATTCCATAGTGACTTCAGTTACAATTAGCAAGGGTGTAAATTCAGACATTTCTTGAGCTAAAACGCCTTGAGATTTTTCGAGGAAGGCTCAAGGGATTTTTAAGTGAGATCGAGACACAAATTTGCATTTCACAGACGTTCCAGAAACTGACATTAGTGTACTCAAGGCAAATCTCAAGGAGATATTTTAAGCTAAACTTTAGACTTTGCAAGAACTGCTGGTTTGCGTATGTGTCTCTGAATTGCCAAATTTGGACACTTGACCGGAGCCGAGTTGAGTGACGAAAATTGCAATTTAGAGACGCACACTGTAAATTGGCAATTCTTGTGAATGCTTGAGTTTAGTTCAAGATGAAATTTCTCATTGAGATTTGCCTTCAGTACGCTACTGTATGTTTCAAGAGAGTCTCTGAATCGCAAATTCGTGTCTTAAATCTCACTTGAAAATCCCTTGAAAATTCATCGAGAAATCCCACGGTGTTTTGGCTCAAGGTGTGTTTCTGAATTGCACTCTTGGTGTGAACAGGTATCCGAAGGAAAATGTGCATGTTTAATTTTCATACAGCCTCATTGGTTTGTGTTTTGGTTGGTAACGAAGATACCATTCCAAGGAAGAGAATGCTGACTTTTATAATAACGGCTAACTCTAAGTAACATTGATTCTTATGAGCCGTTTCTAAGTTTTTATATGCATACCCTTTCAATGCTGGAAGAATATCAATGCCCAGCCGTCTCGTATCCACATAATCTAAAAATTGGATCAATTTTAGCGTAACCTATGCTGAGATATTCTTGCTATATTACTTTCCACGAAAATTTTTATTTTTTGGACTACTATTTTTCTCTACTAACACTTTTTCTGTCAAATTAAATGCAATATGGTTCAATTTTTTTATTCAGATTTATAATTTGCAAATCAAACCTTTCTCTATTCATTAGTTTACTTTTTTATTTTTTATTAAGGAAATAGTACCTATTGAGAAAGACTTGCTCCTTTCTTGGATAAATTGATCAGTTGACCAAGTTATTTGTCATTAGTTTGTATTTAATTCCACTCTCATGCTGTGTAAATTCGTTGTTTACTGGAGTTCAGTTTTATCCTTGTTATCAAACATCAAGGGAAGTGAAGTCCTAGCTGTGCTGTGTTGGTGTTTATTTGTGAATGAACCTGAAAAAACAAAAACAAAAAACCATAAAACAAACCTAGTTTTTCCCTGAGACGCTTAAACTGTTTTAGCGGGAGAGCCTTGGTGCATATATCAGCAGTTTGATTGTTTGAAGGTACATGTGAAACAGAGATTAAGTTTTCATTGACGCATTGTCTGATCAAATGAAATTTTATATCTAAATGTTTTACACGTCGGTAATCGGCTGAGTTTTTAGTTAAATAAATCATTTGCGTCAGGAAAACCTACGAAGCAAGTACCATCGGTTTTTTTTGTTAAATATATTTCAAGGTCAATAGTCCCTTTGAGGTATCTCAGTACTCTCTTTAAATAATTGAAATGAACAGGAGTTGAAAAGTTTTGGAACTGACTAAAATAATTTACAATGTAACTAAGATCACGACGGGATCCTGTCACAAGGTTGAGTAGGCTACCCAATAAGCTACAGAAAGATTTTTCTTCTGTTGTGCTTGTTTTTTTCAATTTCAAATTTTGTTTGATAGGTGGCTCGGTGGAATTACAGTCAGTCATATTGAATTTTTTCAAAAGCTTCGAATTGTACGGGTTTTAGTTGATTTTCAGACTGTTTACTTCCCTTTTTACTGCTAGGCCGAGGAAATTTTTAAATTAATCCAGATCCTCCATTTCAAATTCTGATTGCAGTTGTTTTTTGAAAGTCACAATTTCATCTAATTTGTTATCGGTTACTATGACGTCACCTTCGTAAACAGTTAAGAATAATTCAGAATCTTTTGAGATTTTGGTGTACAAACGAAAGTCATTTTTTGACCGAACGAAGCCTAACTTCAAAATTACCGAATTGAAACAATCGTTCCAAGCCCTTGGTGCCTGTTTCAGTCCTTAGAGGGATCGGTTGAGCTGACACACCATATTTGCTGTGTCAGGGTTCAGGGAACCTTCAGGCTGTCTCATATAAATGTCTTCTGTTAGATATCTGTTTGAAAAGACCGTTTTCACATCCATCTGATGCTGTTGGTAATCTTTGTGAACTGCCACTGCTAAGTGTTGGTTTTTTTTAGAGGTGTATAATAATACTTTAATCAGCGATAAAATAATATTTTTCAGGTAGAGTTAAAAGTAAATACTCTAACTTTTCTTCTTGCGACACTTTTTCACCAGAATTCTTCAACTTAGTGATTGCAGCTTCAAATAATAGATAAGATTTAGCTGGAGCTTCATCTTCGCTAAGTTTCAGCTGTAGGAGACTCTTCTTGGCTAGGAGTCTCATGGATGCATTTTGGACTACATACATTTGCTTTAGTTTCATTAGCATAGCCTTTGCTGTGGCTTCCCCAATGATTATCTCAGTATCTTCAAGATATTGAATGTCGAATGTTGATTTACAAAATGCGATAACCTGAATATGAAAAACGATATGGACTTCCGGTTTGCTTCAAAATGGTTAGTTTGTTAAACCTTTTCGATTGATGTATCACTCGATAGGGTTCGTCTCTCGGAATTTTTGAGATAGCCCCCCGTGGGGGGCATAAACGTTAAAAATGTTTGGGGGCTTTAAAACCAAATTTTGACTAAACTTTTGTTAAAATGGAATTTTTTTTGAAGAGGGCTTGCTTTTTAGAGTATTTTGGACTCCCTGTTTTTTCAATTCCGACTTCTCAAAGAGGAGTATTGATTTTTTGAAAATGGGCCTGAATCGAGCTTTGACCCTCAATATATCGAAAACGAAAAACGATATCGATCTTAGGTTTGCAATTCAAGTCTTACAATTTTGCCCTATTTTTGAATATTAAATAAAAATTGGGGTCCTTATTTGAAGTATTGGATTTATGGAGGTCCTACCCCCGTGCCCCCCCCCCCCCCCCCCCCCCCCCGAGGAGGCCCCCAAATCTTTAACCCACTCAAAATAATCATAATCTAGGTTTTTGACTTGGCTGAAGCTTATGGCGACTAACCGAGCTTTGTATTTTATTCTTCGATGTCCTGAAGGTTCTGTGAACACCCATTTACAGCCGACGATATTTTTATTTGTAGTTTCTACTAACGTCCAAGTTTCGTTTTTCATCAAAGAATCCGTTTCGTCTTGCATGACTGCTTTCCATTGATTTATTTCTGGAGGAGTGACATCTTGGAAGATTGTTGGAAGATTTTCCAAATCTTACATCTCATTCAAAGCCAAAGCACCAAAGGTGTCATCAATTCCATACCGCATTGGTTTTTGGCGCTCCCGCGTTGATCTCATCAGTACATTTTCTTTTATCAGTACATTTTCTTCTATTTTAAACTTTAATTCATAAAGTTTTCCTTGTCTCTTTCCCTCAGCGCAAATTTTAAAGTGCAAAATTTCAGGGAAAAAAATGAAGAAATTTCAAAACCCTCTCCCCTCTTGTTTTATTACTTACCTGTTTATAAATTATTAAAAAAAACTTAATCAAAACTACTTACCAATTTTTCAAAGATATCTTTATTTTCTATCGATTCATTCTACTTCTCGAACTCTTCCAAACGTTTGGAGGGAGTATCTTTTAGTAATTTTCCACAGATGTCCTTCGTGTCTTCATCTTTCGATACACCCCCTTTATCATCTTCCTCGTCCAGATACCCCTAATATCATCTTGGGCCACCGCCAAGTTTACAATGAAAAACCCAATTCGTTTTGAAGAAGGAAAAGAAGAAGACCATTTGCCATCAATAATTGTTAGACAAGGAGAAAAAGAAACATTAATGAGTAATTTAAGGCACAATAAGTAAAAATGTGTTTCAGACAATGTTTGATGGAGACTCAATTGTCCATTCAATTATTTTTTGATGTCGTGTTCGAGACACTCATGACTAATTTGATGTAATTCAAAACAATATCTCAATTTACGGTCGTGTTTTAGAAACAAAACCCACACCCACTAAACTGTGACTCTTTTCTGATCTGCATTCAAATAGTTTATTTTAATCTTGCTTTAAAAATAGGGTGTAAATCAAGGTAATAAATAAATTAATTCACTTGATACGTCAAGAAGATACTTGATACTTAATTGCTAGAAGAGACTTCTCGTCAAATGTTTTGAAGATGTAGTAATGTTTTTTTTTTTAAATTTGGCAAACAACTGGAATGCCTGACTTCGTTGATCCTCCAGATTTCGAATGGGATAATTCTGCAGATTTCTTGGTATTTTCTTTTGGAGAGGACGAGTTTTTCTTAAAAGAAACGGATTCAAAGTTGTTTGACGATTCTCCACATTTCTTGGACTTTTTTTTTGTTTTTGTTTTTTGTTTTGGTTTTTTTTTTGAGAGGGTGATTTTCTCGTAAAAAACGGATTAAAAGTTGTTTGACGATTCTCCAGATTTCTCGGATTTCTTTTTTTTTTTTTTGAGTGGGCGATTTTCTGGTAAAAGAAACGGATTCAAAGTGGTTTGATAAATTTCTGTGCACATTGTCAGGAGAAATAGCTCCAACTGGAGACCTTTCAGACTACGAATTTAGAAATGGTGATTTTTGCAGAGGAGATTTGTGCTTTGATGATGCACGGGGCGATAATATGAACGATTTGATGACAGAATCAAAATTATTGTTGGACAATGAATCATGAGATGATTGATTAGATGAAGGGTCTGGAGTTGAAAATAAAGGTACGATTGGAGATGAAGTAGGGGAGGCGGGGGCAGATGAAGGGCTAAGACGGCTTTAAAAGTTTTAATTTCCTTTTTGTGTTGCAACGCAGCTTCATTTTTTCTCTAATTTTTTTTGACACTTCATCTTCAGATTCATCGTCACTGTCCGATTCTTCTTCATCAGTGGATTCACTGCTTCTATTGTTCGTCTTCGAATTTTCTTTGAATGCAGAGTCCCCATAAATTGTCTTCTTCTTTATCTTTTTTCTTTTGCCTCTGCCCTTTTCCTCATTTTCAGAGGAAGAGATAGATCTTTTGTTACTCGCGTTTCTTAACATATTCTCAAAAGCCCTTTCATATGTTTCTGAAAAAGAAAAAAACAAAAAAACAAAAAATCCTTTAGAAAATGGTATCTCTTGCAATAAGGATGATTGGGTAATACTGTGTACCCAAAAATTAAGTTTTGTGAAGCATTAAAATCTCATCTAAAACGGACTAAAACTAATAACCTATAAGCTGCACGTCTCTTTTATTAACCACAGTACCTCCATTTCTAATAAAGGAATAAAGCGTGATTGTTCAAGCTAACGTGCCATTTTTTGTTTGTTTTTTGACTGTGATCTGAGCTTTAACGATCTTTTAGTCTTAAAGGTGGTGGAAATTCTTTTTTCTGTGTCAATATCCTGTTAGCCTGAGCAGTTTATAATATTTATTTTTATTTATTTTTGATCAACAGCAAGAAAGGCTTTCTAGTGAAATCATTTGGAACTGGCGATAAAGTAAAACTTCCCGGGACTGGACCAGACAAACCAAATATCTACGAGTTCACCACTAGTTATGATGAAATATATAAAGACTTGCAAACAAAAGATAAATCCTTGTATCCTTTTTAACCTTCCGTCACAAATCGACATTATCCTTTTACGAGCATCGGCTTTTGACAGTATCTGACAGCTTGCAGCCGGCATACGTGTGCTTAGCTAAGATTGTTTGAGTAGATTTGGATCCTTGTAATAAATGAATGGGGTTTAAGAAACGGCATCCGTCTTGAATGAGATAAGCAATGAGTCTCTCGTGTTCGACGCACACGTCAGGCTGGGTTGAGTCGACCTAGGAAGTTCGCCGACCCCTAGACCGGGGTCGTAGCTTTGTCACTTTGAAACTTAGTTAATTTTATTCGGCGATAGTACTTTTTTGTGAGTGTTGAATTCGAAATATTGGCCTGAACCTTTCATTTACTTGATGAGATGGGGCGTGGCTAGAGTTGCTCTCAACAGTTGGTTAAGAATCGTCAATCTAAGTTGTTGATTAGTCCGTGAAACCTTAACTTGGTGTCATTAGTTACACTCAAAATGGTTTGCTGCATATGCTGGATAGAAATAGGAGAATCAAACCTTGCCCTGAAAGAATTCAAGCCTCAAAGGATCAGTTTGACGTCATCATTACTTGTGAAGAAAGAGTTTATGATCAGTTGATAGAATGTAAGTTTCTGTATTATTATTCTTCTCATTCATTTCAATTTCTTTTCACTTGCTTTGTTGCCCGTTGATTCTTTTGAAATATTTAACAAATATTCACTGACCGAATTAGTTCTTATCTGCTTGCTGCCTCCTTTTGGTTTGGGTCCTAAGCTTCAATTGAGCATTCAAGTTCTTGATTTTGGAACACCTTTATCCTCGAATTTCTTTTTCAAACCAACCTAACTTTGAACGTATTGCTTTTATACAGGGTGTTCCTGTATTAACACGCTTAAATGAAGCAGGTGCATCAAGGAAAAATAAGACCTTTTCCCCCTATAAACATGGGTCCGAAAGTGCCTTTTGAGCTACAGCCCCCCAAAGTCTTACAAAAATTCTGGTTGTTTTGGGAATAGCGACCACCATTATGAACCAAATGTCATGGAAATTGGTGTCTTGAAGGAATTTAACGTGTAGAATCCATTAATGACCTCGAGAAAATCAGAAATTAAGCCTGAAAGTCCTTTTCAGGCAATCTTGTACCTTTAACGGCATAAATTTTGTGTCACGAATTGAAGATAGAAGAAAGAAATACTGAAATCAGATGGTAA
The DNA here is from genome assembly GCA_011764245.1 of Trialeurodes vaporariorum. Lineage (NCBI taxonomy): Eukaryota > Metazoa > Arthropoda > Insecta > Hemiptera > Aleyrodidae > Trialeurodes > Trialeurodes vaporariorum. The sequence continues at coordinate 10,857,286 of VMOF01000002.1, read as the reverse complement.
AAACTTTTAGAAAGATTTTTGGTCTCTTGCAATTTTTCGATACGACGCGTTTTAAGCGAGTTAATGGCTGCGCAACGTACGAGGGGCGTTCAATAAGTAAGTATCCCCCCCCCCCCCTCAAAAATCCACGAAAATGGACCAAATTTAAAAAACTTTAGATGGAAATATTCTTTAGGATATACTGAATCCAGCTGTCTAAGAATCAACGCAATCGGACAAAATGCGGCCGCACACGGGTCGCGGAGGCGCGTTGCGGCGTGAGCCGCTCCCGCCGGCTCGGCATCAAGCGCGCGACGAAATGTTTTGCTTATCACCTTTTCCAGCCAACGATAAGGCCTTTCCCTGCGAGTTGGGTGTACGCACCTGATTGATGGTAAGAAAATAGTACACAGGTAGTACGATAACATGGAAAATTCATTGATAATAACTTCTTACCACCATGGGATTCGAAAAAAAAATTGGTCCGGTGGCAGTGTTTATCGTGTGTTCGCCATGGAGCTACCGCTTCAAGTCGTCCAGGATTGTGAACTTCGGGGAGTGATTCGATTTTTGACCGCGAAAGACAAAAAAGACACCATCGGACTTTCATTTGTTTCCATATCTCAAGGCGGAACTTAGTGGTGTGCATTTTGAATCTGTGGAGGAGGTCAAAAATGCTTGCAGCACTTTTTTCAAGAATCAGCCCAAGGATTTCTATGCGCGAGGCATCAAAAAGTTGGAGTCTCGGTATCAGACCTGTTTGGACCGAAAAGGTGGATATGTGGAGAAATAAGGTAAGCCCAACTCATGTTTTTGACCGATGATTTTTTTCCCTCCCCGGTTGTTGATTAAATGTATGAACGTTTGAAGAGAAGCCTCTCTAGCCGCGCGCTACTAAAAATTCGGCCGAGCCGGCGGGAGCGGCTCACGCCGCGACGCGCATCCGCGGCCCGTGTGCGACCGCATTTTATCCGATTGCGTTGATTCTTAAATAGCTGGATTCAGTATATCCTAAGGAAGATTTTCATTTAAGGTTTTTTAAATTTGGTTCATTTTCGTGGATTTTAGAGGGGGGGGGGATACTTACTTATTGAACGCCCCTGGTAGAAAAGTCAGCGCTTGTACTATGACCGGGCGGGCGGCTCCAAGAAGCAGCGCAGCGGTGCGGTGTGGCAGATTGCATACTTATTACTTACTGCCGCTCACCATGGTAAAAGCGCTGACTTATCCTCGTTGCGTAGCCATTACCTCGCTTAAAACGCGTCGTTTCGAAAAATTGCAGGAGACCAGAATCTTCAAAGAGTTTTTACCATCTGACTTCAGCAAATATTTCTTAAATCTTCAATTCGTAACATGAAAGTTATGCCGTAAAGGTTCAAGATTGCCTGAAAAATACAGTCAGACTTAATTCCTGATTTTCTTGAGGTCATTAATGGATTCTACACGTAAAATTACCGCAACACACCAATTTTTATGACATTTGGTTCCTAATGGTGGTCGTCATTCCAAAAAACCATATGTACATTTTTTTTAAAATTTAGGGGCGGGGGGGGGGGGCTACAGCTCAATAGGGGGGCATTTTCGGACCCATGATTATAGGAAAGAAAGTATTATTTTTCCTTGAAAAATCACCACCTTCATTTATGCGTGTTAATCCAGGAACACCCTGTATAAAGGCTTGACATATCTTTAGAGCCAAAATTTTCTTTTAGTAGTCCTCAGTATACCTACTGATTTAAATGTCATTAGAGAGTATTTTGCGAAGGAAATACTTTGTTTCATATCTTTGCCTTCTGTTTTGAGCGTACCACTGCTTCCTATGTACATTTTCAAAGCTAGGAATTATATTTTGTCTCCTTCTCACATTTTTTCCCAATATATCGTTCAGTCGTTTTTACTTCTGCCCTGCTTTTTTTGTTTCATTATTTACGGATTTTATTACCGTTATTTCCTATCATAATAAGAAAACGGCTCATAGGCTGAATGTTACTTTAGAGGAATTTTAAAATGCCAAAGTGCCTCTTCGTAATTTCCAGCAGTTGTGAAATACAAATTCAACGCGGGCTTCTGGACGGATGGAATAAAATCAATTTCCAATTTTTGGTTCGGATTAGGGATAAAAAGAAGGGGACTCGAATGAACCAAAAAAAATAAATTGGACTGTGTGCGACCTTGGAGACGTACACGCCACCAAATTTTTAATTTTAAAAATCCGTTGTAAATTGTCGATTCGATGCAAAATTTTGTCACTGTGGCTCAGTGAAGTTTCATCCCTATTTTAACAGGAATGCCCCGTTTTTTCGCATCGAAGTTCGAACCTTTCCATTGAACCAAACGTGGAAGCATCTTAAATTTGTTCACCAATCGCACCAAATTATTTAACCCTACTTTCGTTGTGAATATTTTTTGTGTTTCCTTTGATTCCCCTCTTCTTTGACATAAAATCATTCTCTCTTTTTAGATTTTGAAAGTAGAACCCCTGTCGATAATGCTCCCGTCCACATCATTAATATTGACATTCAAGATAATCATGAAGAAGCAACGATTGGAGCTTTCTTAATCTGTGAATTAGCCACTTTGGTACGTATCAAACCGTTTTCTTCTCAATGTTGACGTATTTCAAATATTCTTCGTAGTATTTCCAAGTGATTCCAAAATCTTCAAACCATCCCGTTCTTAAAATCAGTGTAAAGAATACTTTTTTCAAACTTGCAAAGCAATTAAACTGATCCACAGATGTTATGTCCAAAACCGTAATGTCCAAACGGCAATGTCCAAAATTATACGTCCAAAGCTTGAATGTCCAAAATAAAAAGTCCAAATCGTTAATGTCCAAATAAACGGATGTCAAGTTTGATTAACAAAATGTCCAAACACGTTGCGTCGAATTTGTAATGTCCAAGGAATTAAAATATCTATAATATTTACCTGCATAAATTAAAACAATGAAGCTATGGGTTTTCTTTCGCGGGTGGTACTTTCAGCTTCAGCCTGTAACTAATAGCACGAAGATATCTCTCAACTGTACCTGCTTCCTTATAATTTTGAATTGTAGGTTAGAAATAATCAAAAATAAGAAAAAAAAAGTGCATGATAATACTGCTGCTTTCGTCATGACAACTAGTTCATAAAGTATTAACAAATGCAAGATGACTCCGCTTGATGGATCTGCATTTAATTATAAGAATACCTACAGTCCGACACGTCGATACGGAGTGGATCAATTTAAAGGAGAAAAAATGAAGTGAAGCGAGTACGAGTAAAGAAAAGAATTTTTCTGGACATTGGACATTACTTTGCTCACATTCATGGGTTTTGGACTTTTTTATTTGGATCTGTCTATAATTGGACATTATAGTCTTATGGACGCAAGCGCATTGGACATTAAGATGATTTGGACAAAATATAAATTTGGACGAAAAAGTTTTGGACATTCATGTTTTGGACTTATCATCTGGGAACCATTAAACTAGCTAATCCAATGGATTAAGTTCAGAGCGGATGTTTTCATTTGGAATAGGTATGTAGAAAAAAAAGATCACCAGCCATTCAACCTGCATTGAGGTTGTTGTGGATTAGCAATGTGTTATCCACCTGGCAGCCTATACTTCTCAGACGATGATAGGAACTGAGTATTAACTTAAGGCCGGAAACACTCGCTGAAATGTTAAAATGCAAATCTTTAAAGGGGGCCTCAGAAAATAATTGTTCGCTATTTAACAGAGTCACTATTCTTTCTTTATTCTACATTGTCAGGTGAATGATTAAGCATTACTGAACGCATTTTCGGAGGAGATTCCTCAGGATGAATTGTTATTAGAACTATTGTTTTGTGGTTTGAAGTGTAAGGCGTTTTGAAATGGATTGTAGTTTCACCCTTCTCGATTCAACCTATTTAATACGATTAGTTCAATTACAGTGGTCATTCATGAAGCAAGTATAATTTCTCCATAGCACATAATCATTGCACATGTGGCAAATCGTTTTCAAAACGTGTTATATTGTTATATGTCTGTTCGCAATTATGGTTGTGACATCGACTTCCGTAGGAGCTTGCCTCTCAGCGCAGCGTCCGCGGCGCGACTGCTTGAGTAACTTTTCTTACGTGAACTTGCAGTTCGCACAGCATGGCTGAGTTCTAATGCTAACATAAGAGTCACTATACTCTGTTTAGAGGTGTATAAGAGGTCCGATGGGAAGTCAGTTAAAAACGCACTATATTTCAACGCAGCGGTTCCTCGGCCGTAGATTCTCCGCCGCTGCGCTCGTTCAGGAGACCGGCCTTTGGGACCCTTTTAATTGAAAAGGACAATACCGTGAACTGACCAATTCCATAGTCCTTTGAAGGCCCACTCGAAAATTGAACTTTTGCGCCATTCGCGAATTATGAATAACTGACTTTAAATTTAAATTCTACTCGACGTGCACGGAAAAAAAGATATCTAATGGCGGTTCAAGAAGTAATTTTTCAAAGAGTTTAGCATTCCTCATTGAGTGATTCCAGAAAGCTGTAATCTTTGAAAAATTACTCTTTAAACCGCCGTTAGGTATCATTTTGCTGTGCACGTCGAGCAGAGTTTAACTTCGAAGTCAGTTATTCAAAATTCGCGAATGCCGCATAAGTTCAATTTTCGAGTGGGCGTTCAAAGAACTATATATTTGGTCAGTTCATGGTACTGTCCTGAACGAGCGCAGCGGCCGCCGGAGCATCAACGACCGAGGAACCGCTGCGCTACAATATAGTGCGTTTTTACCTAACTTCCCATTGGACTTCTTATCCCGAACAGAGTATAGCAGGTGTCGTTACAACTGGTGCGGTGCAGAGCTGTTCATGTTTTTCGTTTAAGCAGTGTTAGCTGTACGGGATATTTTTAAGTTCGTAGTGTACCTATCAAATTAGCTTTGAATAGAGCAAGAGAATGCCGAAGTAAATATGAATCGACCAATTCATTTCGCATGTTTCTGGCGAAACGGCCGGTGTGGTGTTTGGTTACCCAGCGTCTACTCTCTGCCGCTGCTGCGGTCCCGTCAGAGCTCAGATTTTCAGCTTTTTGGGCAAATCCGCTGAAATTTGGCTCTACTGATTTCGGGTAAGTCCATAGGCGATGGATTTCCAGCGTGGCAATGTATTAAGTCTGCCACGTATATTCCTCCGCGCCGCGCGCAGGACGTTTCGCTCATCTATCTCTGATTGGGCTGGGTGCTCGCTGAACTCAGCTCTCATAAAAATTCGCGCTCATCTGCTGTCTTCTGCGCTCGATCTTAATTCACTGATCGAACTACGCAACCAAGATCTCGTGAAAATTTGCCTTCGCCACGCATATTGCGACGTAAGCCGTGAACGCTCGTTCTCCGATTGAGCTGGACCATTTCACTCTCACAAGACGTTTTACCGCTTTTTTCCGCCTGCCTTCCCTCGTACTTCTAAGCTCGATGTTCCACCTTGACTGTTAAGGAAGCGTGAGCTACGAGTATGGCGCTTACTATTTTGAGCTTTGGCCTAGATGCTATTACCATGATTTTAAGAGCTGCGGAGAAGTTATTCTGAATTGTTGTATCATCTTAGTTGACTTGCTTGGCTGACCTAAGACATGCTATTTCAATTCGAATATACCTATACATGGTCAGCTGTTCGGAATGCTTCGTAGAAGTGACATCAATTTTAGTTGATATTACTGCACGGCAAGAAAGGAGCCACGCACGCTTTCTTTTATTTCCCGTGTACAGAATTTTCATAGTCTGAATAGTTACACTATTATTTTTAATAATCTTTTGAATATACCATTATTTTTAGTAATCCTTTATCTTTTGACTGATTTATTTTTATTACATTCTTATTTTGATTGTTTTCTCGCTTTTGCTTTTGTTCTTTTTATTCCAAAACTTTTTTCAGTTTGTTTTTATTTTATTTTTTTTCTGTTTCCTTATTTTTTAGTTGTCCAAAAGCAAGGATGTTGACAACGAAATCGACTATATCCTGCATGAATATGAAACTAAATGCAATCGACCTCTATTACACTGCCTGCTGTTTTACTAAATCTATTCTGCATAGATCTGCAGTAAATCTTCTCTGGTCGGCCACCCATGTTTGCTAAAATTGTTCAAATGAAGTTGACTTTTAAGATCAGTTGTGAATTACCAGGTATGACATTCTTACATACGTATGTGACCGAATTTCGGTTGTCAGCCGTTTTACCTTGACTGTGTCAACTATTGTCAGAACCAAATCAAGGAGCTCAAAAGCATTAACCTTACTTTGACACGTGCCAATTTGATCAAACCTAGGACTAATGTTATTCTATGTACCGAATAATCTATTATAAGGTCATGCCTAATTTTCCTCGTATAATCTAAAGTGACATTCTAGTCGTGCAAATATCCTCAACGGCTTGAAATAGTGCAAAAGTTTTTCTATCTTTTATCTACAACGTTATGCCGTATTTTACATTCTACTGTGAGAAGTAATGATGAACACGACTGTCCAAAGATTACAAAATCTTTTTGAATTCCCAGCCATCTCACAAGTCTTATAATTCCATTTTTTTTCAAAGTCCAACTGATTCTGCACCACAGCTGAAGGAAAATTTGAAACTCGGTGATGATTGATTGTACATTTTTAATACGCTGAAAAAAAATTAACTCTTTTATAGTGAAAAGTATGGACACCACTTAAAAACTGTTGGTTTGACTGTTTAAATTAGTTAAAGTAAGCCCGTGCCGTGTTAATTTAACTAATTGAAACAGTCAAACCAACAGTTTTTAAGTGGTGTCCATACTTTCAACTAGAAAAGAGTTAAAAGCACTTTTTTTCTGGTGTAATTTACACACCAGTTTAGTATACTAGGGAAGACCCTTGTCATGGGAGGTTTCAGTTCATAAACGGCTTCTACTGTTTTTACTGCCACAAGGTAACCCCCAAAAAGTATGTCAGTTGCCGTGATGGAGGTCAGGTTGAACTCTTTTCGATAAAATGGCGCCTCTAACTTAAAGTTCTTCACAGTTCTCAAACTCTGTGCAGCGTCATACAAAGTCTTGACAAAGAGACGCACATCGAAATGAGTCAGTAGAAAGCCCCAATGGCTTGCTGTGATAATGTTCTCTACCATGAATCGTGTATTAATACTCATATTGTGAATTCAAAATTTGTCTCTGATGATAAACTTGGGCACTCAGTACCGCGCAGCCGCATTTGCAAACTTTTAACGACGAGATTTTCTGGCTTCTTTACCTTCCTTTCATGATGCATCGGAATATTCCATATTGCATCGAGACCCTTCTCATTTTGAGTAGCTACACTTGTCCAGTTTCGGAAACTGAGTCATTAGCAAGTGACGTGAGTCTCACGCATGTTAGACAAATGTTCCAAGCTATATCACGAATTTTCAAACATTAAAATTTAACGTAACAGTCTCGGAACTCAGAATTGATAAACTGAACGCTTCTTTTAAATCTGGGAAAAGAAGTATTAGAGGAGCCTTACATTTTATTCGTAGGTTTATATTTTCCCTGCAATTTTATTCCGCTGTTTTGTAACGCGCTTTTATTTTATTCTTTCATGTTCCTATTTTTTTATTTCATGAATTTATCTCCCAATAAAATTGTCTCATTTTGTTTGTATGCTTTTCTTCTTAATTCCTGCGTATTCACTTCTGTTTTCCGCGTCAAAACTGAAGTTATTTTCTTTCACTGTCCCAAAGCAGATCGCATCACAATGCACTTTTTTCATGTTTTACTCCTTTTTTGGCAGAAGAATGCATCTTTACTTTTGTTCAGTCATTGGACGAAAATTTGAAGGAGTGGGTTTTCGTTCTTTTAATTAATTTCCACATTTCATTCATGTATGAAGCATGTGCGTGGGTATAAAATTTGGTCGTTTCTATGAAGGAAATGAAAGTACTAACGGAGCTGAGAATAGAGATAATGATGTCTTCCCAAATGTGGCTGTTCGAAGATACACTCTTGTAAAGTTGCGAATAATCGTCCTGGTTGACTTCCCTCTTCAGACATCGCATTTTGGGCCGAAATCGCGTCTCCAAAATTAGGAAACCTTCAAAGGAACCAAAAGCACTCTAATCATCAGTGCACCGAGTATTTTCATCCGTTTCCTTCGACTCCCTAATTCAGGCCCTTGCACAAACCCAATTAGAGCTCATCGTAAGCTTTAGTTTTTCAGTATGGTGCTGTTCTAGTTTTCTCTTCATTTTGAAACGTACCCCTATTTTCACTTACTGATCAATCCATATCATAGTTATGACCAATGAGCTGTAATTTTCACGTCCGTTTTAAACGCGGTTTCCTAATTTGTATCTGAATTTTGCTTTCACATTGTTGCAATGATATTGTACTCCCTACTAGCCGAAAGGTTTGGACTAAATGTCGTGGCTCTGCGTTAATAAATATCTCTCAAGGTGGGGTGCGTTGCTCCACAGTCCGTAGATTTAAGCTCCATTAAAATTTCACCTAAAAATATTCGCCGAATCTAGGTGTTGACCTAAGCAAGGAGCAAGGAGCAAGAAGCATTTCAAAGGTACATGCGTCGGTAGAAGGAGCGTTTAACTACGCTCCTTCATCTTTCATTTTCATCCTTTTATCCTTGCATTATTTGCAAGTGTAACGTGAGTGAGAGTTGGGGATATCAATAATAGGACTACTCTAAATACTTAACCTTAACACACACTTTATAAATATATAAAGGATAACACTTACACAAAACACGGAAAATATTAAAGAGATGGATGATAAGTAACATACGCTTTGAATGGTAATCGATCAGTGCCGTGTCGTCCGAATTGGCCGGGTCCCTACCGCGGCCGGATACGCTGGGCATAGATACGCTGGGTCAGCAATGATGATCCAGCGTTGCTAATTGTCACATCTCCTGGGTCTAATTAATTTCGTCTCGAAATTAATGTGATGTTCAGATGGTTCGGGGAGGCTGGAGAATCAGTGAAGGGCAGCGTGAAGCGTGGCTTTGGCGAGCTGACGGATGGGAAGGTTGCTGCCACTATAACGCGGGAGAGGCCCCGGGTTCGATCCCCGGTATCTCCACCACTGTAACGTGAGTGAGAGTTGGGGATATCAATAATAGGACTACTCTAAATACTTAACCTTAACACACACTTTATAAATATATAAAGGATAACACTTACACAAAACACGGAAAATATTAAAGAGATGGATGATAAGTAATAACATACGCTTTGAATGGTAATCGATCAGTGCCGTGTCGTCCAAATTGGCCGGGTCCCTACCGCGGCCGGATACGCTGGGCATAGATACGCTGGGTCAGCAATGATGATCCAGTGTTGCTAATTGTCACACAAGGATCTTAGATTTCGAATAATTTTACAAAAGTTAATTTCATGCTCCATGTCTCTGAGAATTACCGTATCGGAAATGTGATCGCGAATTCTTTCAGAAGTTGGTTTTCCGTCACCCTTGATAAAAATGGAGTGATCGTTCAGAAGTTGGTTTTTCTGTCACCCTTGATATAATGGAGTGGGTGACAAAATTTTGGTCAGCCAATTTTAGCTTCCGTAAGTAAAATTGGAATAGGAGTATTCTTATGATAAGGTACAATGTTAATTATGGTTCTCCGTAAAGCCGGCTCCACAATACTTGGCATTCATCGAGTCCCGAGCCGAGCGGAATAATCACCACTCGCCGAAGGACGAAAGTCACCGCGAGTCTACTATCCACACTCTCGGCATTCGCCAAATGTCAAGAGCCACATTCGCCAAACTGAAGTCGGGTAGTGTCCAAGTTGACTAGGCTCCTCCGAATTCGCTCGCCGAAGTTTTTTGACTTGTGTCTATTTTACCGACTTCGGACGGGAACGGCGAATTCCGACCTAGTCTCTCGGCGATTCTTGAACGGTCACGAATGTTCATCCTTACTACGCGGTATTCGGCGATTATGTGAGTCTCTTGGCGAATGCCGAGTAGTCTGGAGCCGGCTTAAGAAAGCCCTCACCAGTTTCTTGTTTTGTCTTTTTTTTCTTTTCTGTGTACCTGGCGAAGGAAGCTGACTCCTGAAATCTGTTTGCATCTGAAATGATGATTAATGCATTACGGTGCTATACCTGCTCCGGTAAAATTGATAAGAAAGTTGTCAAGATTGGTTTTTTTGTTTTTTGTTTTTTTTGCTTATTTTGGAGCTAGTATCTCTATATTACACTGCCATATTTAAGATGACATGTTTTCGGATTGAAATTTTGTGACTTCAATCAATCCGTTGAGGTAATATTTGTTCGTAAAATGACTGAGAAAAATAGAGGTATACAGGGTGTTGAAAAACTGTTCCCGAATATTTCAGGGGCGGATTCTACAGGTCAAAATAACACTTTTCTTTCCTATCAACATGTGTTCGAAAATGCCCCCCTGTTGAGCTACAGCCCACCAAAGTTTTAAAAAAGTACGGTTTTTTGGAATAGCGACCACTATTATAAACCAAATGTCCTACAAAGTGGTGTCCCACGGTAATTTTATGTGTAAAATCCATAAATAACCTCGAACAATTTAGAAATTGAGTCTGACCGTACTTTTCGCGCAATCTTGTACCTTTAACGACATAAATTTTATTTTTTGTTGATTTGTATGAGTAGCGCTTGTGTTAGAATTAGAGGAGCAATGCTGTTGTTGCTGTTGTTGTACTTGCCTTTGGCTATCCTTCAATTTTTCTTGCAGCTCATCGTACCATTTTTCGTAGGTGTTCGACATATTCATAACATATACTGAAAAAAGTACAACTTAGCTTTAGTATTTATCTAGGATTTCAAAATAAATTTAAGAAATTATAAGACAGGTGCTTGCCCCCCCTCCCCCACAGCGTTTCCCTCACTTCCTCTTAATTTGTCTAAAAGAGTATGCATGAAATCCCATTGTGACAATAATTATCGCTGGACAAGAAAAAAAAAAAAAAAAAAAAAAAAAAAAAGTCGGTAAACTCATAATAAACAGTCAATTCGTCATTACCGTTACGTTCGCATCATTACCGTATACCGCCAGCATTCTTGATGGAGGTTACGGTAATGATGGTTACGGTAATGAGGAACACGCCTGTTTTTGGCGGTAAAACACAGAAATATCAACGGATTGTAACGAAACTTCATACTTGAGGTTAGACACATTCCTTACGTAGGAAAACGAAACCATTTCAAGAAAAAATTGAATTCTTACCCAATTTTCAGTCGGTTACGATAATGAAAGTAATAAGTTACCCTTTAACACAGAATTCAATAAATTTGACACTAAATTTGCAAGAAATTTAAAACAAGAACGGGGAAATACTGACCATGCGTGCTCCTGCCAGAAAATTGTCACTCAAATGTGAAAAACCGCCACTGCTGCCCTCTAGCGACGAAAGCACGCGCGAAATCAAGGGGTTACGGTAATGAGGCGGGATCTAGTAACAAGCATAAATCGTTCACTAAACGCCAAAATTGTTGCACTTTAAACTTTCCCGCCTAAGAAAATAATCCTTAGGATATACCGGAATTAAAAAAACGGCTGTGAGCCTAATTAGCACGATTGAGCTCAGTTTAATTCAAGGTAAAATTTAAGGATTCGGCATAGTAACAGGTTACGGTGATGATATTTCTGGTATTCAAAGTAAAAAACCAGGGAGAAATGTGAGAATATAAGCCAAAACTTACTTAGAAATAAGTTCGGGGGAGAATTTTGAGGGGGGGGGGGAATATACACATATTTATGATTTAAAAGAAGAAAAATGCGAGTAACATGCAAAATCAAATCTTATTTGAACAGACCCTCGTATTTCAATAGCTTCTCTGCTTCTTTCTCCGTTACGTTGCCATCCATTGGTATTGACACGTCTATTAAAATACATAGGCCTCCAGCTTGTTTGACCCCTATATCCGGCCTGTTGGCCGATACTGTACGGCCCGTTCTTATCGAATAGTCCCATAGTATCGTTGTTTTTCCATCCTCTGAGGCTGTAGCTGGTTTTGGACTATGTTCATACCATTATCTTCTATAGGTACGTTTAGGGCTTTGCATTTATCAAAATGCACCTGTACGCATACTCTGTTATGACGGTATGTACTCCTCCTTTGCCAGTATTGGGCATCCTGACTCATCCAAAATGCTTAAGATTTGCTCCCCTTCCAGAACAGCTCGAATCCTAAATTTCCAACTACTAAAGTTGGCGCCTGTAAGCACGGGAACAACTAAACTCACGGACGACATTCTCCACGATCACGACAAATCGCGTTAACAGAAATAATTCGAATTGCGAATAATTAAATTTCCGAACTTTCGCGAATGCACACCACGTGTTAACATAAGCGCCCGCGTTAGACAATGACAAAACGACTTAACGACAAAACAACTACATTGACTTTGATTTAAAAAACACGACACGCGAAAATTGAGCGACCACTGAGGCCCATAACCTGATAACTTTTGTGGTCTTCTTATTCTAAGCGTTCGTTCACCAAACATGTAGTTTCGTCTTGTGTTCATAAAACCTCTCTCATTTGATTTAATAGGACCACAAAAGTTATCAATGTGATCCACTGTTTCTTCGTAAGTTTTACAGAGACGGCATTTGGATGACCCGCCTTCCTTGTGTATTCTTACCCTTCTATATCGGGTGGCCAACGCCTGATTTTGTGCTGCTACCACTAGACTCTCAGTCTCTCTCTTCAAATTTTTTCTTCTTCGAGTCTCTTTGGGTATTGACCATGCATCGGTTTTCTAGTCCAGTTTTCTCGTAGGTTGTCACTTAGTTTCGTTTTTACTCCTTGTTTCCTTTGTTCTTCAGTCTGCCCGTCCCGCGCTCGGATTCCTTCCGCATTCGCTGTCAGGCCCAGTCAGGCCCAGTCAGAGATTCCAATGAGTGGCTTATTCGTCATTGAATAGATTCCACATTTGAGCGCAACTTTATTTATATCACGTAAAAAAACTTTCAAAATCAGCATGGAAAGGGATAAGGAAAGATTTAAAAAGATTTCTACTTACCTATGAGACAACTGATCTCCATGAAACTTGCATTTGGAGCCTGGGTTTTTATCAATTTCTACTCTTTAAGGTGACCAAGAGCGAGGTGGAGTTGCTGAAAAATGCCGAAAAATGCTCGGTCTGCTTGTTCTCGTATCGATTTTTTCTCACACTTTCTGCGATCTGTTTCAAAAACCATCTTTAAGTACGGGTCCAATCCAATTTTCTTCACAGGTGCGCGCCGACCCTGTTATGCCTGTAAATGTACTCCTCCTTGGCGAGTACGGGGCAGCCTGATACAACGTGGTCTATGGTCTCATCGAACTTTCCGCAAATCCGACACTTGGTCGTGCCGGGGAATTTATGGATACGTACGGTTCCGTAACGAGTTGCGAGTGCTTGTTCCTGCGCTGCTACAATCAGGCTCTTCGTTTCGCCTTTCATGTGCCACCTAGTCAGCCTGAGCACCGACCTGTTCCGGTCTAACCCCTCCTCCTCCAATTGTCTCGGAAATTGGCCGAGCATCGGTTTTTGGCTCTAGCGGTTTTTGATATTTTTGCTGATGGCCGTTTTCACCGCGAGTCTTTCCTGCTGTTGTGTGTTCCCCGGACGCTATAGTCGGGCCAATATAAGTTGACACCTGAAGAATCAGGCAGGTTTGCACTATGCGGCAACGCAGCGTGGAGCTGACCCTTGTCAAGCGGCGTGCTCCGTCTTGACAGGGAACGCCGCATTCAGTCCATTGTTGCATTTCTCCATTTTTATTGATCATTTTCTCTCTGCTTCAGGTGTCAACTTATATTGGCCCGACCATAGGCATACTCCTCTCCCGCACTGGCCTTTGCAGCACCTTTGTGTATAGATAACTTCGGGCCTAGTTTTTTATCTTTGTTCCTTACCATCTTCGTCCGGGGGTCAACTTTCGCCTTCTCTTCCAAATACCTGGCCATGTTAATCGTCGAGGCCTTCAGGGCACCCTCAACTTGGAGCAATCCTCGGTCTCCCTCCTTTTGGCTGACGTACAGTCTATCGACGTCTGCCGAAGGGTGGTGAAGCTTGAACATGGTGAGTAGCTTCCAAGCCCTCACGTCTATGGTCCTCGTGTCCGTCGGAGTCCAGTTCACGATGCCAAAACTGTACTCTAGCACCGGGAGTGCGAAGGTTCCGATGGCTTGGAGCTGGTTCTGGCTAGAGAGCTGCGTCTTGTGGATGGCCCTCACCCTACGCGTATACTCATCACGGAGCTTCGTTTTCATACGCGCATGCGAGATGTTTTCGCTTTTGTCTATTCCCAGGTATTTGTACTGCTCGCCTTCTTCCATCTGTCTGATCTCAACGTTTTCATCCACTTTGGTATTTTCCATTCTGAAGAACCTCACGTTCTTGAAAAATGCCTTGGCGCACTACGCACTTGTCCAAGCCAAACTGCATACCGATATCCGAACTGAAGTCGTGTCTTACTTTCAACTGCGCTTTTAGAGCATTTTCCCCGTCGCAAATATCTTAAGGTCGTCGACAAACAGGAGGTGATCTATCTCAACTTCCGGGTCGCTCGTTTTATACCCTTTCTTCGAGCTCCTCAGGAGGTGCGTGAGAGGGATCAGGCAGATTGGTACAAATATACGAGACAAATAAATAGGTATATTATTGGATACTGGACAAATATTACAATATTGGCTACAAATATTGGAAGCACAAAGATTAATTAATGGAATTTTAAACTTACAATGCCTTTTCGCAGCAAAAAGATCATTGAGCTGCACTCGGTTTTAATATCCTCCCGGAATACGGGGGAACATGCGTTTAAAACGTTGTCATTCTCAAATGTTTTTTGATAGTAATACAGATAGAATTTGTAAGAAGAAAAATATTTCTCTCAAAGAAAATTACTGGTTGATTCGAGATCAAAATGTAGCCAGTCATCTACATATTTAAGTCCGCTTCTATATCGAAATTCTGTAGAGATTTCTTGACTTAGATCTTCGCCATTTCTCATAAGAGCATAAGAAATTCAGTGGTTAGGGAAATACTTGCGTAAATTATTTAATATGAGAATAGCAACACTTTTCAGAGAAGGGTTACTTCCTGGGGGTGGTAAATATGACAGCACCTCCGCTCTCCCGAGGGGTACTCCTGGTTGATCACGCCGCCAAGTCAACCAACAGGAGAGAGGATAAACAAGAGAGTAGGACTGCGCGAGCGACACAACACCAACATTAATTCAAAATTTCCCCGCGAATGCCTACCATGTGACATAGCTCTTGGAATATTTATTTCATTGCAAGAGCGAAGGCCATCAGCGTCTTTGCCGTCTTCACAATCGGAGAATGACAACGACAGTAATAGTAATTGAGAAAAATAACATAATTAATTCATACAATGAAATTAAAGAAGTATTTCACTCTTTCAAATTAAATCATGGATCTAAATCCAATCTAGGTTGTTTGGAACTGTACGGCAATGTATCGTAAGAATTTAACAAACGTCGTCTCTTATGTATACAACACGATAGATTTTATTTTCAGCTTCAGTTACAACTCTCCAAACAGGGTTTCGATTAATTTTATGTGGTATGTTTACAATCACGGGTTCTGAGTCATCTGGAACAGCCGTTTGAATAGTGTCAAAATTCACTATCTTAGAGGCTCTATTGTTTAGAGTAATGCCTCGGACTTTACACACTGTCTCATCTTGGTTGACGTTACTTTTCTTACACACCATGTAGGCATAATTTTTTGGACCTCCAGAAACAAAAATGGATTACGTCGCAGAGCCCCACAGTTCATGGGGCCACGCAACAACCTTTCCAAAAAGTGTCGCACTCCCCCATAGTGCGTGGGGCCACGCGACACTTGAATTTTGTCTTAAAAAAAGTGCCTTACAAGTGTCGCAGAGCCCCACAGATTTTTAAAGATTTCTGTGGGGCCGTGCGACAAGTAAAATATTAATTTTTCCACCATCTGACCAAGTGTCGCGTGGCCCCACGAAACAGCTAAAATTAGGATTTTAATCGAGAAGATTGTGGGGCGTTGCGACACTTGGTTTTCATACATTTTCAAGTGTCGCACGGCCCCACAGCCGTCCAACAAAAGTTGTCCTCTAGTCCAGAAACTTTTGAAAGAAGGACTCTTATCATTAAGTGATTAGAGGTGAGCTCGTGTGAGTAATCAAAGCTAGAACTGATAAAGATTTGTCAATATCAGGGTTCTGTGGGGCATTGCAACACTTGATTGGGAAAGACTGTTTCGTGGGGCCACGCGACACTTGGTCAGACCTGAGTCGAAATAAGTTATCTTGTTATCAAGTGATTAGAGGTGAGCTAGCATGAGTAATCAATTCATCGAGTTATTAGAGGTAAGCACCAGTGAGTAATCAATTCATGAACTGATAATGGTTAGTCATTCTTTAATAAAGGTTAGTCGTTCCTTATCAGGTTCTGTGGGGCTTTGCGACACTTGATTGAGAAAGACTGTTTCGTGGGGCCACGCGACACTTGGTGGTGAGTCTAGTGTTTCACAGCCCCACAAAAGAGTTTGATCCCCAAAGCCAGTATTGGTGCCCAATCAGCTGATAACAAGGTAAACTCTAAATAGAGGAGGGGCTTTGTATCCAGAGAAAGTATTTCACAGCCCCACAACTAGGATTGATTGGCGTAGGCAAGTATCTTTTCAGGGCAAACCGTCTAAATGCCCTGATTTAAGCCACCTCAGCATTAATTATAAACTGTTAAAACTTTCAGAGATGGGTACTCACCAGTAGACAGTGAATAACAAAAGAAACAGATGATTCACCGAGTCGCAGGAAAGTCGGTTGCTATGAGTTAATGATACCAGGTCTGCCGAAAGGCAATCATGGTGTCTCAATCAAAACCCCCGGGGGAAAAAAAGTGTTAAACCAAGCTATGGTAAAACAGTCGCGATTTAGCTTTTCAGTTTGAGCTATCGAAGCCACATATATATGATATAAAGTAATAGAAACTTGAGGTAATTGGAGCACTGCCACTTTTAACAACAATTCGAAGGAACACTCATGAGGAAATAGATTTCTTAGCTTGGAAACGTATTCGCGAAGCAAACAATTAATAACTATGCCAGGTACCTAATCCTATTGTACCGAATGTAAATACACAAGATCCCTGATGAGGGAGCTTTGGACAGCAGTGCGTTACGCTGGGGCTGGGTACGTAGTGCTGTAGGGCTATGTCCAGTAGCACACGAATCACCGCAGCTGAAATCGACGGGACAGAAAATAATTCACCGAAACATAAGTTTCATTCTAATAATTACAATGGACCGAGAAAAAAAGTAAAAAAAAATAATGCCTTGCAAAAGCTCGATGCACTTAAAGAGCGGTGAGTGTTATGTTACGTTACTTTTTTTAAATTTTTGGTGAGGTTAGGGTCTTCACACGATGTTGTAAACAAGAGATTACTGTATACGAGGTACTCGAACAAAGGCTGACCAATGAGAGGCAAGTATGATACTCGGTGCCGCGTGATTCGAAAGCGAGGAACTAACAATAAGTGGGACGTTATGTTGAGGCAGCAGTGGAAATCTCGTGTGGACGTTTTCCACACAGGCTCGGTTTACTAGCCTCATAGTTTTAAACCTTTACTTACATAAAAAAAAAAAAATTGCAACAAATGCATTTGAAATTGGTTATAAACAAAAGTGTAAGTGTTTTAGAGTGGCTGTCTGGTCACAGAAATCGACATAACTGTATCTTTGGAAGGATTTGCATGAGAAAGAAATTGACACATAACAGAAACAAGCAAAATTTTCTCATCAGGACAGATTTATTAGAATTCTGTGTCCAGAAAGCCACTTTACAACTTCTGCACTATCTTTAAAACAACTTTCCACTGGATTTGTTAAAATTTTCAATTTGAGGTTAAAAAAGGTGAGGCAAACAAACCTGAATCATATTGCCTGGCTGCCTCACTTTGTGATAGGGCTCAGGACATGTGTGGCCCCCCTCTATCGCTCGTTGGGAGCCACGGCTGAATTCGGAATCTGCAGCTCTCGTGGCAGAAATCCATGAAAACCACTTCAAAATCAGTTATTTTTTGTCCAAAAACTAATTTCATATCTATTCTCTCAATAATGGATGTCAAAGTTTACAGTCAAAATTAGGTATTGCTATTGGAGCTCTAAAGTGGTGCAGCTCCCTAAAAGAACTCCTAAGTGTGGTCTCATTGCAGAAATCCAAACTGTAATCTTTGAAGTCAATGTCTGATCAGGCAAGCACATATGTAATCAGTATTTAAACAATGTAATAGCAATTTCGCATTATTTTTTATGAAATTCTGCCGCGAGAGATACAAAATTAGAAATCAGCCTAAGTTCTGGCTCTGAACCCCTGGCTAACACGCACTCTTTGTTGTTCTCTATCTCCAACATGATTCAAATGATGGAGTATACACTGAATTAAAGGGAGGAAGTTTGGAGTAGACCTTTGAGTCTCATTGCATACTTCCACTCAGAAAATGTGTTGGAATGAATAAATAACTGAGCATCGGTGGCACTTCACATGGGCTCTTCTGCCCCTCCCCACCCCTTATTCGAAAGTCAGGGCTCATGACTGACAGAAAGTACTTTTTTAATTCGCACACCTAACTAACAACTAAAAGAAGCCGTTAACCAGTGGTATTACCATGGTGTGGAAATCTGTAAGTAACTTGGTCTTAAAAAAAATTGTAAATAAAGCAGAGCCGTTGCAGAAGAGATGCTGGAGGGTAATCTGCTCTCTCATACCTGATTGCTCATAAAATACCTGAATAGAAACAAATAGTATTTCCATAAGACTATTCTGACAAAAGACTATAGAACCATTGAAGTACTGATGCGTTGCATTCCAGTATCAAAATACTTGAAGGTTAAAAAAATGACTGAAAAAATGTGAGACCTTCACTTTATTGGTCTACAAAAATTCTGAAAAAACGTAATGTTCCGAATGTTTTACAGTATTTTACTTGTTGCCAACTATGCTCATTTGGCAAAGTAAGAATATTAGTCGATGCCTTGGACTTTAGCTCAGGTAGGCCAACAACAGTGCTCAAATTCATTGTGATACGGGTATTGCAGGTTGCCTCCCTTCGCCAAAATCCAAGAAGTTGACTGACATTCTACTGGGTGTTTCAAGTTAACGTCGGAAACTTCTATAGATGATTATTCAAGTAAAAATAAGACTGTTTTTCGTATAAACACGGGCCTTAAAAAGCTTTTCTTCAGAGCTACGATTTCTCAAAGTTTGGAGAAAAATTTGGTTTTTTTTTGGGAAAATGTGGCTAAGTCTATTCATATAATGTCACTAAAGTTTGGTATTCAGCGTATTTTAAGGAATAAAATTCATTGAAACCGTTGAAATAATTATAAGTTAAGGTCCAAGTCAACTTTTCTGACACTCTTGAACATTTAAGGGCAAAAATTTTATGTTGTCACTGAGAATTTTCAACATTTTATGGATGAATTAGGTTGCAAAAACCATAATGCAGATTTTCGATCCCTTTCATTTTTTTCAGTGCGACTTGTATTAAGTGTGACGATTGACGTTGAAGTTGGGAAAGTCAGCGCTTTCACTATGTTGGGCATCACGCAAAATGCGTGTTGGTACTTACAGTACCATTCGTTGAAAAAAAGAAAGAAATTAAAGGGATTGAAAATCTTCATTAGGGTTTACGATATCTAATTCATCCATAAAACGTTGAAAATTCTCAGTGGCAACATAAAATTTTTGCCATTAACTGCTCAAGAGTATCACAAAAGTTGACTTTGACTTAACTAATAATTATTTCATGAGTTTCAATGAATTTTATACCTAAAAATACGCTAGTTGTAAGTACAAAAATTTTTGTGACATTTTATGGACTATCTTAGCCACAGTTTCCAAAAAAAAACCAAATTTTTTTTCCCAAAATTTGAAAAATCGTAGCTCCGGAGGGAAGCATTTTAAGGCCCATGTGTATGAGAAAAAATAATCTTATTTTTACTTGAATAATCGGCTCTAGAAGTTTCCAACGTTAAACCTGAAACACCCTGTATAATTGGTTGACTCTAACAATACCCTAACTTGCTTCATGGTATTTAGTTGACCTGCTAATAGCAGTCATTATCCAAATCAGTTTTAACTATTATCACACACTTTTTGTGGTAATCCAAATCTACAATATACCATAAATTTAATGAAAGCAATTTCGCACAACCTTAATTAATCAACAGCTCAAAAAGTCAATAATTAAGTTGGAATAACATACCGAGATAAAAAGAAAAAGAAAATGAAAACCTGGTTTTTCCCACTTTTCTGTCAAAATGAAGAAATTGATTCTAGCATCAGTTAAGTTGCTTCAGTGTCAAAGTGCTCACCGCAACTATCCCTCCCCATGCTTACGACTTTAGAAGGTGAAATGTAGCGCATGAAAAACATAAAATTCAACAATATAGACTTTTAGAAGAATGTTTTTTATGAAAAAATTGTAACAAATACAAATAACATATACATATAATGTTCATCAAGATAATAATGCAACTAAGCGTTTTAAGGAGATTGTTAACGTTAGAAAGCTTAAACAATGTATTTTCGAATCAACCCGTATCACTAACGATACGTCTACTCTTATCGATAATATTTTCACAAACATTGATTCTAGCACTTTTTTTACCCACAAAATGGATATGGCTATTTCTGATCACCTTGGTCAAATGCTTTTAATTAGAAAACCATGCAACCTAATTTCTAAAACGCAGCCTCAATCAATTATAAATTGTCGATCTTTTGATGAATTTAATATCTTAATGTTCAGAAACGTTCTTAATAGTTTTACATGCAAATCAATGGATATGAACTTTACAGACTATTACAACAGAGTACGTGAAGCCTTTAGTATCCACTTCCCTCCAAAATTAAAAAATTAAAATCTGTCAAAAACTTCAAGGATGCAGATACTAAGACGGCCTGGTCAAATCTAAGACAAACGCAAAACTTTGGTAAAGAAAACAAAAGCAATGTAAATAACTTGAGTCACTACAAAAAACAAGTTAAACGACTCAAAAAAACTTATAGGGACCTAGTTGTTAAGAAAAAAACTGATCTTGTGCGTGATGTACTCAAAAAATTTATCGAACCACATGGGATATTGTGAACTCCAATATAAATGTGGGTAAAAGTAAAAAAAATCAGGACATTGTTGAAATGATAGTTGATGGTAAAATTTCCGATAACCCATTATCCATAGCTAACGCTTTCAATGACTTTTTTGTATCGTCAGCCAAGAACCCAAATTTTAAATTTGATAGAGCATCTTTTGACTACCTTAAACCTAAGTCATATCGGCTAAGTTTCAACAGCGTTAATCTGAGTGATGTTCATAAGGCCATTGATAAGCTGAAATCTAAAAAATCAGCTGGCCACGACGATATCAGCAACTGGCTCATTAAATCCTGTACAATGGAAATTTCACCCTGTCTAGTACACTATATAAATTTCTCCCTGGCCTCTTCTACTTTTCCCTCTCCATTAAAAATTGTTAAAGTTTCCCCTCTTTTCAAAAAAGGTAATATGTATGAATTAAAAAACTATAGACCATTATCCCTGGTGTCATCCCTTTCAAAAGTCTTCGAAAACGTTGTTTTCAGGAAAATAGAAGATTACGTAACGGAAAACAACATTCTACATGATATGTAATACAGTTTCTGACGAAATTTGTCAACCGAGTCTGCAATCAGATCAGTAGTAGAGAGAATAGCAATTAATAACCAAAATAAATTAGTATCAGCAATTGTAGCTTTTGACTTATGTAAGGCCTTCGATACAGTGAACAAGGTTCGCTAGCTTCCTTCAAAAATGTAGTTAAAAGATTCCTTAAAAAGGGCAACACCCGAACTAAAGTTTTCAATGTTAAAATAAAAAAAAAACAATAAAATTATTAACATTAACAATGTAAATATCACATAAATCACAGGTAACAAAAAAAAACGTTTCAAGACAGTACAGAGGAAAAAAAACAAAATTTCCTAAGACTTACAGTTTCCTCATGTACTGCCTTAAAATCACCTTACACACACAACACGTTTTAGGTATATAAAAACTGCTGTCCTCACTTACGCCGCCCTCGGCATAGACGTCGGTGTAGCTATGTGGCGACAGGAAAGATAATTCATACTTCGTGCAACGAAGGCAGAAAGCAGGATGTCCGCATGGGACGCAGATCCTAGTAATTGCATTTACCATGCAACCTCTGCAGGTGATGGCTCCATCCGTCACCTCAGAGGTTCCTTCCTCTGGCCCGAGGCTTTGTAACAAAAGGAGCTGTTGCTCCTCAGCCTCGGACTTCACCCACAACTGTGCCTCGTTTCCGTAACAAAAGGAAGTTTTCCAATCTGGAACAAAAGAGAAAGTCAATAAATGAAGGTTCTGCAAAGTAAAAGCAAATAAGGTATGACAGAGTGCATCTGACTACATAAATGAAGATTTACTCAGAGGGCACTCTCCTCACCAAGTCAGCAGCCCGATTTTGAATGATCGTAAAGCTATTGAGCCGATGATCGAGTACTTTTTATTCTTATGCATTGGTGGTGTCATTCCGATAAGTTTCATTCTATTAGATGTATTGGTATCTGAGATGGAGTTGCCTTGTTGCAAGCTCAGCTTTGAATGTACAGGGGTAATAGTATTGAAAACTTTTTCTTTGCGCTGGGGAGCTGTCGTACCCCAGTTTCAAATATTAAAAAAAAAAAAAAAAAAAAAAAAAAAAAAAAAAAAAAAAAAAAAAAGACCTTGTTAAAAAACCCTCCCATCTCTACAGAAATACACCGAAGGGTACTGAGCTTTCGGCGATTTTCCGCAGAGATGAGAGGGCTTCTATCAGAATAAATCTTTTTGTAATGACTCCACCCATGCATAAGAATAACAAGTACTCCTGCGCATGTATAATTGTGGCGTGAAAATTCAAAATGTTGTATGCCCCGTCACACGTTGCAAAGATTGTGCAGCTTTTTAATCTTTTTTACACTAAACTCAGAGAAAACTCAGTTGGAATTTTTTCCCTAGAAAATTTGTCAAATTTAAGGAAATTTTTTGACCAAATTTTCACTATTTTCAGAGCCTTCAATTATTTTTTCCAGAGAGAAAAAGTTGCACAATCTTTGCAACGTCGGATGGCACTTACAACCTTTGAATTTTCACGCCTCAATTCACTCAATTTCATTGATATAATTTTTGTATCACATCACCATAGATCACAATACAAAGCAGCAAATGGGTATGGTGCTGTTAAAGACCACCTGGTTACTTGAGTTAGTATGATAAAAGCGAAATTTCAGGAATAGACAGTTTTTAAATGAAGCTGCATTCGCAGCTACTGTACCCTGAGAAGATAGCAGAAGAAAGTGCAAACTTCACACAAACAAAAATTAAAACATCACTTTACTCACCATCTGCAAATACAAGGGGCGTTTCTTCAACATGTTCTGGTCCTCCAGCAGTCTCTACCATACTTCCATTATTATCTGAAAAGAAGAAGAGAAAAATATGGTTACAACTTTTACAAAAATCAATCACTTAAACCAAAGGTAATGAATAAGTTACTTTCTTACTCCGGCTACTCTGACTGTAATGCATTTTAATGAATATAATGGTTGTAAATTGCAGAACTTTATATCATTATACAGTCCTGGATCCAAAGGAGGAGGCATTACGGTGTCCATGCGGCCCACTTGATGTTCCACTTTGGTTAATATCAAGTCATCTAACTGGAGTTCCATTTTTTTAGAAATAAAACAAAAAATAATAATAAACAATTTTTTTTTTTAAAAAATGGTCCTGCTTCACTTTACGTTAACTTTTTGTGGCTTGAAACTCCAAAAACTGTAAAAGCTTAATGTAACGAGCTATGCTCTGACAGCTGCAGAAGAATCAAAATTGCGCTTCTTTTAGTAAAAACCCTGTATTTATCTGGCAATTAAAAATTGGCACTTCACCTCCTGCAATCTTGTCACAGATCCTTAACGTATAAGTAAATTGGATTGAAAGACAACCTTTATAAATTACGGTCAAAATTCAAAGTTTAAACAAAATTTGAGGGGGGGGGGGCTGGTAAAGTCCTCCATTTTTAATCAAGCTCTTTTCGACACTTAGACCTCAATGGCTACCTTAAACAAGTAGATGTCTGCATACCTGATGTAGCATACCTGAGTGATAAATAATAGACAGACATTATTATTCAAGGAATGGGTTGGCATATTTTCTACAGAAAATTGCTAAGCAGTAAGAATTATATCTACTTACTTTGATCAGCTGTAACAGCAATCATCCTTTGGTTCAAGGCTTGCTGACTCAACATAATAAGTGGTATGTCATCGTCTGATGAATCATTATCTGAAAAAGAAAACAATGAATAAATTTCACAATTCTCATTAAATATTTCACCAGAAAAGGAGGAGTGGAAAGAGCTTACTTTTAAGGGCACCACACTGGTTTAACTAAATAGCTACAATGTCTTACTATGATGAAAACAAAAATGGCTCTTCAAATGTCCATTCAAGGAAAGCATGTAACTTTCAACAAAGTTTCCATGGTGCTAAGATGCTTAGCGAGTGAAAAAAAGAGGTATTAAAGTAAAAACTGGTTCAACTGAGTACAGGGACATGGAATATCACTGTTTCAAAACCTTTCAGACTTTGGCAAGGATAATTAAACAAATGATAAATTAATGTGAAGTAGAATTTGTAAGGGTGCAAGCAAGTTCCACTCGGGTTAGAGTTTATTGATCGCATTAGTGGAAGCATAACCGATTTCATTTTGCATCCCCCAACGAAGTTTTGCTTCAATAGTTTTTCTGAAGAGGCGTGGTCTCAACAAGAACATTTCTACATTTTTGTCAAGCAGGATGAATCCCTCCCCCTTACATTAAGAAACAATGAAAGTATGAATCATTTTTTACGGCAATATAACTTGAGATCGTAGGATGCTAATTTGAGTTATCTACGGCTCAAAAGAAAGAATATGATGATATTTACAGGCTCTCACATCTTTTTGAAAAAAATTAAGTGGAATTAATGACATTTAAACGTGTTCTAAAGAAGTGTTTTTATCAAATCTTTGGAGACATTGAACTTGGTCAGGGAAAAAAATTCTTCACTAGTTAGTTGAAGGGAGAGTAACAACTGACAGAGTTATTTTACTCATGATTTAAAAACAACATATTCGATCTCTAGCTACGGACAGAACATGAAATATACTGCTTCCAACGCAGAGTAACTCAACGATGATAGATACAGCTAGAAAGAATAACAGAAAAGGGACTAAAAATAAGTCCAGTTTTTATGAACTCATGATGACTGAATACTTTTTACCACAGAATAAACTACTTTTGTTTGGAAAAAATCAACCTCGCAAGTTTTACTTGCGATCTCCCCCCCCCCCCCCCCCAAACAAAAGAAAAAAAATGAACCGAGTCATTAATTATCTGCCACAAAGAAATCATATGCCTAGCAAACAAAAAATCAAGATGGAGTAAGTTCATTCAGACTGAGAGTCCATGGTTTTTGGAAGAAACTAGACAAAATTTGTCTCACCATTGATTAGAGGCGCTTCCCTTTCCGTCACTTCATCGGCACTTGAATCATGAACTCTTCTTCTCCGGTTAGGAGGGGAGCGGGCTCCAGGGGGAGTTGGTGGATCATCCACCTCTTCCTCATCACTTGTTTCACCATCTGCTGTGTCGTCTGTGGAAGAAGAGCCATCATCCGAATCATCATCCGACATATCCTCTCCAGATATATATACATCTGAAAAATAGAGAAATTCCACACTATTAGCACTTCCTTGGCAAGGATCACTTAAAAAGAGGGGTGGCCCCCCCTCCAAAAGATTGAAAGAGCTTTAATTAAGGTAAGACCAAAAAACAACTGCTGATTTAAAAAAGAAAAAAAAATGAGTAAATAAAATAAACTGAACATACAGGGTGTCCCAAAATTTATGGTAAATATTTTTACCACGTATTTTTTGGGCCAAAATAAGACTTTTTCTTCCTCTGAACACGTGTCCGAAAATGCCCCCCCTCAGAGCTACAGCCCCCCAAAGTTTATAAAAATAATCGGGTTTTCTTCGATTCTAGCAACGGATCTACTTAAAAATTGATGAAAATTGGTTTAGTGGGGTAACTTTAGCCGTTCTTTCCAATTCCGTGGTCGAAAATTCCCGACAGGGTCAAAAGAGGGGGTTTGAGGGGGGTTCAAATTTTAATTTGAATAATTTTTTAGTGCTCCATAAGAAAATGAGAAAAGTAACAAAAAAATCTGATGGTACGTAAATCCGTTGCAAGGCTCGAAGAAAACCCGATTTTTGTTTAAAACTTTGGGGGGCTGTAGCTCCGAGGGGGGGCATTTTTGGACAAGTGTTCATTGGAATAAATAGTCTTATTTTGGCCCCAAAATTACATGGTAAAAATATTTACTATGAATTTTGGGACACCCTGTCGATATTGATTGATTGATTCAAAACTTGAATTATTCAATATGAGATGTATTTCAGGAAGGCTGGTTAGAATCAGTTTCTAATGTCCAAATGAAAAATAAATTGTGACGTAAGAGCTTATTTTCTAAATAAATAAACAATTTTCTGAGCTCAATGTTTGCATAATTCCTTTGAAATGGTAGGATCAACGTCAAACTGTGATCTCCAGCTGTAACTGAAAAGAAACTGTTAAATCATGGAGCAGGAAGTAGCTAAAGTTCTTACCTTCTTCTTCTGGGTCAATAACATCAAGCATGCCAATTTCTTCATCTCCCAGTTCTTGTGTTGTTTTAGGCATACGTATCACCTTTCCAACTCTATTCGATACAGCTGACAAAAATTCATGTAACGTGCATCTGTTCTCCTGAAGATCTTGCTGCTTATCTCTGATGATGCGGTCTTGGAGCTTCCACTTCCTCCTTCGACGTGCAGCTGAAACCTCTCCTGAGTTTAATTGATCAAACAGATCTACGCCTTCCCTGAAGTAGCCCAATAGAGCATCTACAAAATAAAAAAAAAATAAAAAAATAATTAATCTTCTTTTAGACACAAAATATTCATACATTATCATACCAAAAGAGACTACTATAAAAAAATGTGTTCAGCTTCAAGAGTGGCATTGATAAACAAGTATCCAGAGGTTGTGTCTGAAAAAAGGCTGGAGTTAATCATTTTGGTTACATATGAAAGATGATAATTTTTCCCAGAGATGTCAACCATTTCAAAAGCTTAACTTTTAGAGGTTTTCCATTTGCCTGTCCTCTCCGCCCAGTTTAGAGCATGTTACCACAAACTTTTCGCAGTCTTTCATGACTCGAGTTTTGATGTGTCCATGCATTACGTCAAAAAAGACTTGAATGGTAAAACATCCTCACACTAATTCAAGTTTTCCGACATTGTTTATTTTTTTTTTGGCTTGAAGGCCAAATTCTAATACCCACAAGCTGCTTGAAGGTCATATTCTAATATCCACAAGCTGCTTGAAGGTCAAATTCATATATTCAAAAGGTACTTAAAAATTTTGTGCATGACCATTCAGTACAGAATTTGATACGTTTGAAGATAATGAAACTTCCTCTGTGTTCAGCGAATGATACTTTGGCAGAAAAAAAATCTGAAGGAAGGCGCCTCCTGCGGCTTGTAAAAGTTTTTCAATGACCACAGATGTGACTGTGATTATTAAATAAAATTTATTAACAAAGTTCTGCTTGCTCTTTGATTCCCTGGCAAAATCCAGTTTTAGAGGAATTTTTACAATCTACTTAAACAGTAAAAAGAGGAAAAGGGAGATAAATGAAGCAGTTGGATTGCACAAAAAACAGTGAACTTACCCAGCAAATGCCAAACGTTAGGACGACGCCTTTCGACAACCTCATTTAGGCCTCTGTGGAACCCTTCCTGCACATTATTTGTTCGATTCTTGGCGCCAAACACTGAAAAGGATTCTCATGCTAGCTCACCTCTAATCACTTGATAACAAGATAACTTATTTCGACTCAGGTCTGACCAAGTGTCGCGTGGCCCCACGAAACAGTCTTTCCCAATCAAGTGTTGCAATGCCCCACAGAACCCTGATATTGACAAATCTTTATCAGTTCTAGCTTTGATTACTCACACGAGCTCACCTCCAATCACTTAATGATAAGAGTCCTTCTTTCAAAAGTTTCTGGACTAGAGGACAACTTTTGTTGGACGGCTGTGGGGCCGTGCGACACTTGAAAATGTATGAAAACCAAGTGTCGCAACGCCCCACAATCTTCTCGATTAAAATCCTAATTTTAGCTGTTTCGTGGGGCCACGCGACACTTGGTCAGATGGTGGAAAAATTAATATTTTACTTGTCGCACGGCCCCACAGAAATCTTTAAAAATCTGTGGGGCTCTGCGACACTTGTAAGGCACTTTTTTTAAGACAAAATTCAAGTGTCGCGTGGCCCCACGCACTATGGGGGAGTGCGACACTTTTTGGAAAGGTTGTTGCGTGGCCCCATGAACTGTGGGGCTCTGCGATGAAGCCCAAAAATGTTGATGAATGACCATGTCCATAAGAGGCCAACTCATCTATTAAGTCCTCTTTATACTCACCTCTAGGTAACAAATTATGTCCGGGGCGACTTGTATATACAACTGAATCTGTATCAAAATAAAGGACTCTCTCCTCAAGCTTTTCTAAATAAGAGTAAAGCTTTAGTCGCGTCTGTGCTGTTAAAAATGCAGCCAACACTACATTCGTTCATTTGTTTGGTAGAATGGCTTCTTCAATGGTACAAGTATCAATCATCAAGTCGTCAGAAAGACGTGAAAAGTGTTTGACTTCGAGTGACGGGTTAGTTAAAGTTTTAAAAATTTTCTCAGAGTTGGAAAGTAAATGAGATTCGACGAAATTACCACGCTGTCCCCATTTCCCCCAAAAACTATTTCAAAGTAGTTTAGCGCATGATCGCAAACCAGGGTTTAACTTTCTTTTTTCTTTTTCAAGAGTAATATACCCTCGATTCTCTCATAATCAGCAATGTATTTATCTCTGTCTTCCTCTGTGATACACCATTTAGGCCACCCACTGACTTCTTGTTTGATTTGTAAAAAATTATACATATAACCGACAAACAGACCCCCTTTTTTACCATCAAATTTTGTCGTCTCATAATCCCAAACTTTGTAAACTTTTAAAACTTTGTACTTTTTCTCGATAGCTTTTTGGAGTTCAAATGAAACCCACGTTCCTGTCAGACTTCTTTTTTCATCATTATGTTTAAAGTAAGTTTGCTGACTTGTTCCAGCACAGGTGCGACATAGAGGAAAAAGTAACTTTTTCTGATCACGGTAAGGCAATACAGGGTGATACAGTTTTTCTGGAGGAAGCACAGTACACTGAACCAATCCTTTAATTTCTTCTACACGTAGATTATCACATTCCTTACCAACATAAATTTTCTTGGGGTGAGCAACTGGGAATTCCCCGTCTTCGCATACATAAGGGTACAAACTGCAAACGTCGTCATAATGGATGGTTTCCCCTTCTTTCATGCTTGCCTTATGGTAGAACTTCACGGCGTTCGTGCGACCACGGAAGAGCGCATGTTTCGGATTAAGAGGGGTAAAAGATACTCATTTTTATTATTTTCACAAAATTCCTTAACTGCAGGTGTTAAAATTTTCAGTCTTTCCAGTCAAGCCAACTCAAACAACTCGACTCTGATTCTCGACTAAACGATAGCCACCGCGTGGTATGATTGGAATTGTATCTGGGTTGAGAAATAATTTTAAATAAGTTTGCATACACGTGGCAGCTATCGTTATACAATCGCGAAATGGATAGACGGTTGTCTCAGCCATAAAAATCTGACGAAATTGTAAACACGCTTTTGCTAATTTTTCTGTATCCAATTTGCAATAGAAAATTATCTCTGTTTGGAAATCAAAAACGTAATTTTCCGCCATTTTTGTTGATTCCAATTAATAAGCTCCACCGGTAAATCTGAATGCATGTCATTTTTACCAAAATAGTGCAAAGATGGAATTGGTCCTACATAGTTTGATTTGTCGGGGTATTATAATAATGAGGAAAATACCCTTTCTCAATATTACCTATTGTCACCTTTTTGGGTAATTTTGACAAAGGGGCGCAAAGAAAAGTAAGACTACCAATAAATCGGAGAGTTCCAAACTTAATACTCAATAGTTTTGAGCCATTGGATGTTATTTCTGGAACCCATCCTTTACCAACAGTCATCTCCCGTATTATGAATTGGAAATCACGACCACTACCATTATGAGCCATGCATGTTATCTGTTGAAAATCTTTCATCAGTGTTTGTAAGTAAAGAAGAAAATTCCTGATACAATTGGCAACTTTAAAGATGTGTTCCCGAGTCCCACAGTTTACACAATCATTATCATTGTTCAAATCGTCAATACATTAATCACAGTATTGTCGTGCAATACAAAGGTTTGGCTCGTGAAGAAATTCGC
Source organism: Trialeurodes vaporariorum (assembly GCA_011764245.1). Lineage (NCBI taxonomy): Eukaryota > Metazoa > Arthropoda > Insecta > Hemiptera > Aleyrodidae > Trialeurodes > Trialeurodes vaporariorum. The sequence goes on along the minus strand of VMOF01000002.1, from coordinate 10,826,868 downwards.
CTTCGTTTTCTGTTGGGGAACTTTGCATACATTCTAAATCAAAGAAAACGAACACAAAACCGCCCGCCTTTTTGTTGTTTTCATCGTTTGTGTCAATAACACCATGATTGTCATCGTTATCACTGACATCAATGATATCGTTTAGATCATTAATACTTTCAATTTCATTCTTTTTTTTTTATTTTAAGTTTTAGTTGTATCAACAATTTTTTGTACGAAACATAAATGCCCCCTCGGCGTTAATTTACGACACACTAAACAAAACATTTCATCACAAAAATGTTTATCGTTTTTTCCACGTAGCACTAAATTGCAATTCTTATGACAGTCATTACATTTTTTAACGATCTGGCTTAAAGTTTTACCGCGCGTGTACTTTGCAAAAAGTTTTTGAAAACAAGCATGACCGTAAAAATGGCGATTACACTAATTACATATTATTTTGTCTATATTTGTACTGCACGGTTGATTATTATTACAAGAGGGGCATGTAAACTTACATCGGTGTTCCTCTTTATGTTCGTAAGGAACTTTACACTTCCCACAGTAATAAGCTGATCCAAAAACTGATGTTAAACTTACAATTGGCACGAAAAGGTTATTTTCAAAGAAAATATCTAATGTTTGTCCGATCTTCAGCTGTAGGACCTTCATAAAGAATTTTTCGTCCGGAACGATCGTTCCAAACAATTAAAGTGTAGTCAACTAAATAAATTTGGAACTTTTGTACATGTTCCAAAGTTCCCCCATTTTTTAAATTTACGTTCGCATTATTACACAAAGCATTTGCCTGGTCCGTTTGATACATTCTGCTTTTCCTCACAATACGATTGTATGCGAGTAAATTTTTGTGAAATTCGTTCTTATGTAAAGAAGCCCGACTCACCACTAGAGAGCGCGCAAGACAGAGCTTATCATTGTTATCTATCATTATTATTCCTTTGCGTCGTCGACAGAACGTATCAAAAGGCATGGTTGTACAAACGTTTCTACGAATCCTACCATTACCTACTCTCATACGAATCAAAGTCATTTTAACTGTCAAAGGACCTGATAAAATAAAATCTTTATTTGATTGGATAACTTTCTCAATACGGGAAAATATTAAATCCGGAGGGATTTGATCCCCTCTCCTAGGTGAAATAAAAAGAGGACGATCATGGTTCTCAAAACTTAGGATTTCAAGTTGGACCCTATCGTCAGGTCTTACTTCTATTTTATTAAAACAATGGGCTAATATTTCAGCGAATACTCTTCTAACCCACGATACTGCTTCATCAAAATTTTCGGGCGGTGAGATCATTCGGAGTCTAAGATTATATTCTATGTGTGATATTTTTTCGGAGCGACGAGTCCAATCCATTAAAATTTCAAAATTTCTAGTATTTTTGTTACCGTTATTCGTTTTTCCTCTCCCCACTTGCACCGATCTGACGGTGTAACACGTTGGCGTATCGGTAGAAGTCGATGGTTATGGAGTCTTTCCATCGGGCGACAAGGTGACACCAGTTTTATTCGGCGGTTATCTCCACATTTGCACCAATTGGTGCACTTTTGGGATAACCACCCTTCGCACTGATGCTGGTTGAGGAAGCCGCGAAATTCACTCCGATTTGAAATCCACGCGCGCCGCGCCGCGCCGTTTTGGATATCTTAATCTTTGACCATTGTAAGGATCGCCACTTAAAATTTTGGATAAGTGCATGATCTAGGTTCACTGAAAGTCTGTACAGAATTGAGTGTGTTGCATTTTTAAAATTGCCAAAGAACCATAGCAATGCGCTCACCTGAAAATTGGATACAGAATATCCATCGAGAAGGTTAAGAGGTACATACAAGATCAACTAAAGTAAGTGTTGCAGTTGGAAACATTAGTGAGAGAAATGAACTTACCGACGAGAAATCAGAAGAATAGAAATCAAACGTGTGAAGCACACCAATATTTGTAACAAAATTAAATTGAAACCAATTACATGTGTGAAGCACACCAATATTTGTAACAAAATTAAATTGAAACCAATTACATGTGTGGAGCACACCAATATTTGTAACAAAATTAAATTGAAACCAATTACATGTGTGGAGCACACCAATATTTGTAACAAAATTAAATTGAAACCAATTACATGTGTGAAGCACACCAATATTTGTAACAAAATTAAATTGAAACCAATTACATGTGTGAAGCACACCAATATTTGTAACAAAATTAAATTGAAACCAATTACATGTGTGAAGCACACCAATATTTGTAACAAAATTAAATTGAAACCAAATGACATGTGTGAAGCACACCAATATTTGTAACAAAATTAAATTGAAACATATCACATGTGTGAAGCACACCAATATTTGTAACAAAATTAAATTGAAACCAATTACATGTGTGAAGCACACCAATATTTGTAACAAAATTAAATTGAAACCAAATGACATGTGTGAAGCACACCAATATTTGTAACAAAATTAAATTGAAACATATCACATGTGTGAAGCACACCAATATTTGTAACAAAATTAAATTGAAACCAATTACATGTGTGAAGCACACCAATATTTGTATCAAAATTAAATTGAAACATATCACATGTGTGAAGCACACCAATATTTGTAACAAAATTAAATTGAAACCAATTACATGTGTGAAGCACACCAATATTTGTAACAAAATTAAATTGAAACCAATTACATGTGTGAAGCACACCAATATTTGTAACAAAATTAAATTGAAACCAATTACATGTGTGAAGCACACCAATATTTGTAACAAAATTAAATTGAAACATATCACATGTGTGAAGCACGCCATTATTTGTAACAAAATTAAATTGAAACCAATTGCATGTCTGAAGCACACCAATATTTGTATCAAAGTTTAAAAAAAAAAAAAAAAAAAAAAAAAAAACAATCACATGTGTGAAGCACACCAATATTTGTAACAAAATTAAATTTAAAAAAAAATCACTTCTCGAGGTTCACAAGGAATGTGTATGCGAGTCAGTCGAGCGATATGAATGAAACAAATACTGTGCATACAAATCACGGCACGATGGTCAGGAATGTAAAGAATGCGTGCGTGGGGTGAAAGGTCGCTGGGGAAATCCGGAAGATTCGAAAATTCAAAATAGCGTCTTGGCGCCGCAGTTGAAGGCGCATCGGTGGGAAGGACGATTATTCCGAAAGAGCACCAACTGGTGCAGAATCGGTGATAACCACCGAATTAAACCGGTCTCACCTTGTCGCTGGATTGCAATAGAGTCCCTGTATATCAAAGAGTCTCGCCATACGGGGTATAGATTCTGATTGGCTGCTAGATTTTAGGCTGTCACGGAGCTCGAGGAGGCGTTCTGTGTTATTCTCCATAAGAAGACCGTTGGAACGCACCTACCGAGGAAGCGTACACGCCCCTCAGCGAACCCAACCAATCAGAGTGGACGCCTCCTTCGAAATTCTTCTTCTTCATGCTTCACGTGGCGAGACTCTTTGATATACAGGGACTCTAGATTGCAAAACCCATGGTTGTGGAGAAAAACGCATCGATGTTTTAGATGTGCTAGATCATTATTCGTAGTGGGACAACTCGATTGTAACAAAAAGATGCAACAATACACACTTTTTTCCAAAAAAAACTTTTCTCTCACTAATGTTTCCAACTGCAACACTTACTTTAGTTGATCTTGTATGTACCTCTTAACCTTCTCGATGGATATTCTGTATCCAATTTTCAGGTGAGCGCATTGCTATGGTTCTTTGGCAATTTTAAAAATGCAACACACTCAATTCTGTACAGACTTTCAGTGAACCTAGATCATGCACTTATCCAAAATTTTAAGAGTTCGGACGGATTTATTTTGGACGGAGAGCTGGGTAGCAGCAAACTTATGCCGTAAAACAAACACAAGTAAATTGGTTGGAGTATTTGTATATTGAATAAGCATGATTTTTGATTTGAGAAAGACGTACAAACTAGTGCATTTCGCAACGATGTAGTCTCACGACTACGACTGTGTAGGAAAAAAGAAAAAAAAAATGCATCAAGCTGGAAACAATTAGTGCTGACTTGCATTGAACAGCGGATGAAACCCTGTTGCCATACTTTACACAAAAAAGAATAAGAGAAATGAAATGAGAGTTAATTAAATACAATATTTAAATAGAAACATCCACGAGAACTAATCGAATATACAGGGTGTACCAGACCACCCGGATAGGGCATTTTTATCGAAAACTACAGAACCAAATTGAAACAAAAAAGCCAGATAGGGAGGTGACCCCAAATTTTTCGTTTTTGATGTTATCAAAAGCCCCTGTTGCATCCTTGAGGCGGTTTGGGGGGGGGGGGTTCTAACACATTTTTCAAGTTTTCTTGAAAAAGTCTCCAATATAGGTATTAAAAAAAGTTCATACTCGTAAAGTAGAAGTAATTGGCGACATTTTTGCTCCTATAGTTTTTTTTCCCCAAAAACCCCAAACTTCTTGAGTTTTGGAGGATTTTTGGAATTTTTGTTGAATCGGCCTTTTTGACCACCCTGTTCAAAATTTCTCAAAATATTTACAGATTCTAAAGGAACAGATCAATACCTATTAATCGATGTGCCACATGTTACCTTTAAGTTTGAAATTAAGGTGTTTTACGCCAAATCAAAATGTTGGGGCTTACCTGGCTCAAACCGTGAAATCGCGCCAAATCTACCGTTGAAACCTCAAAATTTCGATTTGGCGTAGAACACCTTATTTGTAAACTTAAAGGTAACATTTGGCACGTCGATCGAAAGGTAATGATCTGTTCTTTCAGAATCTATTAATATTTTTGAGAAATTTTGAACAGGGTGGTCAAAAAGGCCGATTCAACAAAAATCCAAAAAACCCCCAAAACTCAAAAAGTTCGGGGTTTTTGGAAAAAAACTGTAAGAGCAAAAATATCGCCAATTACTTCTTTACGATTATGAACTTTTGTCAATACTTTTATTCGAGACTTTTTCAAGAAAACTTGAAAAATGTGTTTGAACCCCCCCCCCTCCCCCCCCGCAAACCGTCCCAAGGGCCCATCGGGCAGTCCTTCATCTTATGACAGATGAATATGCTGGTAGTGTCAAAACTTCGATTTACTAATAGGAATAACATAAGAATAATGCGAATAATTTTAGTCAATTATTCGTGGTTATTCGTTATTCGGTTATTTGCCCATCACTGCATCGGGGGCTATTGACAACATCAAAGACGAAAAATTTGGGGTCACTTCCCTATTTGACTTTTTTGTTTCAAATCATTTGGTTCAGTAGTTTTTGAGAAAAATGCCCTATCCGGGTGGTCTGGTACACCCTATATATCCCGTTTTTTGCAACCAGAGTTGGGCAAAAAATATTCGGAGATTATTCGGTGAGTCAGGCAACGCCGAGTCAATCGAATTATTCGATGAATAATTCTACGATTGACCTATACCTTCCGTGTGTTTCCTTTTCCTCAGCTTAGGTAGTAAACCCAGTTTTCAGTGTTGCCGGAGTCATTTAATCATTTCTCATTAGTTGGTTGCCCAACTCTGTTTGCAACCTTCGGAGCTTGACATAGTCGATGTGGGTGTTGTGAAATCAGGAGATATAGTCGAGGCCCCCGTTGCTCAATTTTCAGAACCAGACTTAGTCGGGGCGGTCGTTTGAGTAATGGAGAATAACATCCTGGTGGGATTTGATTAAAAGGAACGCCCCCCCCCAACACATGGTGGAGGCGCCGGGTAGGTTTATCGAAATTCGTGTTTTCTGTGGCCCTTGAGTCAATGGGTGGTGTTTCTTCTTCTGTCCCTGGGGTTTCCTCGTTCTCTTTTGTTTCTTCGGCTTGTGGTGGCTGCTCGTCTATGTCCGAGAATGGCGTTAATAGGGACATAATATTCTCTTCGTAAATGATGGAGTCTTCATATTTTTTCCTCATCGTGTAGTATTCTTGGATAGATATAGATTTCCTGGCTGGTGCCATTTTTTCCGAGCGAGGGTTGAGAATTTTATTTTATTTTTTTTTCCGGCATTTTTTTATGGTTATCCGTTCAAGAAAACCATAGTGAGCAGGTTCCGCTATACACCCTGTATAATAAAGGCCTACGGGTCTACATGGTTGCCACCGAGAGCTATAACTTTAGAGAACAAAGATCACCACAGCGCCTCTTTCATTGCATCACTGAGTGCGTAATACTCTGATTCTCAATCAGTGCTCGGCAATGCAACTCTGCGTTGCTTTTTGCTTGTCCACGAGATTGGACCCTCGTTTATTATGAATACATAGCCTGTGCATGATTTTCTATTGTTTCCATCCCCTGCCCAATCTGCATCTATAAATCAAAGATTATGGTTTCATTGCTCGATTTTCTATACGATACTCTGAAAGATACTTCAAGTTCTCAACGGTAATTCTCCTGTTCGCTAATTGACGTGTTCCAGGTGAATGAATATGGTAAAATAGCTGCTAAGGACGTGTTAAACAAACAAAAGTTGAAGAATTCGCTCCACGACGGATGCATTACTTACCAAGTTTCAACCTGCGAGAAACTGAGGAGTATCTGTCTCATTTATATTCCGTTCGTCAGATATCTTTACATCTTCTAGCGTAAAGTGTTAAAGTGTCAGGAATACTCTAAACCTCTTTCTCAATATTTGTGTCAGTTGAAGTGTCATAATCTCTTAAAAAGTTTAAGTCTTCTTCTTATCGATGGAAAGAAAAATTAAGATTACCCACAGCTATCGATTTATTCCCTACGAACTTCTACTTCTTTATATCTTACATCTATCGTCAGGTAATGTAATCTTGTATTTTACTGTTTTTAGTTTTATCAAAAACTTATTTACGGACTGGTATAGTATGATTTCAGATTTGTGAAACAATATGATTCAACTGTTTGACATCATAGAATGAAAATATCCAGTCCAATTAGGCCTAGTTGCTTCTCTTTTTAGGGTTTCTGCGCGTATGGAGATTTTGACAGTTTATAAACTTCACATCTCCGACGAAGTTCTAAAGGCGAATGTCGTTCATGGTACTTACTTTGGTGAGAGCAGAGTTAGGCAACGAAATAATCAGTAATAATGAAAATTGTCAGGCAACGGAGTTGTTGCGTGAGATACGGCAGCATTGTCTGTGAGGAGGTGTAGTCAATAATACTAATGATTTGATGGCGAGTAATCCGACTTACATGATTTTCTCTTGAATGGTGGAGGGTGGAGTGGAGTCTGACAGTGATGGTTTCGGAAAGGAGTAATTAAAGAGAGAAGACTCGGTATCACGGAAGGCGACTCATATGTTTCGCGATTTTTTGTGAGCTGAAGTGATTTATGAAAAAACGGAAAGTAACTGTGGTGTCGAGAATAGTTATTGTAATTAAAATTGTCTTGATTATATGTACTTACTGTGCTCCGAAAAATTATGAAATGATTTGGACAATTTTTGTGTTTGTGCAGGATGTGCTGAAGACACCAATTACGTAGGTCGTAACAATCACGAAAGAACGGTATCCCAACCATTTTTTGATAACTCTACAAGACAAGAATTGATTACGATAGTTGACCAAACAACGAATCTCTATTGTAAAGTTCAAAACCTAGGTGATCGCTCGGTAAGTACGATTAGAACGTGTACTGCGTCTTCTAGGATAAGTTCATAGCTACATTTTCTACTCGTCACCGAAAAATACGAAGAGAAGGCTTTGATTGTAATGCTTTGGGTGGTGATCATCGTTTTAATGAATGAATTGTAATATTAAAATGCATAAACAGTTTATGGTAATCTACTGGACCTTTGAATCCATATTTGAAGTACCACGAATTCTGTGTATTTTTTTCTTCTTTTATTCATTATTTATTTTTTACAACATGCGTAAATGCCTAAAAGATATCAAAGAAAAAAATATGCAAATTGCCAAAGATGTACGTAACAGAATCTAAGCCAAGAATGCTGTCGAATTAATTTTACCATCATTTTCAATATTATGGATATAAGTAGAATGCAGATTGCGAGACATCCACTTGCACTGACCCCGTACTCTTTTGAAATGTTTGTAATCATTAGCGTTCCCTGACATTTTCCAATTGTAATCTGCATTCTGGAGAAATAATTTTGTCCATTGGAGCGCTTTTGCTGGTAAAAGCTTCGAGACCTTCAGACTTTGAGATCCAAGGTGTTAAGATTAGATTTAAGTAGAATAACGGACAAGATCATGAATAAGACGATATAACGGAGATCTGTAACAGAGATCTGACTTTATTAGTGAAACGCAATACTACTTTAGTGAACACGAGAATCGGTCAGGAGATCGGTGTCGAGCCTGATTGAGCTGTTTACACATGTCACGCCAGAGGGTGCTATGACTCAGTACATAAGGCTATAAACTTGCACAGTTTTAGGTAACTCATCTGGCGATGCCTCCTAAACAATTAACGACCTACATTGATTCTATTTCATGTTGTAATCAATGCAGTAGATTAAACTTTATTTTGTTGTCGATTAATCGCAGGTTTCGTGGATTCGGAAGCGAGATTTACACATTTTAACAGTGGGGGTTTTGACATACACAAATGACCAACGGTTCCAAGCGCTCCATGTTGAGGGAACCGACGAATGGGTATTGAAAATAAGCTATCCTGAAACTGAAGATTCTGGTGTTTACGAATGTCAAGTTAGCACTGAGCCAAAAATTAGCATGTCATTCGACCTGAAAGTCGTTGGTAAGTAAACACTATTTTTGAAGAATTGCCGGCATATTGAGAGGGAATGTGAAATACTGTTGGCCATCCTAACAGTCTTTCTGTCGAGGTTGGTGTCTAAGTTTGTAAACAATTTAAAGAACGTATCAAGCAGGCCTGCCGTTTTACGTATAATCAATGCTATTTTTCTATTCACCGATGATTCCACCGGTTGAGAAAAGATTACACAGTTCAGTTCAGTGAATGACTGAAATGCACGAAAATACTCTGATCTGTAATCTTTCCTTAATCGGTGGAAACTCCGTTAATTAATTAAAATATACGCAAGTTTTTTAAAGTCATCGACGACTCCACCGGTTGAGAAAAGATTGCAGATGCGAGTATTTTAGTTTATTACAGTCATGCACTGAACTGACCTGTGTAATCTTATCTCAACCGGTGGAATCATCGGTGAATTGAAAAATAGCATTGATTATACGAAAACGGCAGCCCTGGTATCAAGGCCCCGATGCTTCCACGCATACTTTCAAATAACCGCAAAGAGAAAACGGCAAATGTAGAAATACGGCTTTTAATCGTAATAGTTGATATCCACAAACAAGAAGTTCCTAAAAATTACCTCTTTTCATATTTGATGTATATCGAGTCGATCGGTTTGAATATATCTTGCAATCGTAGCCATCGAGTGTGTTAAATGTCCTTGCGACGAAATTGGAGTTCATTGCTCCATTCCGAAAGATCAAATTTTGTATTACTTACGAATTTGTGCTACATTGACTTGATTTAAATGCCGGCGGGCCGATCTTTGAAATTATTCAATCATACTGGTATACTCTCCAAATAGAGGATTACTATTCCAAAGGGTTTATTGAAAAATATACCACTGTAACCAAATATCCCTCCGCTACATTTGATAAGCTATCGCCTTTTTCTAAGTAGCCTTCAGCTTATTGCATGTAGTGGAGGAATACTTAGATACAGCGTTCTCTCTAGACAGACCAATGGGAACCTTCCATTCAGCTAGTCTAACAGTCTTATCTGATGATTTCAAAGAGCGGCCAACGTGATAAATTCTACCTGAAAAATGCATTGGCGACGGCTGGTTTTGTCATTGACCAGTTTGAAGTGGAAATTGAACTCCCAGTAACACCAAATTTACCTCCTCCCAACGAGGCCGAGGCATACATTTATCTACAGTGGTAGCTAACAGGTAACGGTAACCTGCGTGACCACCTTGGAAGATTTTTAGGATAGGTTTTAGGGTGTGATTTTGTCCATTTTGTTCCCCTGTATTTCGGCGCAGGCGCAGAGTAGATCGAAGCATGTTCCATCCCAAGGTTATAGATTAAAGAGTTTTGCTCATCTGATTTCGCACCACAAATTCAGTATCGCTCAGTTCAAAATCACTGCAGGCAAGATGACCGACAAAAGCAGAAAACGTATACATACTCTCTGCAGAAAACATCGAGCTGCCCTCTGCAGGAAAGCAGAAAACAACCCAATGTTTTCTGCAAAGAGAAAAAGTTTTCTGCTTCTGTCGGCCATCTTGCCTGCAGTTATTTGGCACTGCGCACTAATGAATTTGTGGCGCGAAGTCAGATGAGCATACCTCTTTAATCTATAACCTTGGTTCCAGCCTCTGTTCGTTGCATCATTATACATGGGAATAAATGGGAAAAACCACTCCTTAAACCTAACCTTAAAAATCCTCCTTGGTGGTTCCGTAAGTTACCCATTAGACACTGCCACTCCAGATAAATATTTAACTCGTTGCTTCCTCCATTTGTTTTAGTGTCTAAAGCTCAAATCAAGGGAAAGCCGGAGACGTTCGTCAGAAGTGGTCGCGATATCAACTTGACTTGCGAGGTCTTGGAAACGCCCGACCCACCTTCTTTCATTCACTGGTACAAAGGAGACGTAGTGATCAACTATTCGCAACGAGGGGGAATAAGTGTTGTGACGGAGAAGCATGCCAGGATCTCCAGGCTCATGATATCAAGGGCACAACCAGCGGATTCTGGCAACTACACTTGTTCTCCATCCAGCTCTGCATCAGCAAGTGTCATTGTTCACGTTGTCGACGGCTTACCGTGATTAATTTATTTACCTAACAAAAAGTGTAATTTATGCTGAAAGTACTAACGGGCGTAGAATATATCTGACAGTTTCTCATCTTTTGGCTCTTCTTTATTATTCCTTATGCTCCATGTTTTGACTTGCAGTCAAAGGATTGGAAGAAATGAAAATAGAACAACATTATTATGACGAAACGTTAACAGGTTGAAGACCAAAACTCTATATTTGTTCTCTGGGTTCAGACAAAGATTAGAAAACGTATGTGGGACAAATATTAAAATACATACAGGGTGTCCGAGAAATGAGTTCACACTTTTGCTGTGAGCGCCTGGTTGATTGTAAAAATCTGAAAAATTCAGGAAGAATCTATTACCCCTAAGCGACTTCAGAGAAAATATCGGGGGGCTCCCATCCTCCTTAAGGGGGGGCGTAGGCCCCAAAATGTACCCCGTGTTGCCAATATGTCGCATATTTCAAATGGCGGGGGGTATTTTTTATTTCATCATTCAAAAGGGCTCAACAAACTGAGTAATTTCGTTTTTTCAGATTTTCGGTAGCCCCTCTCAAAACAAAATGGCGGCCAAATAGCTACCCCATACTTTAGAGGCCCATAACTTCGGTTTGAATTAATATTTTTTCAAAAACTAAAAACTTTCTGAATTCTCAGAACGTCCTCTTTCCAATAATGTGCCACACTTTATCATTCGGTGGAAAAAAAATGGGACGCGGAGCCCCCCCCAAAAATTTTTGAGTTTGGGGGGCTGTAGCTCAAAAAAGTCAAATGTAAAGGGTGGTTGTATTGTGCATCAATCGAAAGGTCTTAAAAAAAGGAAGAATTTGGCGCAAACCCGAAGTCGCTACGATGCGTCTATTCAAAATGGCGGCCATTTAACCATTTGGGGGTGGGGGACCGTCCCCCCCCCCCAAATAAAATCCCTCCATCGAGTGATACACCAATCGAGAGGTCTTGGAAAGAGAAAGAGAATGGCAGAAACCGGACGTCAATACGATACTTGAATCCAAAATGGCGGACGGTCAAAGTTTTTTGGCTACATACAAGAGAAGTGCGACTCCAACGTATTTTCTCTTGACAGCGTTGCAAGTGGCGCTGCAGTTCGCAGGATCGGAACTACGATCCCCCCGTGCCTCTGCAGCCCCTCGTATCCCCTACCGGTTCCAGCCCGCTTTGGTTTGGAATTGTGGCGCGATTTTCGTTGTACCGCACCGACTCCACAGATACACCGCTTCTCATTTCTTATTTTTATGAAACTCTCTCAACTGTTTTCCGTTTTCGTCTTTTTTTCTTTAGCTGTAGGTAAATCCACCGGATGCAAATTGATTTAGATTTAAACTTTAAAGGAATATAATACTCTCATTCTGCATCCTCCACAAAAAAAAAGAAGTGAACCTTTTTTTTTGTATATTTTTACTTATTTTATTTATTTTCAAATTAATGTCATAATGCATTTGAGCCTTCCTCCATTCTCCCCCCCCCCAAAAAATAAAATAAATAAAGACGACGAACGAGAGACAGGCTGAGCGAAGTTAAATAAAATAAGAATGAGTAGACAAGTGACTGAGAAGTTGGTCAATACAAGGAACATAACAACGCACACCTAAAACAGTTTTTTTTTTTTTTTTTTTTTTTTTTTTACAGTTATTCAAATGAAATAGTCAACAACAAGGATAGGTTGGTCAAGATTCAAGTATTTTCTATTGTATAGCGGAGCAAGGGGGCCGCTAACCCGTACAATTAGAGATACAACAAACTTCTAAAGAGAAAATAAATTACGTTTAACAATTTATGGAAATAACAACGCACACGTAAAACAGTTTTTTTTCACAGTTATTCAAATGAAACAGTCTACTGTGGCGCGTTTTTTCGTTGGTATTACTATTACGGGAGTCCTAGCGCCCTAAGACCCACGGGGGGCGTCCACCAGATTTTCCCAGAGAGATGAAAGTAAGGAGATTAATTTCCAAAAGATATCTGGGGAAATCGCACAATTAAATTGAGGCATTTTTCGGTAAATGGGCGTATGGCGATTTACGCCATTTTTTTGGAGAACTCGTTTTTGAAATCCTGACGATAAGACCTAACAGGTGATATAAAGTTATTCATATGTTGAACGGAAAATAACCACGAAACAATCGTTCGAATGGACGCACCTCGGCGGAATTCAGAAACATATGGGCTACAGTACCCCTTTCGAGCGGTACTCGCATCGCATCTGTATCTGATATTGATAAAAGCTCAGTGGATAGGTCAGTGTGTGTTTTTTGCGTTTTTGGCTCGGTCTCCGATGACGACAAATCAACAATAAAACCCTCCTTCTTGGCCAAAAATAGGCCCAAAAGGGCCTTAATATCATCCCTCCTTCTTACAATTTCCTTTCCTCCAAGTTTGTGACACAAATCTAACACAAACAATACTTTTCGGATAGGCTGGGAGAGAAAAAAAAACGTTTTTCGGTAAAAGGGCGTATAACGCAGCAACTTTGAACTTTCACTGCTCAACTAATTTTCACTCTACAAACTTGAAATTGGGTAGAGTTCTTCTTGAATGTTTCTTCTACAAGCCAGTCTTTCAAATTTTGAAAACTCTGCAGTAGTCTCTAAGTTATAACGTTTTAAACTTTCAAACGCGTTTTTCTCGAAAGTAGTTTTTTTGCCATACGCCCATTTACCGAAAAATGCCTCAATTGAGTTGTTAAATAAGCTCTTGTTGATGCTACCTGCTTGTCCAGCGCCGAAATAATGTTATCCAAGTAAACACTTTATTTTCACGTTTTTATATTTAACCAAATTATTACACAGGAAAAAAAGGAAATTTTATGGAACACCATCCACTCGTTCGACAAAAATAATAAAAAAGGGAAATTAATTCGAATGGATCAATTAAATAATAATAAACAAAAAAAAAAGAGCTAAACACACTAAAAACAATTTTCACGCAGAAACAAAAAAAACGATTTTTTTTTTTTTTTTAATTTTTTCTATCACACAGATAAGAACAACATTAACAAATTTTAATCCACGGTCGAACCAAAAAAAAAAATTTAAACTCACGGAGAGCACTTATAACCTTTAACTCACGGAGAGCAGACTTATCATTATCTCACACAGAGGAATAAAACCGAAGCTATACTTCTCACGCAGAAAAGCACAGACGACTCACTGTGAAAATTTTCGGAAAATTGCAGCCCAACTGATCCTGAGAGAAGACTCTGGAAATTCAGCCAATCAGGAAGCCGATTTACTCCCTTCCTGATTCACCAAATCTCCACCAGCTCTTTCTCACAGGATCAGCATAGGTTGCAATTTTTCGAAAATGAGAAAAGGAAAGCCAGGCGAGATGGAAAACCCGGGGCATCCATTATTGTCAGACCATGCGCCACCCGCGGTTGTACCATAAGGTAAAAACGCGAATGGCGCACGAGCCGACAACACTGGACGCACATCACCGGGGGCCGACACCCGATCCCAAACACTGTAAAACACAGCGCAAAACATCGACCACCGATCCGCGAAGCGAGGCTCCAACCGCCTGGCTTTAGTGAAAAATTTAAAAAAAGGAATTTTAGAAAAACTCTGGAAAAAACCCGAAAAGGGGATCTGTGAAAATGAGTAACAATAGCATGCACCTAAATACGATGCGCAAAATATAGCTATCGTTACACTACAACAAGGATAGGTTGGTAAAGATTCGAGTATTTTCTATTGTATAGCGGAGCAAGGGGGCCGCTAACCCGTACAATTTGAGATACAACAAACTTCTAAAGAGACAATAAATTAAGTTTAACAATTTATGGAAATAATAACACCTAAAACAGTTTTTTTTCACAGTTATTCGAATGAAACAGTCTACAACAAGGGTAGGTTGGTAAAGATTCGAGTATTTTCTATTGTACAGCGGAGCAAGGGGGCTGCTAACCCGTACAAGTGGTGTGAGATGACTTATTCTTGTAGCATTGATCTCCTTCAAGATAGACCGCGCAGCAGATTTTTTCATCTTCGTCGGAGGAACAGTGTTGGTAGTTGGAGTCTTGGCAGCAGCCTGAGGAGTGGTGACATGAGCATTACACGGAGGATCATCAAGTGCAACTAGCGTACACACTTCCATGGGTTCCTCTTGAAGGCAGTCTGAGGGCACGGAAGAGACAGCTGTTGACAATGGAGTAGCATCAGAAGCAGAAGTTCTAAGCGAGGGTAGTGAGTACTGTGACAACCGGTCCGGGTAAACCTCTTGGAAAGAGTCGTCAGTGAAATGGGCTCGACAGACATATTTATAACAGTTGAAGAGTTTTTTCAATTCTGCTTCATCATTCCATTTCTGGGAGGGCTGAGCAAACTTGGCCCATAATCTGACCCTGAAAAAGTAAAATAAATGGAATTAATCAAAGGCAGTAAATAGATGGATAAACAATGGCTTAGTGCCAATTTGACAAAAGAGGGTATTAAATAGACAATGAATTAAATACGGATAAAAATTATTGAAGAAATTGGACCACAAGAGGAGACGGGGGACAGTTGATACAGTATTCACGAAAACCTCTCTAGAAAGTAAAAATTATTCATGAACTAACGTAAATATCGGTGCATTACATCTTCATATATGGGCCTTTTAATATTTCTTAGTATTTTAAAGTGCTTCCCAATCTATCCTTTTTTTTTTTTTTGTTAATTATTTGAAAAACCCTTCGGACGGTAACAATCATCCTGGACCTCGTGTCAGATGTTACACGGCCTAGGTCGACTGTTACAAAGTGCTTATTCTCATGTTTTACTGATGCAAAAAGTTTATAAAAATTTTAGAAAGTTTAACCAAGTCACGCACTCGCATGCATAATTTCGGGTCACCCATCCATCATTAAGCCCAGCCCTAAAATGAAACGCTCAGTAAATTTTGTGCATTGTGAAATTGGACGAAATCTTTTTTTATCTCTTTTTTCTTACCTTGTGTACTAGGAATAGCGAGTTTTTTAAAGGTCAAAAAAGAAAAGCTGTGTACCTATTCTTATTGATCTACCTACATGCGTGATTTGGGGTCATAGTTCTCGAAATGTAGCACCACATAATTGATCCGTGACAACCGGCCCTGATAACAACTGTCCCCGGGGTCAAAACAGGAGAATCAAGTGGGTCCTGTACACCCCTCCCAAAAAACAGTTCACGCATGGACAAAAAAATTTCAATCACCCTCTCCCAAAGACTTTGCACCCTAAAACTGAGGGTAATCGAGGTTAGAGGTTTTGTTCTAAGATTGAGCACAGCAAGAAATACAATTCATTCTCATTCAACATAGTCTGCCGCAACATGAGGTAAATACCCCAGTACTAGAACAGTAATATAACCCCAGTTCTAGCCAACCATCCTGACTAAAATTAAGATGCCTCATCAATTTTTTAAAATTTTTCGTGCACAAATTTTCATATGGGGGGACAGGTACTGGGGTGTTAACCTTCCCTGGTGTTATCTTTGGGGGAAAGAGGAGAAATAAAAGCAGGTCATTACCTTTCAACGTTTCCTTTTCCGACGGCTGGAAAACGATAGAATTTAATAGGTGATTCTGTGGAAGTATTGGAGCAGTCATAAACATGGCAGCGTAAAACTTTATTACTCATGGTGATGTTTCCTTGAGCGAGTGGCAATTGATCCTACAACAGAATAAAACACAAGTAATTAGAATCATTATCAGAGACGAAATCAGTTCTGAGTTTGCAGTGTGGTAAAAAGTGTGTTAACAGACATTCCATGAGAAGAAGCATGAGCCATTTCCCACAGTTTCAATTCTTTTGTGCATCCATCTAAAATCATGAAGGGGCCTGACATTAGTGAAAAATAAAGCATGTTCGCAGCGTGATCAGGTTTTAAATTGGGAATTTATGTATAGAGTGCAGCAAAAGCGTTGGTTTTTTTTTGTACTTTCTTGTATCGGAAATCTTACAATGGATTTTGTGACGGGTACAAGGAATTTCGGCTTTTTCCATCAGTTTGACCAATTTTTCAGTTATACCATCGTAACAAACTTAAAAATACATTTTTTTCTTCTCATATGACTATCAACAGAGAGCTGGTCAAATGTCCTATCCAACCATCCTGACTAACATTAAGATGCCTCTTTTTATATGGGGGAATGGATACTGGGGTGTTCACCTTACCTATGGTGTTATCTTTAGGAGAAAGAGGAGAAATAAAATCAGGTCATTACCTTTTGACGATTCCTTTTCCGACGGCTGGAAAACGATAGAATTTAACAGGTGATTCTGTGGAAGTATTGGAGCAGCCATAAACATGGCAGCGTAGAACTATTACTCATGATGATGTTACCTTGAGCGAGTGTCAATTGATCCTACAACAGAATAAAACACAAGCAATTAGAATCATTATCGGAGACTAAATCAGTTCTGAGTTTGCAGTGTGGTAAAAATTGTGTAACAGACATTCCATGAGAAGGAGCATGAGCCATTTCCCACAGTTTCAATTCTTTTGTGCATCCTTCAAAACTCATGAAGGGGCCTGACATTAGTGAAAAGAGCCTACTGCTCCCCCCTTCCATCCACAAAAAATTGTTGCAGCCTTCCAAAAATAAAATTGGAAAGAAGGAACTTCAGGGAAAATAAAAGGCTTTATACTTTGGATGATAAATTGTACAGAAATTTTTGAAGAACGTTTTAACACCCTTATGCTTTCCCTTGGTGGTGAGGGTAAGGCGTGGGAGAAAAGATGAAAGTGTTTTCACTGCGGAAGGAAAGTAAACACACCGTACCTATTTTAAAACATCTGGAAGCCTCGTCCGTTACACGGGCAAGCACAGTACCTAACTGCTATGAAATTAACTCCAAGTTTTAAAACAATCCAGTAACAGAAAGAAACAGAAAAAAGTTGAGTAACACTTATAAATTGAGTGCCTAGAGAATTAGAGGGGCTTATAAGAATGTGAGCCTCAAACGCATATAAATCCTACATTGGGTGGTTCATGAGAGGAAGATTTTTCAAAGCATTATTTTGTGCATCCACGCAAGATTGATGAGGGCCTTGTTAGTATGCAAGACACCCAACCCCCTTCCCGCCCACCTAAAAATTGCAGCCCTTTAGAATAAAAATAGAAAGATGAGGGAACTCAAGGAAAGAGAGTAGGCCTTTATGCTGCATGTATAAACTTACACTCAAGTTTTTGAAGAATGTTTCAACAGCCGTTGGCTTCCTGTTGATGATGAGAATAGGAGGTAAGAAAAAGGGCGAATTGCATGTATTGAAATCAGGGAAGAAAATAGGATTGACATATATGGAGACACCTTTGAAGACCTGAATCTTTCAAAAAACTCCGGCAACTTTTATGAGAGAAACTGAGCATGGGCATTTTGACTGCCAAGTGTCGGAAAATAAAACCTTTGCCATACTCGCTTTGAAGAATATTGAAGCTTCTTTGGTTGGACGGGTAAGCACAGTTTTACAGCTAAGAAATTAACTTTAAACTTTAAAAGAATCCTGCAACCAAAGGGAACAGAAACATTTCGGTGACACTTAATGTGACTTCTCAGCCTTCCTTCAATACTAGGAAGGATTTCGTTACACCTGTTTGGGTTATGGTTACACAGAAGCTGAAAATGAAGGTAAATGTGAATCTACCTTCTTAGAGCACTATCTGCAATACAAAATTACTTAGAGCAAAATTGCTGCCTAATACATCACTTTATACAGTATGAAATTGCTTTGGTTTCTGCAGAATAGTTGATTCACACTCACATTATTACGGCTCCATGTTAAATTGGATGAAACATTATTACTTTAGCACAAGTGCATAACTTTTATAGATTGCATTCTAAAGTTATGGTTGGGTAAGAATGAGTTAGTTTAATAATGAAAGTAAGAATCTGTAGAAGAATAATTACCTTTTAGGAAATCTTGAATGTTGAGGGCACAGAGAAATAAGTATACACAAGCCGGGTTTTCACTGTTGTAAGAATATTGAAAATACTTCACTTTAACTTTTCGAGGGAATTCGGATTCACTGATCGAAACGGACGAAACCAACAGAATGTTGAAAATACTTCGAAATAACTTTAACTTTTCGAAAGAATTCGGATTCACTGCTCGAAACGGACGAAAATAACAAGGGCTGCGGGGGAATGTGGCGCGACCATTGCACTTGTTTTCTCGTTCCAAGGTCCATTCTCGTTCATTGTTCTCACGTGGGATTTTACGCACCTTCCGCATGAATGGCGGCAGCAACGACAACAACAACAACAATTTCCCCTGCGACCGCAGCGCCACGTCTCACTGGATCTGAACTAACTTGGTCAAAATTTTGCCCATATGAGTTGCCACCCCCTTCACATTCTCTCTCCTTGCGCCAGGTCAGTCCCTTGTTCGGATCTATCGCCGCGCATGCGCATGAAACTCTCGTTTCATCCCTTAGCTGAGCGGTAGCTCCGCCCATTTGACTGAACCCCCTCTCTCATTCCCTCTTGTTATCTCTCTCTTTCACACCCGCTATCTCTCTCTCATTTACCCGCTTTCCCTCGCTTTCTCTTCCCAACACTCACACTAACATATACACGATGTCATATACTCACACATACACGCAGCATTCACTATTTGCTATCTCTCTCTTTCTTTCTCTCTCTCTCACGCTACAAGTATATACAATTCTGAGGTATAAGCTACTGCTTCTGTTAACATCTTCAAAATATCAGCTGCAGCTAGGGAATCAGAATTTGATGCTGCGAACCCACTGAAGTAACTGGTAGAGGGAAATGGATTTGGCATTATAGTGGACATATCAACAGGATTATTAACATCAGTATTTGTGTTGGACCGGGTGGAAATAGATGACACAACTAAGGGAGATTGACCAGATTTGAGGTGCTTGGATTCAGTATCTGAATCATCTTCATCTTCTGAATTGGAGAAAATTGCAATATCAGGGCAAATAAAGGTCGTTCCTTTGGATGCGAAGGATTTTGCTAGAAGGTGGCCATGTAGTTCAGCTCCACACAGATTTAGTTGATAAATCTTTCTTGCCACAGTTGGGCCACCTCCTTCATCATTCAAATTTTGCTTGAAGGTAGTCCTAAGGGTGCATACTAACGCCATATTGTCAGTTTGTGCGAATGGGCCCTCAAAAGCTCAAAAAAAGTTCTTAAAAGTTCATGGGGTTTATGAAGGGAGAACAACGTCTACTTGCGAACAAAAGACATACTGGCACAGCAGGATGTGCCGCGCACTTTCATTTTGGCAGGTTCCAGTCTGTTGTGGAATTATACAAGACGATGGAACACGGATTTAGGCAATACCGTCTTCTTCCATACCTCCAACCGCTCCATTGAGGTTATGTTCACTCGGGTTCTACGTTTACACAGCCGCTTATGGGAGACGGTGGATTTTTTGCAGTTTTTGGGATTTTTCGGGCATTTCTAGGCATTTTTCGGCCTTTTCGTCGATTTTTTCAGTTGGGGGGGTCTTCGGCTGATGTTCCTGATACATTTTGCGAAAAAAAAAATTTATCACCGAAATTACCATAAGCTTTAATAGAAGTCCCTCACAACTGAAAGCATCTATGCTTGGGACTTCTGTTAAAGCTTATGGTAATTTCTGTGATAATTTTTTTTTTTCGCAAAATGTATCAGGAACATCAGCCGAAGACCCCCCCAACTGAAAAAACCGACGAAAAGGCCGAAAAATGCCTAGAAATGCCCGAAAAATCCCAAAAACTGCAAAAAATCCACCGTCTCCCATAAGCGGCTGTGTAAACGTAGAACCCGAGTGAACATAACCTCAATGGAGCGGTTGGAGGTATGGAAGAAGACGGTATTGATTTAGGAGATCACATTTTATTAGATTGAGAATTAACAGCGAGTTAGAATCATACGACTAGTTACGGTGATAAGGAATGTCAGAATGACAAGCACACCGAAAGCACCACTCAACATGAATGGATGCATCGATGGTCAACAACTACCAAGATACTACCAACATGACACTCACCGCCACTAAAAAGACAAATTTGATTCCATGACTTAAAGTAACTCTTCACTTTCTCTATCTTTGTACCTGACATTGACTATTTTTGCTCCAATTGGTATGACAACTTCTGCATCATACGTTCGAAATTGTATAGCCACTGGCATTAGTGGACCTTCAAGATTCAGTCTTTGGTAAAAAATTTTAGACAACAATGTAAAACCACATCCTGTATCAATTTCGAACTGTACTGGGTAGTTTTCAATGTAAACTGTAGTGAGGTACTTTTCTGCCATGTTACACACCTTACTATGGTAACTATGGTTACAGAAAAGTGGTTTTAACTACTAATAACCACCTGTTTCTTTCTCATTGAAGTTGGAACGTTTATCAATCGAAAGTAGGCGGGAAAAGCCTAGAACGTTTTAAGAAAGTGCCGAAAAAATTGGACACAAAAAAAGACCACATTCCATTACCCGACTTAAGTCGGATAAAGTGGAATTTGGCTGATGGCAAAGTGGAATGGTGAGAGTAAAGTGGAAACCTGTACCCACTCTAGCAAAAAATTACCTTAGAATTGATTTGAAAAACAGATCTTTTATTGAAAATGCTTGCTTGTTTGCGAAATAGTAGAAAAATAAAGTTGACAACTCCTTACTCAGAAAATTCTTTAAATAAAATAGTAGAAAAAATAGGAAAAATACTACAAAATTTTAGTAAAGTTTAAACGGGTAATAAAAGTTCAAGTTTACTTTCAAGAAAAGTTAAGTAATTTGAATAAACAGAAGAAAAAAATAGGAAAAAACTTAATACAATTTTAATAAAGTTTAAGTTTACTAGAAAGTTTCAGTCTTTTAAATAAAATAGTAGAAAAAATAGGGAAAAAACTCAATAAAATTTTAATAAAGTTTAAATGGGTAACAATAAAGTTCAGGTACTTAACTTAACTTTTAAGCAAGTTGTAGTCATAAGGTGTAGTCAATGAAGTTTCTAATAAGTGACTAGGCACCAATCCTAATTATTTTCCAACACAAATATCACATTTGTACTCAGCACCTTGTACTTACATCTGCGCAGTTTTCATAGCACCATTTTTTACAAATTTTACACTGGATCCAGTCTTCTGCGGGGGGATCAACAAATTTTTCGGAACAAAAAATGCAAAGGACGTCTTCTTCCTTGTAATTAGTTTTCTCTTGCAGAGATTCATTATCTATTGGTTGCAGAGACTGGCTAAAGTTCTGTTTTTCCTTACTTTTAGTCTTTTTTAGCCCTCCAAGGTTTAACTTTCTTACTACTCTTGGCTTTGAACATTTTTTTCTCGTTGCTGTTTGTCGTTGCAGTTACTTTAATCTTTTAGCTGTCTCTTTTGCTTTCTTTTCATTTTCTTTATCTTACAGCATTTTCTTGAAAGGCGAGCTTGTCAAGATTTCAGATTTCAGAGCATTACATTTTCTTTAGTTCTTTTTCGAGCTGAAGTTTGAGTCTTTAGGGGAATGGGGAGAATTTCTGCAGGTAATACCAACACAGTTCCATTAGGAGTAGAGGCATTTGAAGGAGTAGACAGAATCTCAGGCAGAATTATTTTAGAGGTTGAGTCAGTCAAAGGGATTGTGGAGTACTAGCGGTGAGGAGGGCAAAGTGGGATGGGCCCATTCCACTTTGCCCTTCGAGACGCCACTTGGAATTTTCTTGATAATTAAAAAAGGAAACCGATCCAGTTCGATTTTTATTGAAAAATCAAAACTAGAACAATAACTACATAGGTAACATTAATGGATTAAATAATTAAACACTTTTAAATACCCGAAAAACAACTTTTCACGAGCCCGAAACTTTGCTGGAGACCAGCAATGGGGCTATTGCACACTTTTGCTATAAGCGATTTCATAGTCGATTATGGCGTAAAAAACTCAAAAAATAACGATGGAGGCACTAAAAACTTCCAAAATCCACTCCTGAACTCAATAAACACAGTTATTTGCGCGAGCGTAATGGTGGCCGAAGGCACTAACAATGGGAGATTCCTATCTTAATTTCGTTACTCTTTCTATGTTGACAAGGATGATTCACAGAGTAATTAGTTATCAGAGTAATGATCCACATCCGATGAATGGTGCCACAACACCTAGTGACACCGGTGTCAAATGAAAGTCGTCTCTTATTGGTCACTTCCTCATGGAGTCTCAGAATTGTTAGATGGGAATCTCCAATTGTTCGTGCCTTCGGCCACCATTACGCTCGCGCAAATAACTGCGTTTATTGAGTTTAGGAGTGGATTTTGGAAGTTTTTAATGCCGCCATCGTTATTTTTCGAGGTTTTTACGCCATTATCGACTATTAAATCGCTTGTAGCAAAAGTGTGCAATAGCCCCATTGGTGTTGTGATGTTTTAAAGGTTATATTATTATTATTTTTTTTGCATAGAAAGAGTTACTAGTAAATGGGTACCTTTTCTAGTTTCAATTTCAACTGCCAGAGGCGTCACAGGACAGACAGACTTGTTTTTCTATCCAAATTCCACTTTGCCCTTCTCTCCCCTACTATGGTGTTAAATTACGAGTACGTTCTTTCTCGATTTGCCGGAATCTTGAAACGAAAACGCCGGGCAAGTACCTACTTTGTCGAATGCCTTCGTCGGTCATATTTGCTGCTCGCGGTGGATGCATGCAAGGCTGGCTCGCCCCTTCACCCGCCGTCTTAGGCTTTCCTTTAAACGCCTTTTGCGGGTTTATGAGTGGATTTTACAACTTTTTGATGCTTTCAATGTGATTTTTACGCGATTTTACACTAGAATCAACCCTCCATATTGCTGCAGCAAAAGTGTGCAACAGACCCATTAGAAAAACGAGACACGCTCTGATCTGAGTCATACTCGAAATCTTTAACATCTGATTTACAGATATTGCTGCCAACCGTAAACAGCTAATAGTGGGTTGTGAAACATGACTCGCCAGTATTACTAGGATGCGACAGTTCTGTTGCTCACTTTTGCTACAGCGATATGGAGGGTCGATTTATGTGTCATACAGAGTGAAAATTACACTGAAAGCATCAAAACGTCTCAAAATCCACTCACACACTCAACAAACGCGTGAAACAGAATTCAAATTTGTCGGTCGAATGATCAGGTGACAATAAGAAATTCCCATGTATAATCGCACATTTCTATATGGAGAAAAGTAATTAATCGTGAAGAAAGCTGCAAATAGATGGGACTCCCCCATTGTGACCCGATATTCGACCGCCATCTTTGAGTCTCTCTCTAAACTATTATTGTGGATTCTTTGGTGGATTTAGAGACTTTTTAGATGCTTTAAATGTGGGTTTCACGCAATGAGCTATAACTTTAGAGTGGCAGCGGGCTGGTCCACCTTGTGCCACACAGGATAGAAGAAATCCCAGGAAAAAGCGGAATTTGGACGGCAGATTCCAAGGTTTGAGGTTAAATTTTGTAGGTCGTTCGGAATTTGGTGGGAATTTGGACGGCAGATTCCAAGGTTTGAAGTTAATTTTTGCAGGTCGTTTCCGGCGATGCTCGAGTTTGTTTACGAAACGACCGGAAACAACCTACAAAATTTAACCTCAAAATCGATTTTTACGGCAAGATGGCGGCGCCCTAGGTGACAACAATGAACCAGCGGAACGTTCCTTGATGTGCCACTCTAAAGTTATAGCTCATTGGTCTCACGCGACTTTACTGTAGGGCATCAACTTTCCATAACGCGATGTAGCAAAAGTTTGCAACAAACCCGTTTATCTTCGTGAATGAATTCAAAAGTTGAGACAGGCGGAGGATTGGACCACTATGACCGTCGGGATTGGCACCACCATTTGGCTCGTTTTAAAATTTATTTTGAAGGTCCTTCCTTGTATAACTGTTCCATGAAGTTCCATGATCAAACTTCTGTGGGCCTTTTGTGGAATATCATGAAATTGGATTGAAAATCTTATGGAATTCCATGAGCGGTCCGTACGGAATTAAATATGATTTTGTGGTAAAATAATAATGGCCCACGAAATTTTGGTCATGGAATTGCATTCAACATTTTCACCTCTTGGCTGTATCCCTTTTTTTCGAACTCATATCATCCAGCTACATTTTCGTCGCTTCAAAGGCCAAAAACCATCAACCAATCAGCGCACTTGGCAAGCAGGGCAAGCTGCCGACAGTGCATGGCTATTGAGGTATGTGCTCTCATTAGGGACTTGGACCGAATCGAACCGCAAACCGCTCCGAACCGCGATTTTTCCGAACCGAACCGCGAACCATTCTTGCCAAACTTTTCGAACCGCCAACCGAACTGAGAATCATCTTTAAAATCCCGGTTTTAACCGGTTCATCGAAAACTAAAGGCAGTTCAGCAGACTTTGCTTTGGATTGAGTTGATGGATCACAGATAATTAATTGATTGTAACGAACGGAAGAAGGATTGACTGTTTTGATAGTAAAATCCCGTTCCCCTTGCGTGGTCACTTTTTTCTCTGTTGATTTACTAAAATAAGTGAAGAATTTGACGTAAAAAATAGAACTAATATTATTATTAAATTGACTTTGCACCAAAACCGTCTATATGATAACTATATGATAATCATTTAGATTAGTAAAAAAGGTATTGCTAAGGATCATGTCTTCATTTTTATTGAAAATACTTTGGCATGTACTATTTTGCTTTCTCTTTCTAAGGTGACTAATTAGAGAACCTTTGGATCGCTCTATTTGACTGATTTTCTTCTCTAGCGTGTTAATTTTATTTATAAGAGAGATTTCATCAACATACTTTAAAAATAGCTTACTTTTGAAGAACTCATTTTCTGTTTTAAGTTTTACATTTTCCTTTGCTACGCTAAGAGATCTGTCGAGTGCTAGGTATACCACATCCAAGTCTTCTTTTAAAGATGATGAAATAGGGGCTGATTTCTCTTGATGAGGAGATAAGAGAGATTATTATAAGATCTCAGAATTTGTTGATAACTAATACTATGTCTACTCTGTCTGCTATTGTTATAAATTGTTTTGATTGTTAATGACTTGCATTAATGTTTGTATACATACTACAAATTAAAATGCATGAATAAATAAATAAATAAATAAATAAATAAATAAATGAATAAATAAATAAATAAATAAATAAATAAATAAATAAATAAATAAATAACGTTGCCACATTACACGCGTCGCCATTGATTGAGATTAACCCAAGATATTTTATTTAATTATTATTATTATTATGGTGTATTTTTTTTCACCGGTTATGCGGGTATTGATGGTGGTCCCACAGCGAGACCAAACAATGGTCCTAAGCCGTGGGCCTGGGGCGGTATTTGATTACATTTGCTGCGTTATATGTTAATATTAATTGATTGTTAACACTTAATTGACTGCCCCCTTCAAACAAAAGAAGGGGGAGAGGTTATTCCCTCAGAAGGCAGATTTTGCAACCATTTGTTGCACTGCCTTGATTGAGGGACCCTTTCTTGTTATTATTATTATTATTATTATTATTATTATTATTATTATTATTATTATTATTATTATTATTTAATTAGCTTCATTTTACGTTCCCAGTTCAGTTTTTGTTAATGTTCGATCTGTCGGTGCATTGATGAAGTGCATCCCTGATACTGAACCGGTTCGCTTTTTTGTTAAACCAGTCGGAACTGAACCGAAGTCGCCTCGAACCTGGGTTTTATAGAGGCTTAGACCAGGAACGAAACCTAACCAAAATGTTCTCAGCGGTTTTTCAACGAACTTGATAAGAAGTGAGAGGACACATACATTGAGACGTGCTTAGTCACGACCCCCCGTCCCCGCTGGGTATACGTCCCCGTGCAATATTTTTCAGATGGTCCGACACCATTAGATGACTCAAAGGCCTTCGGTCCTAGTTAATGTTTTTCGGTGATGTGAAAAGTGTAGCAACTTTTTATCGACTAGTTGGTTTCCCAGCGAGACAGGAAATAGAGCGCGGTCTGTTCACGCCTCGGCATGAAACGCGACGGACGATGACACTGTAATAAGTTGTTTCCAGCAGCAACTCTTCCTTAGGATAGCCCCGTTCGGTAAGTCTCTTCTCTTTGGTTTTACTATCATAGGTTTATATACCTATACTTTCTCCGTTTCATATCCCTGTGAATCATCGACTTGCACACTGATTTAGTGAACTGTGACAAATTAAAATATTTTATAACTTCAAACCATTGGTGTCTGAAGTGAGGAGGGGGCAATAGGGGCCCGGGTGGTTGCCGCCCCCCCCCTGGAACTCAGGACCGTCAAAACTTCAAGATTAAAAAATGTAAATGATAATTTATTTTCAATCTTCAAACATAATTTGCAAAGAAACTAAACTAAACTATCGGAGATTAGGCCGAACCCGTAATTCCTCATTCCGATCTCTGCTTTGTTGTTTAATATTCGTTGTTAACTAGTTTAAATATTTTTTATATATTTTATTTATTTATTATTTTCGGTTCCTTCTTCATGACTTAATTTTGGTTTTCAAAATCGTAATTTGACGAGTGCGCGAAATAATGCGTCGATATATTTCTACATTTATTCCTTATTATCACTGAAGGTGGGTGAACACCCGAAATGATCATTTGAAACGATATACATAAGTAAGCACCTTTGGTTTTATTTTATAATTTATCTAGTCTAAATATATTAGGTAAACCTTACAACTAGACAAATTAAATAAATTAACGTCAAATTTATATGAAAGGAACAAGTGAAGATAAAATATTAAAAAAAAAGGATTAAGAGTTGATTAAATTTATTATTAGTCTTCTTTATTATGTTAATTTATTTTTTGCGAGGAATAGTTGTAGCAAGCATTTTTCTAATTACCATTATCATCTATTGTCACTTTATCGTAATATCAAGTGCGTCAAAATTATTATTGCTATAAATTGAGACATCTACAATAGCTTTAAAATGTACCATTTGGAAGAAAACTTCAGTTTTCCCCCTTCTTTGGGGAGGGGGGGGGGGTGGTCCTAGATTTGCTTATCATTGGGTGGTGTCCCTTAAATCTCCCATTGAGGTTCAACACCCCCCCCCCCCCCCTTTGACAATTTTTCTGCAGGTACCCATGCTTCAAGCCAAAATCACAAAATTTATCAACTTGTCATTTTAAGATTACACCCACTGCATCTCCAACGAAAGGAGGGGGGGGGAGAAGAAAAAAGAGCCTTGTTAATCTTTTTGCAACCGGCAGGCTACTCAAAATTTGTAGACGTGAATGGAAGGTCGGGGGAGGGGGCTACCCAAGTAGGAAGAGCATGGTGGGTATGCATTTAAATTTGGACCTTGCAGAAAATGTTGAAGTTTTAATCTACATGGAAAGAAATTTAGTCTCTTTCCGAACCAAAACTGTCTAAAGTCTAAATACAAACTTAATGTTATAAAATGTAGATTGACGAAATCGAACTTTGAACCTCTCAACATATGAAAATTTTTACCGCGACTGAAACTTTGATGCTGAAAGGTGCTAGCTGCTCTTGCGTGAAAACGGCTCTGATAATAATGATCGAAGAGCAGGTGGTACTATGACTTCCGAAAGAAAGTATCCTGGTCAGTGGCGTCGCTTGCAATTCGGCAACAATGTATTCTATCCATTTAAACTCATGTAAAAGATCGAATTCGGGGGTGCACAGTGCACAAGAAAAATTCGATACATTTAATGAGTTTAAATGGAGCAGTTGCATTGTTGCCAGATGGCACGCGACGCCATTGATCCTGGTAGACATTTTTATTCCTCCGTTTGCTGGCTAGTTTAAAAAAAAAAAAAAAATTGCAGTTTTCAGGTGTATCGGAGTCTAACAGAATTGCCCTTTAAAAGTACATATATATCTTAAAAACTTTAAAACTCTTTGGGGAAACGAATAGACGAAATTAACAAGGGCGAATTTGATTAGATGATTTTCTTTTGAATGTCATAGTACATTAATCCTAGTTATTTATAAATGTTTTCGCCACAAAAGAAATGAGATAGGAAGAACAGCGCTAGTCGACAATTTTTGAAGCCTCATCACTTTACTTTACTTCATAACAGAACCTGAGTGCAAGTGCATAGTGACTTTTGTTCAATTTAATTTTGAACTAATTCATTCCTACGCCAAAATACATTTTAACTATCTCAACGAAACTTGGCTGCATTGCTTCAAATTTTTTTCGAGGGTCGTAAAGTTTCAAATTTTTTAAGTAGATTTACTTTAAGTAGGGTTACAAAAACATCCTGGGAACAATGATTAGTCAATTTTGGAGATGATCCCTCACGGAAAAAAAAGATTAGTGAAAATAACCATACGGATACCTGATTTTGGCACCTGCTAGATGTTATGGTAAACTTGACCAGAAGTATGGTACATTTACCGAAACTTTGAGTAAATTCGACAGGCAATCAGGTAACATCACCTAGTATCTAGTCAAAACATAGTATACTTCTGGTTAACATTACCATAACATCTAGCAGGTGCCAAAATCAGGTATCCGTATGGTTATTTTCACCGTAGTTTTTTTTCCGTGCTTGTGTGTATTGTGAAACAAGATCTTTCTATTAGATAGGAAGGCATAACAACACGGAAAAAAAAGATTAGTGAAAATAACCATACGGATACCTGATTTTGGCACTTGCTAGATGTTATGGTAAACTTGACCAGAAGTATGGTACATTTACCGATACTTTGAGTAAATTCGACATGCGATCAGGTAACATCACCTAGTACCTAGTCAAAAAATAGTATACTTCTGGTTAACATTACCATAACATCTAGCAGGTGCCAAAATCAGGTATCCGTATGGTTATTTTCACCATGGTTTTTTTTCCGTGAAATACTTAGCTTAAGATTTATATTTTCTAACTTTCTATTATCTGTAGAATACATGTTGTTGCTAAGCATGTAGTTAAACCGTGGAAACATTGAAATTTTTTTTGCCGGTTTAGCTCAGGAATCTATCATATTCCAAGAAAACTGAACGCAGAAACTGACTCTTGCATAATTTTCGGGTTTATTTAGTGTGGTGTGTGAATCTACCAATACATCACAGTTTCAATCTGGTTTTTTCTCGAAGCAGATCACGCTTAAAACATCTTTTCTTGATTTTTTTTTTTTTTTTTTTTTTTTTTTTTTGTGCTAACAATATTTTAAGAACCTTAACTATCCTAACGCTCTCGTGCCCTTTACTCAACTTTTAATTTTAACCAATCTAAATAATTTTGTCTTTTCACTCCCTTTCGAAACTGTTTCAATTTTATCTAAAGCATTTAGCGTTTCAAATACTTGCATTTACCTTTTATTTTTATTTACTTTTACTATCGTTTATGCTTAATTTTTTTGGTTACCTACCTATTCTCTACCTATTTCGGAACCTCCGTGTACATTTTATACTCCACAAAATTTATTTAGGCATTTATTTATCTATTTATGCTGCTGGATTCTGATATTTAAGTTCAAATGTATCAGCGCATAGAGATTAATATTAGTGTGTGTTCGGGCAAACAAGAATAAATAAAATGAAAAAATGGATGGGTATCTGTGTAGTATGTAGGTATATGAAAGAAATTATTAGGAATTTTTTTCATTTGGTTGAAAAAGGGTCTGTTAATTGGCCCGAAACGTCCCAAATTTTATAATTTGTTCCAGTCTTTATCCAAATTTAAGTTGTTTTCTATATTTTGTTGGCTGATCTAAGTTTTTACGTGTTTTTATGAAAGAAATAGATACATAAATAACGATTGAATAAATTGATCAATAAATAACCAAGTAAGTGAGTTCGTTAGTAAAAATATTTAAATAAGCCTCCTGAACGTCATTATTGGATCACTGCCCTGCGGAACCATTACGCTTGCGCAAATAAAAGTGTTTATCAAGTTTAGGAGTGAATTTCGGAAGTTTTTAGTGCTGCCATCGTTATTTTTGGGGGTTTTTACACCGGAATTGACTGTTACATCGCTTACAGCAAAAGTGTCAGTGGCGTAGCGTGCAATGTGGCAACGTCGTACTGTGTCCATTTAAACTCATGCAAAAGATCGAATGCGAGGGTGTTCACCGAACACCCTACAGCTCGATATTTTTCATGGCTTTAAATGGACGAACTACAACGTTGCCGAATTGCACACTACGCCACTGAAAAGTGTGCAACAGCCCCATTTCTACGATTCATTACGATCGGTTGGGCACAATCCAGTAGAGCTGCTTTATTGCGTATAATTAATGACATTTTTCAATTCACCGATGATTGCACCGATTAAGAAAAGATTACAGATTAGAGTATTTTCGTGCATTACAGTCGTACACTGAATTGAACTGTGTTATCTTTTCTCAACCGGTGGAATAATCAGTGAATTGAAAAAATGTCATTAATTATACGCTAAACGGCAGCTTTGCAATCCAGCG
The DNA here is from genome assembly GCA_011764245.1 of Trialeurodes vaporariorum. NCBI lineage: Eukaryota > Metazoa > Arthropoda > Insecta > Hemiptera > Aleyrodidae > Trialeurodes > Trialeurodes vaporariorum. Next base: position 10,795,744 of record VMOF01000002.1, on the reverse strand, counting down.
CAAGTTAAACCTTATTAGCTGAGATGATCAACGACGACAAAAACTTTGTCTGGTTTATTACATTCAATGGCAAAGAATTGTGTATAGCGCATTGCATATTCCTCAGTTGAAGGCGCGTATAAACATAGTAAATTCAATGTCGTAGTTTATGTGTAGACTTTAAGACGATCAAAAAGTTGTTGATGCATTTAGTTCCTGCTACAAACTGATTATTTGAGGGCGCCTCTCATACTGATAGTTTACTCTACTATTTTCAGTCGAGGTTAAATTTACCAGTAGGTATGTTGCGAAACAACTCGGCAGCGAGCTGAGGTGACCCCATGCATTTACGCTTCTTGATTAAATTTTAAATGCCTTATCCCAAGCCAGGGAGTGCCATTTGACTTTTATGACAAAAAAAGGTTTTTCTCAAAATAAAACAAATTAGGGACCCTAAAACCCATGTTGAGATCAAATACCTACTTTGAATCCAATTTTGCATTTTTTCCGAAAGTACTCAATTAGTTCAGCATTTTGCGCACAAAGTTCTTTACTTTGAGATAAGTTGGTATTTTAATAAGGAGTTTTGATGTTGGTCGAAATCGAATTTCTACCTTCGATACATCGACATACTAACGACATCCAGTGGCGGTCCGTGGGGGGAGGGGGGTAGGTTTGGTGGCTCAAGCCCCGCACCAATTTGAAAAAAAAGAAAAACTAACGTCATAACCTCTTAAGCCTCCCCACTTCTACATGGAGAGGCAAAAAAAAGGTAATCAGACACCCCCCCCCCCCTTTTTGAACCCTAGGACCGCCACTGACAATATTGATCTTCGGATTGCCCGGAAGTTCTTATTTCTTACGCATTTTTGAAGTGCGCAACAAAAAATGAAAGTCCCTGGTAAAAATGTTCCATGACCAATTTTACATGGAAATTGCTCAAATTTCCATGAAAACCACGCATATTTTCATGGATATCGATGGGTTTTCCATGGAAAAATGCTTGGTTTCCATGAAAATAGCATCGATTTCCATGTAAAATTGGTCATGGAACATTTTTACAGTAAGGAGGTTTTGCAGGCTTCATTTATTGATTCGTCCCCGTGCTTTCGAATGTGACGGTTTTTTGGAAAAATTGTTGAAAAAACTGAAAGTTCGCTGTCTGATTCGATGTGAAGCAAGTATCATTAGATAATACAAAGCGTGTAACGTCGCTGGACCTACGTTTGTAAAAGTATATCGCAAGCTTGAATTCCCGTCGATTAAATCGTGTGTCACTTCCTGCCCCATTTGCATATAAGGTAGAGCATATCCTAACCTTTGAACCTGTCTCAGGTGCGCTGTTTCTTTCGCCATCTAATATATTCTTCAAACCATTGAAAGAAAAAAAGAGCACATGGACAAATGAAGCGTACCTATAGGATATAAACTGGCTAAATTCATTGTGACGTTTTCACGAATGATCCACGGTTTATCTGTTCTTTCCAGTGGCGAAGCGTGCTTTCTGGCAACGCAGCATTTTCTACATTTGAACGCGTACAAACGGTCGAATTCGATGGTCATCGTAGATTCCTTTTATTTCGATAGTTTTCATAGGTTTAAATGGTCCGTGTGCAACGTTGTCAGATTGCACGCTTGGCCTTTGGTTGGTTGTTTCAGAAACTTACTTTTTGCCATATCACTATTTTTTTCTGTTAAATGTCCCTTTGATTCAGAGAACTTTTTGTAAAAAAAAAAAAAAAAAAAAAAAAAAAAAAAAAAAAAAAAAAAAAAAAAAAAAAAAAAAAGTGGAAAGTGGAAAAAAGTTTTCTTGGCCGAGAATGTCAATTTTCGTTCCAAGAGAGAACGGCAACAACGCAAATCAACGAGGGTCAATAGCATTGCTGCGGATTGCTCTACGTGGCAACCATGTTCTCTGCAATTTGAACCTGTACAAAAGTTAACGGCGGTTTTTTATTCGTCCGCGATCCACAGTATTTTACATACAGCCTTCTGGAAGACTTTGGACGATTGTGTACGAAAAATACATATATATATTTTTTTTTTCGTGGCTTTTCGGGGTTTTTCGAGCATAAATCGTCGAGAAAAGTGATTGCGAGCAGACTTTGAAAAATGAATAAAAAAATCGGTAAAAATCGTCCACAACGGGCCGCAAGCCTTCACGTAAGTGGACGCTAATCGCGATATATCGCTCACAGTGGTTCGCGCAGTCCGCGAAACTTCATGAGACTGTGTGTGGACTACTGTGGACATAAAAAAGACGGCTAAAGATTTCTCGGGGAATCAGTTAAAGATCGATTATTTTTCGTAGGTTTCAATGGAAAGAATTCGTTGTTGCCACATCGTATAAACCGCCACTGGCCAAAAGCTGCCACATTAGATTTTTTTTCTCTTTTTTTGGGAGCCATGACGACTGAAAAAATAACAAAATAAAACCAAAAAATAGCACTATACATATTAGGTATCTCAAAATATGGACCCCACACATCCGCAAATTTAAAAAAAATGGTTAATGAGGTTTCTTTCAAAGACATGCAAAAATTGTAAGTTTGCTGTGGAATGTCTGGAGATTAATTAGAGGAGAATCAGCATCGGAGAACATTTCTGGCAGCATTCTTGCCTTGCGGTTCGACGTTATTGAGAAAATTGACTTGAAAGTTGAGCAACAGCGCACGTGCAAACTGGATCGCCGCGTGGTGAGGACTCATCGTGTCTTACCGCCTCATGATTCAGAACTCCGCTCTCTCATTCTCCGCGTCTCCAAGTCAGTAGCGGCCCGTGAGATTTGGCAACCATGCATTTTTCCCACTTAAACTTAGGTAAAAAATCGATTCAAGCGAAGGCTGGCAGCCTCCTCGAGTTTCGATTGTTTTCCATGTATTTAAATGGGATAAAAACACTGTTGCCAAATCGCACGAGCCGCCTTTGTTCCAAGTACACGTGTGCACGAGCTCGTCTTGCTCGCAAATTTTCGGGTTGACTGGTAATTTTGATAATGATTGAGCCCAGTGGCGAAGCGTGCAATTTTTCATTGTTGCATTTGGCTCATTAAGGTGATTCCAGGCGAAACTTTTCCAGATTTCAATCCGATGGATAGCGCCACTAGTCGCTTTTTGGAAAAGTCGTGTTTTTGGCGTTTTAAACTGAAACCATAGATAAAACGCAAAATCCAATAACGCCAGCACCTGCAAAATTTTTTCATAGATTTTTTAAGCCCAAAATGAGCCAAATTGGTTCAAAATTAAAGCCGTAAATTATGAAATTCTTTTTGCCATAAGCTTAGTGAGTGAGAGTTTCCGGCTTTATTTTTGAGTGTTTCAGTTTGAAACTTTCAGGGTATCTTCCTGAAGTATGCTCGCAGGTGCTGACGTTCCTCAAATTTGTATTTTTAGCGTGAATTCGTCAAATTAAGCAAAAAACTGTTGACTTTTTGAGCAGCGCGACGTGGTGTCTACAGTTGGAACTAATCGACCCTGGAATCACCTTAAAACCCGCAAGTTGCAGAGGTCGGCCAATAGAAATCACTTTTTCTTTGATTTTGTCAATTCTTGGCCGACTTCTCCAACTTCAGGGACGATTTTCTCGGAAATAGTTGGCGAAAAAGAAAAACTTGTAAGGACCAAAAATGCACACTTTTTTACGAACTTTTGAGTAATGCTAATCGTTTTTGTTGGGTTTAATGAATCCGAAAGCATGTTTTCACATAATGTGGTCAAAAAAAGTGAGAAAAGTCAAGAAAACCCCCCCCTCAAATTTTTGCATACAGCATTTTCACGGCCAAAATCGGCAAGAGCGCATGAAACTACACCAGAGTACCTATTTACGAGCATTAAGAAAAATTCACGAAGGAGTTATGACAATTTTTCAATTTGTTTTTCGGAAACCTCGCAACACTGTAACTCGGAAAGACTACAATTTCGGACCCACGTTTATAGGGAAAAAAAGTATTATTTTTACCTCTAAATTACGCCCTGAAAATTAATGTAAATAGTTTTGTTACACCCTGTATAATATCTTCACTTGGGGGTAGTCTAGAGCAAATTAGTCGTAACGCTGACTTGAAAAACAGTACCTATTTACACGCAGCGCATGACCATGGTCTTCCCCTGCATGCTAGATCCTCAACGAGCTATGCCAATAGAGAGGATTTATGGGACGTGATTTTGAAATTTCAAAGAGGTAGCCTTGATCGAAATCTTATATGGACAGTTTACATAGGCTCGGTTTGTTCGCCTCATTCGTTTTTCCTTTACAAAAGAAAATATGTGACAAATTCACTTGAAATTGGTTTTAAACTAAAGTGCAAGTGTTTAAGGGTGGCTACCTGGACACAGAAATTGGTATAACTGTTTCTTCTGTAAGGAATGTAAGGATTAAATAGCGCTACTGTGAGATAACTGTTCCTACACGAGGGAGCTGTTTTTGCATAACCCGTAAATTGAAGGCGCACGCCGATTACCACATACAAAGCCACTCAAAGCAACGCGAACTATAAGTATAGAGGGGTTTTCTGGGACTTGCTTCCGAAGCACCAAAGAAGCAGCCATATTGGGAATCTCTTTCGGACATGTTCTCTCAGGTTCGGTTTGTTTGCCTCTTATTTTTTAACCTTAAAAGTTAAACAAAAAACACACCAAAAAAAAAAAAAAAACGAATTGATTTGAAATTGGTTTGAAATGAAGAAGGAAGTGTTTTAGAGTGGCGATCTGGACACAGCAATCTATATACTACGAGGGGCGTCTCAAAAGTAAGTTCCGCGGTCGTATATCTCCAAAACTAATAACGAAAAATAAATTTCGTAAAAGACGTTTTGTTAGGCATACTCTCAGCTTTCCAACGAGCTAAAGAAATTGAAATTTGGTTAAACCGTTTCCGAGATATGTCGTTTTTACCGAGACTACCTCTGGTCGCCGCGTGCCCGCCTCCGGCCATTCGTAGGAAACTTCGAATTTCCTGCGCTCGGGAAAACGTGGGGAGGAGCGGGAGGTGAGGGGGATTTATTCCAAAAAGAAGATGATTATGTTTGGACGTTCTGACCTTATTTTTCGACGTATTCTCCTTTCAATGCACGACATTTAGCGTACCGTCGCAGCAATTTATTGATGCCATCTGCATACCACTGCTTGTCCTGATTCTGGAAGAACCAATGCACTGCCTGCTTCACTTCTTCGTCATTTGCAAATCGTTGCCCACCCAGATGAACTTTCAATTCCGTAAATAAGTGATAGTCACGTGGTGCAAGGTCTGGAGAATATGGGGGATGAGGGAAAATGTCCCAAGCAAATTGATCCAACAAATTTTGCGTGAATGACTGCACGCACTTCACAATCAGCCACGTTTTGCAACGGTAACTCCATAAAGACACGCACTAAACTGACTGATTTTCAGTGATGTGCTAATCATGGTTAAATCGAGAATTTATCTCAATAGAATCAGCATCAGGTGCGTAAGAAAACAGGAATTTCTCCTAGTATCCTTATCAAAGATACCAGGTTTGAAGACAATGCGAGATAAGCAGAGGATCTCGAGCGCTTGGCCCAAGTCCACTTCGCTATCACGAGGCGGGCACGCGGCGACCAGAGGTAGTCTCGGTAAAAACGACATATCTCGGAAACGGTTCAACCAAATTTCAATTTCTTTAGCTCGTTGGAAAGCTGAGAGTATGCCTAACAAAACGTTTTTCACGAAATTTATTTTCCGTTACTAGTTTTGGAGATATACGACCGCGGAACTTACTTTTGAGACGCCCCTCGTATTTCTTTCGGGAGGATTCATACGATAAAGAAACGGACACACAACAGAAACAAGCCAAATTTTTTCACCTGGATATTTGTTTTGAAATTTTGCGTCCGGATAGTCACTCTAAAACACTTGCACTTTCGTCTCAAACCAATTTCCTCTGAATTACTTAGAATTCTTGATTTAAGGTTAAAGAATATGAGGCAAACGAACAAGAATCAGATTAGGCATGCTGATACACTTTGAGATAGGACTTAAAACATGTATCAGCCTCTCTATTTCTAGTATAGCTCGTTATAGATCCTAGAAACACTTTCAGTTTCATGCAACACCCACCCCTATTCCAGACTGTTGCAACTTTGAAAACTTGTTTCAACTTTGCAAACTTGTTGCAACTTAAAGGAGCAGGAACGAAGGAGAGGGGGTGGTAGGTACTTTCTTTTCTTTTCCATCAACATTGCCAGCCTCTTGAAACTATATCAACATACTTTTGAAAAGCACCAGTGAAAAGACAATTTCTGTGAACTTTTTGATCAATAGTTCTTTAACGTTTGTCAAAATGTATGAATCCAAAAACTTTATGTATTTGTGCTGCCAAAGACGTTGGTACCAATGAGCTATAACTTTGGAGTGGCAGCGGGCTGGTCCATCTTGTGCCACGCAGGGTAGAAGAAATCCCGGGAAAAAGCGGAATTTGGACGGCAGATTCCAAGGTTTGAGGTTAAATTTTGTAGGTCGTTCGGAATTTGGCGGGAATTTGGACGGCAGATTCCAAGGTTTGAGGTTAAATTTTGTAGGTCGTTTCCGGCGATGCCCGAGTTTGTTTACGAAACGACCGGAAACTACCTACGAAATTTAACCTCAAAATCGATTTTTACGACAAGATGGCGGCACCCTAGGTGACAGCAATGAACCAGCGGAACGTTCCTTGATGTGCCACTCTGAAGTTATAGCTCATTGGTTGGTATTAGAAAAAAATGTCTCCGATTAAAAATTACGCTTACCATTTCCCTCCACTTGTGAGTTGTGAGGTGTCACTTGCTGTTATTGAAGCATTGCCCCCTTTGAAGAGGTTGTAGAGCTTTCTCGCACCTTTTTAGTGGGTCGAGGAGGGATTAGTTGGCCTGGTTGTCTTTTTTCTGTACTGAATGCATAATTTTGTAATTAATTTAAGAATCGGGTCGGAACAACAGTATATCATAGAGGGGTGAATAGATTAAACATTTAATTGAATTTTCTTTACAATTGGAAGAGGGAGGGACATTTAAACAATGAATAAAAAAGAAAATTAATCAAAAATTTAAAAAAAAAAAAATGGTTGGAGGCAAGATTGATTCAAAACAGGGCACGTCTACAATGGGTAGGTTACATTTTTGTAAATAGACGGTATAAAAATATTTTCACAACTATAAATATAATTTCTTTGCGTTTCTAAGCGCCCCACCTTGTTTTTTTTATTTTTTTTTTTTTATTTTTATTTTTGTCATTTTCTTATTTACCAGTTATAGCTAGTTAGGTAGATACATAGAATAGGCACAGTGGTGGGTCCAGAGAATGGGGTACGAGGGAACGCGCCGCGCCGTCCCTACCCCGATCCCCCAGAAGTCCTAAATTTTGACTGCTTAAAACCATTACTACAACGAAAGTTTATACGAGTAACTGCTTACAGTGGAGCTTATTATTCGTTTGTAACGTCAAAGATCCCAAATAACTTTTACACGTTATCAAATGTATGTGCACCCCATCCCAACAACGCTTTGTTTATGCCAGGCACTTGTAATTTCCATTTCTCATTTGGTACTCTAGATAACACCAATTAATTGTTTATTTTTTTCTTTTAAAAAAAAAAGATCCAGGATGGAGTCCGAACAAAATACCGAGGAGCGGATTAAAAGGGAAGTAAAATGGCCAAGTGTTCTCTTCTACATATACCTGCACATGTCCGCAATCTACGGAATTTTCCTCATATTTACGCATGCATCATGGAAAACCACTATCCTAAGTAAGCACCTAAATTCATTGGTTGTAATTAGATTATTCAGCTAAAAAAGGAAATGGTCGTGATGGTGGCAGAAGCAACAATGAGTGCAGTTTGGGGATATCGTACTATTATAGACAACATAGTAGACAGTAACCAATTGATGGCATCTATTAATCTATTTTCCTTCTATACTGTGTTGTTCAAAGACAAAGTATAAGAATTATAGTCGCTTTCTTATATTTCCAAGGACAGTGGCTAGCTACCGTCAAATAAGGTGTTATAACTGCTGCTTGTAGAAAATCCTGGGACAAACGCTCTTTTTGGTAGAATAATGGCAACATATCGGCTAACACCCTCAAGTTGGCCGGGAAAGAAACGAAAATGTAAATACAATAAAAAGGGCAGTATGCGCGGTATTTTAATTCAACTTCCTGACCGTGCTTCAGTATGAAGTCATTTGTCAATATGTACTCACATCATACCTACGCACTAAGAAATTAAATATTGTAAAAAAGTTGTTGAACCAATTATGCAGACGTTTGATTGACCCGTTGTCGTTGAAATGCCATTTTGTATCATTTTTATTTTGAAAACCTGTTTGTTGGAAAATACTGATTGAGCTTCCATTTCGGATAATCAATATTTTGATCATAAAATTAACGATCCGGAATGAAAATCAACAACCCAGCTTGTAAAACGAAGAATTGAACAGTACAAATAACAATTTGGAATATAATACAATAAGCAATTCAAATAGTGTGTCAGAAATATTGGCTCCACCTATATTTCCTTCGTTTCAAGTCAAAAATATTTTTAAATGCAAACAAAGTAAACATTGCATTGTAACACGAGTTACATTACTTTGTTCTCGTTGAAAAATCAAAATTGTTGACTTCCGCAAAAGTCTACAGATCGACCATATGTGTGCCAAGCCAAAGCCCATTTTCACTAACCCGGATGTGGTGTTCTGTATAGGTCAAGAGTTTTCCTCTGTATATTATATACTCTGTTTATTGTGATACCTATCCACTTTCTGTCGACAGGTTTCTATCTCACTAGTTTAGGCTTATTCAGCGTCACAGCAGGTTGTCATAGATTATGGACACACCGGACTTATGAGGCAGTCTGGCCCTTAAGGCTTGCCCTCGTCATCCTCCAGACTCTAGTCTGTCAAGTAAGTTTAAAACGTCAACCGTAAAAAGTTTAGGGCGACCCCTAGAGTTTTTACCCAAAGAATTAAGACATAGGTACCTACCTATTTTCCCTGTTCGACGTTGATGCTAGCGGCAAAGAATTACATCAGCAGCGTTGTTAATTGTTTCAAGTTTATTTAAACCTGTAAAAATACAGATTTAATTAACACTCTTGATGTGACCTTTTCACTGGCGCAACCAGGATATCTTCCATCTCTCCCATTTCCCATTTGAATGTATGAGTAGGAAAAGGACAGAAGGAGGGGGTTTTATCCCCTTGTCCATCCTTGTCTAACATACGTTTCTTAATGGAGAAAAGAGAGAGATGAAGAAACTCTCGGTGCGCTACTGGACCTTTTCGAATGAGTCTAAATGGAGAAAATGCAATGATGCCGATAGGTACTGTGCGTTTCGCCGCTGACGCTACGTCTGGGAATGGGTAGAAGATTTCACATTCTCTTCAGAATTCGGGGACAACATATAGCTTCAAAAATATCCCCGCAAATCCCTTGGCATGGCGCCAAGTTACCCCTGACATTTTTGGAAAAATAAATTGTTGGTTGTATGCGCACTAGAAGCTGCCTCGTTTTCTTATCTGGAAGAAGTCCTCTAGAGGTTTTTCGAAAGGTTTCAACGGGATTAAATTTGTTTCGTAAATATCACGGTCCGTGATTCACGGGGTTTAACTTTCTGGCCAAAACCGCGAATCGGCGCTGAAACCCAGAAAAGTGGTGCTCAAAACCTCTTTATTGAAGTTTGATTTAATAACCAATCGTAACTGTGAAAAAAGTGATTTTTTTGACAAATGTAGCGCGTAAATTCACCTTTAGGAAAATTTACTTCTGAACACAATTTGCTCAAAATTTTCTCCATGAATGGCTTTTGGGCCGAAAAAAGCACCAAAATGTGGTTTTTTGTAAGTCGTTGAAATTTCTTAATAGTTTTGGAACGGAATCATTTTCTTGAAAAAAATCTGAAATAAAATCGAGCTTAAGATTTAGCTCGCTCGACATCTTTTTAGCGCTTAGTCAGCCCAAGCATTTGTAAGAAGTTGCATTGCAATCCACCCTAAGGTACCTAGATATGTGATCTCGCTTTCAAAATTTTACCATCATCAGCTCAGCATGTATTCTTTCCAAAATTTGATGAGTCAATTAGTTTAAAGTAAGACTGTTTTTATACCTATCTGAAACCATTCTTGCTAAATGAAAAATAGATTGGTGGTCAGAAACAACCTGGATGTAAACAATATTAACTCTTTACTGATTTTTCTGATCTTGGTTTGATCTATGAAGGTGTTCTCTGCTTTTTCAGGGTTCCATATACGACTGGGTTCTCGACCATAGGTTACATCATAAGTATCATGGTACAGAAGAAGATCCCTACAATCACAAAAGAGGCTTCTTCTACGCCTACCTTGGCAATCGTCTAGTCACACAAAATCCGAAAATAGAAGAGCTGAAAAAAACCATTGACATGAGCGATCTTGAAACCGATAGTATTGTAATGTGGCAAAAAAGGTTTGTACGTTTCCATTCAGTAGTTCAAACTACATATCTCGTAGTATTTAGTCGCATCAAATTGATCTCTTTAAAAATTGCATCTTTTCATAATTTTTACGATTGTAAATTAGAGTCCACAAAATCATTTTTCGACCACTGCCATTTTCTATCTCAAGGAGGTTTTCTTCACTAGGTAATTGGATTTCTGTTTTTCTGTTATGAATTTTGAAGAAACATCAATCTTTATCGCAGTTTTTTGAAAAGCCGTGTTCTAATGCTTTAAGTAGGTATTCAAACTTTGAGTGGAATTTGAACGCCCAAATGCCAGAAGAGTCCACAAACGCATTTTTCGATCACTGCCCTAGACGGTCCTCCGATTACGCATGTAAGTTTTGTCTTCTCGCTCCTGCTTTTTTCAGACATCGATAAGGAAGATGCAAGGCTAGGATAAAAAAAAATTAGCCCCTATATTACAAATCAAGATGCAATTTTTAATGCGTTGATTTCCCGAATCAAATTATTATTTTTTACGAGAACAATTTACTTAAAAGCAGTGTTTGCTCTTATTTAGGTTATACTGGATCACGATGCTTCTCTTCAGCATTTTACTACCAATCAACGCCCCCGTGGAATATTGGGGCGAGTCAATTTTGGTCTCCATCTTCGTTGTTGGGTTCTTACGCATAACGCTTTGTCTCCATGGAGCTTGGATGATCAACGTTGCGTTTCTAGTTTGGGGCCTCGATCCATTAAACAAGTAAGTCCATTTATTCATTTTTTCCCTGACAAAAGTATAAGGGGGCTGATCATTTACTTCATCGATAAACTGATCTTTAACACCGTATTTGAGTGATGCTATTGATCCAAAATTGTAAAACTTGGCTGTCGCTGTTGTGTAACCATCGATAATGTGTCCATTTTTTAAAGTCATTCCATAAATAGCCTTTTAATAACAGATTCTTTAACGATGGTTGCCAAAGCAACAGCCAAGTTTTACAAATTTGGACCAATAGCATTACTTGTGTACGCAGTCTTAACGATCGGTTTATCGATGAAGCAAATGATCGGCCCCCGCAGGTGGGGCCAGTTTCTGGGGCCTCTTCAGTTGTGAAGGTCAGTGTGGTTGACTGTTCTTTCTGAGGAGCCTCCACAAATAAGTAGGGTAGAGGGGAAATGTACTTTCCAATTGACGTTGGTGAAGTGAAAAAGAAAAGAAAAAATGTTAACGGACCAATGACTTTCTTTCCTTTGAAATCAAACGATCAACCAGACTCCTCTACAAGAGTGAAGTGTTGGGAAGGTGATAAGCGGAAGATAATTGGCGAGAGGTCCTCTGCTTCATAGTATCCGTCTTTGCATGCATTTGCGATATCGCCACTTAGAAAAGACGTGTGACACGTGCTTTTAAGTATATCCCAGATCTAATGATGGTACGTCCTAAGCATATATCAATACACGCGGTCGCAAATTACTACAGTTCGTTTCTGGTTGGTTGGAACTTAACGTAACTCAAGTTACCCACACCCACCGCCTGCACCGAAAATTATCGGGTTCCTGGAACTTTCTTTTTTTTCAATCCGCACAGTTTGCGGTGACATCAAAACCAGGGGGCGAGCAGCTGATCACGGAAGATCGAATTGTATTCGTTGTTGAACTTGGATTGAATGCATTAAATCAAATAAGCTTGCTACTGCGCACGCGCAGCCGAGTAGTTAACCAGTCGTAACCACTTCCTCACCTCTTCAAACTTCAGTTGACTGAGATTCCGACCGGTCTTTACTCATCGGCTCCGTTTGTGTTTTCATCGGAATGGAGAGCTCGAAACGATTGGATCAGTGAAGCCACCCTTAAGATTATGATGTATTCGACCCGATTCCTGTAACGACTACAATTCGATCCTCCGCAATCACCCGCCAGTATCATTGCATAGATATCACGCATTATAAACAAATTTATTTATGTAAGTGCATATCACGAGTGTTGCATTACCTAATCTCCGTTTTATTGGAGCAATCAAGCAGACATAGATTTAAATTTATGCTCACAGATTAATTTGCCCTCTAATTTTGATCACAGGAGATCAGCTGACACGAACCTGGTGTTTGTTGTAAACAAGAGTCTATGGCCTCAGTATCACTATTTACTTCCTTGGGACTACCGATCCGGCGAGTATGGAACTTATGATGGAGGTTGTACCACAGCTTTCATCCGGATCTTCACGGTTTTGGGTCTAGTCGACAGGCTGAAAACCATTGATTCAAACGGCGTAAGGGCTGCATTGGGACAAACAGTAAAAACTGGGAAACCTCTGCTACAGTGCTTAGAGACCTCTCAAAATATTCTCACTGGGCCTCATTTTGTTGCCGAAGTAAATGAAGACGATTTGTGAAACTTTGAATTGCTATCACCAGCCGGATGAATTGTAAACTGCAGAAAAAAGCGTGCATTCTAAGTAAGAATTGACCACTATCCCAAATTTTTTTTTAATTCTCCCCTCTTGTCTTATGTGTAAGAGTGGTGATGTGATTTTGATTTTTCCTCAGTGTAGATTTACAATAATGATGATGATTTAGAAAGACTGTAAGGTGCTGTCATTGTTGTAGAAGGAAAATTTTGTACGAATGGCAACTCAAGTTACGAAGGACATCGCTTTGCCCATCTCCTTTTCGGTAAAAATCCTTCTCTAGTAAAAAATTGCCATAAACTCTGTTCCAATTTGCCATGTGGACGTGGAAACTACTGCGATGTCCATCTAAATAACATTGATTTTCGTGTAGTGTTTTCCATGTTAATATGGAAAATTGGAACAGAGATCTTGGAACTTGTTTGCTGGGGTCGTTTTTAAGTGTTGGCTCTGCTCTTCCTTATTTTATACTCTCTTAATGCTTGCAACCCAAAACTTTCTAAAACGGCAAACTTTACTTTCGTAATTTTTCTGGAGAAGAGGGAGATCACCAAAAGTATCGTCCTTGTGGACAAAAACGGGTTATGTTGTGAATACTTGAAACCCAAGGAGAATGTTCTAGTATCAAGAAATAATTTTCCTACATTACGGTAGTTAATCTGTGCCTTTTGTTAAATCCAAGGTCAGAGGATAAAGCTCTCAAAATCCAAAAAATAAATTTGAAGGAAAATTTGTCAATTCTTCCTTCATCAATTTAATATAAGTGCAGAAAAAAAATCGCTTTGTGCCGGTTTTATGGCGAGTTATGTAGACTTCATGGTTTCAAAGCTCATCTGTACTATTAGGTAGGTACTCAACCTAGCCAACAAAATTGTTCGTCATGTTGAAAAAATACGATCTGAAATTTTGTGATCGAAGATAGAAAGCTGCCATTTTTTTCTGATACTGATAAACATCTTTATTGCGCTGAGAATCCATGCCTATTCTTATAGTTAAGTAGGCGAGCGTATTTGTTTTATTTTGAAACTTTGTTTTCCCTCCGAATCTTCTCAGTTGTATTTAGTGTAAGCACCTCAGGTTTTACTCCCATTAAGTATTTAATGCATCTTTCTGAATGGCGCTTCCACCTACTTAAAAATACTTAAAAATATTTGTGAACGAGTCTATCTCGTACAGCTTTAGCGGTGTATCCCTCAATTTTGAAAAATTATTAGGGTTAGATGACCCTACAGCTAACTTTTACATCGTCTAAAGGTACCCTTATTATATTTGTTCTCGTCAACAATGTTCATTTTGCATTAATACGAGGAGCATTACAAATTAGTATGATTTTAAAAAAAAAATTAACGACGCTTCAAAGATTTTAAGAACTTAATTTAACGTGTCATATCTTAAGCTTTCAAACAGTTTTTCAAGCTGACATTGATTTCAATGAAAGTCCAAAAAGGGTTTAAAGTTTCACACAATATGACGCATGAAAATGATTTTTTAGATCGATAGAAATGTAGGCTAGGAGCCGCTGATCATTTATAACCATTGGGGAAAAAATACATACTTGCACATGCTCTTCTTTTGTGCTGGTATAAATTAATTAAAAATGACTTATTTCTACATTTTACGAAAGGTAACCCTATCGAAAATCGCACTCTACCTCATTCCCCGAAACATATTGGAAGCTCCTTGCTGTCAATAAAATTTTTCCGAAAGTTCTTATCTCAAAATTTTAACAATTTAATGAAAACACTGAGGTGCGTACCTATTTTAAAGTTTGTATATAATTTTAGAATCTTGACTGTATAATAAACGATAATCGAATAAAACTGTTTTACTAACCTCATCTCACTCTTTGAAAAATCTTTTTTTATAATGTAATATGACAGTGCAATAATTCGTGGAATACACTATGGAATCGGTCATATGTATAAGTATAATCACAGAATGCCAGTATCAACCAAAGGCGGATCCAGAAATTTGGCTGCTGTGCATTTTTTCCATTCGAATGCATGAGAAAAAATCGATTCGTAAAAGGGCCATAGCCCCCTCAAGAATCGATTGTTTCTCATATGTTCAAATGGGATGAATTCATGGTTGCCAAATTGCTAGATTCGCCCGTGTATAAATCAAACTATAAAGCCAGATAAACAATGGTGAGAAATACAGTGGGGGAGGAAGAGGATAAAGGGACCCATTTTGAAATATATGTAAGAGATAGAAATAGTTAGGATTCTGAATCCTGAATCATCCATTCCGGAACTCTGCATGTCCCCGGAATACGAAAAATATGAGGCTGAGAGGCCTTCAAGCCTGTAATACTGTAGGTAATAACTTATGTTAAAAATCAACGAACTACCTAGTACGGCAATAAATACTGATACGCGCTCAAATACACCGAGAATAAACTTGGTTGGAAATAAGCCCATATACCCATAGCATAGCCCATGTACTGGTTATTTCCAACTAATTTTTCGCTAGAAGCATTTGAGCGCGAAACAGTATTTATGGCCGTACTAGGTATAATAGAGGTAATGCTATGTTCTGATCAGTCAGCTATCTCAACAAAAAGTGTAATTCATTGAGTGGAAATTGATTTTAATTGTAAGTGCAAGGATTTCAAAGTGGCTATCTGGACATAGACAGAGGCGTGCCGTGGGAGGGGCATGTTGGTACCCCCTTGCCCCGGGCGGCCTTCTCCGAGGGCGGCAGAATTAGGGTGAACAAAAATAAAAAATTAAAATAAGATTATCCAATTTCAAAATGAATCACAGAGGGCGGCAACAACTGTGTGTAACAAGAAAGAAAAAAAAAGGCAATCAAATTTATAATTTTGAGGGGCGCCCATTGGCGGAGGTCAGCAAGATTGCATTCTTGCCCCTCCTTACTGGAAGCCACGGCAAGCCCCTGGTCACTGAGACCCCCCATTGGCCCCTCTATCTATTATGCTTGACAAATTGAGTCGATCGCCCTCAAGGGTTTTCATATCTTTTGCAACTGGGGCCGTTACACTCCAGCGGGCCGATCCTTGAAATTCACGACTTTTGGGTAGACTGGATAAGAATGGAAAACGGTGATTGGTGGAGACGAGTCACGTGGTTGCCCAGTCTAATCAAAATACGGAATGGATTAGATAATTTATCAGGTACTCCAAGACTGCCCGATAAATTATCTAATCCATTCCGTATTTTGATTAGACTGGGCAACCACGTGACTCGTCTCCACCAATCACCGTTTTCCATTCTTATCCAGTCTACCCAAAAGTCGTGAATTTCAAGGATCGGCCCGCTGGCATCTCATTGACTCTTGAACATGGGCAAAAAGGTGATGCCACAGAAACCCCCCGAGTGACCCCTCTATCGATTCAGCTTGACAAATTGAGTCGATCCCCCTCAAAAGTTTTCATATATTTTGCAACTGGGGCCGTTTCAATCCTGGCATCACGTGACTCTTGAACATGGGCAAAAAGGTGATGCCACAGAAACCCCCCGAGTGACCCCTCTATCGATTCAGCTTGACAAATTGAGTCGATCCCCCTCAAGGGTTTTCATATATTTTGCAACTGGGGCCGTTTCACTCCTGGCATCTCATTGACTCTTGAACATGGGCAAAAAGGTGATGCCACAGAAACCCCCCGAGTGACCCCTCTATCGATTCAGCTTGACAAATTGAGTCAATCGCCATCAAGGGTTTTCATATCTTTTGCAACTGGGGCCGTTTCACTCCTGGCATCACGTGACTCTTGAACATGGGCAAAAAGGTGATGCCACAGAAACCCCCCGAGTGACCCCTCTATCGATTCAGCTTGACAAATTGAGTCGATCCCCCTCAAGGGTTTTCATATCTTTTGCAACTGGGGCCGTTTCACTCCTGGCATCTCGTGACTCTTGAACATGGGCAAAAAGGTGATGCCACAGAAACCCCCCGAGTGACCCCTCTATCGATTCAGCTTGACAAATTGAGTCAATCGCCCTCAAGGGTTTTCATATATTTTGCAACTGGGGCCGTTTCACTCCAGGCATCTCGTGACTCTTGAACATGGGCAAAAAGGTGATGCCACAGAAACCCCCCGAGTGACCCCTCTATCGATTCAGCTTGACAAATTGAGTCGATCGCCCTCAAGGGTTTTCATATCTTTTGCAACTGGGGCCGTTTCACTCCTGGCATCACGTGACTCTTGAACATGGGCAAAAAGGTGATGCCACAGAAACCCCCCGAGTGACCCCTCTATCGATTCAGCTTGACAAATTGAGTCAATCCCCCTCAAGGGTTTTCATATATTTTGCAACTGGGGCCGTTTCACTCCTGGCATCTCATTGACTCTTGAACATGGGCAAAAAGGTGATGCCACAGAAACCCCCCGAGTGACCCCTCTATCGATTCAGCTTGACAAATTGAGTCGATCCCCCTCAAGGGTTTTCATATATTTTGCAACTGGGGCCGTTTCACTCCTGGCATCTCGTGACTCTTGAACATGGGCAAAAAGGTGATGCCACAGAAACCCCCCGAGTGACCCCTCTATCGATTCAGCTTGACAAATTGAGTCGATCCCCCTCAAGGGTTTTCATATATTTTGCAACTGGGGCCGTTTCACTCCTGGCATCTCATTGACTCTTGAACATGGGCAAAAAGGTGATGCCACAGAAACCCCCCGAGTGACCCCTCTATCGATTCAGCTTGACAAATTGAGTCAATCGCCCTCAAGGGTTTTCATATATTTTGCAACTGGGGCCGTTTCACTCCTGGCATCTCGTGACTCTTGAACATGGGCAAAAAGGTGATGCCACAGAAACCCCCCGAGTGACCCGTCTATCGATTCAGCTTGACAAATTGAGTCGATCGCCCTCAAGGGTTTGCATATCTTTTGCAACTGGGGCCGTTTGACTCCTGGCATTTCATGACTCTTGAACATGGTCAAAAAGATGATGTCACAGACAGGGGCCTGCCGTTGGTGCAGGTGAGGGGGGGTCATGTGGGGACTTCGCCTCTTGCAGCACTCTCCGAGACTGGCAAAATCCGGGTGAACACCCCCCCCCCCCCCCAAAAAAAAAAAAAAAAAAAAAAAAAAAAAAAGAGCTATCAAATTTCAAAATAAATCACAGAGGGCGACAATATCAGCGTGTAACTACAGTGACTAGATAAACCACAGTGTGGTCAATTGCTACGCACCCAAGCCGACCTTACCGCCCATAAGAACGCATGTAAAACACCCGATTTTCAAAAAATCGTTAAAAATATAAATCTCAAACCTTTAGAAAATAAGTTCTCTATCGAGAGCTAAAAGCGTCAAGATTATGAAACTGAGCTTTAAACTCCAACTTGAGCCCTTAATTTGCCATAATCACTGAATTAGGAGGATCATTTCGTCGCAGCCTTCAGCGGCTAGTTTGTTTACACTCTCTCAACTCGTCTCCGCTCACATCCGCTAACATTTTTTGAAAATCAGGCGTTCTTATTGGCGGACGAGGCCGCTTGGGTGCGTAAACGCCAACCAATCAGCAACACGACCAAAATGACCACACTGTGGTTTATCTAGTCACTGTACGTGTAACAAACAAAACGAAAAATAAAGTAATCAAGTTTATAATTTTAAGGGGCGGCAATATCGCATTCTTGCCCCGCCCCCCTCGCTAGAAATCACGGCGCGCCCCTGGACATAGGATTCTAATACATTCGTCCAGATTACAAAATGTTGCTTGTTTCCGTCAAGTGTCAGTTCTTCATCGTGTAAATCCTTCCAAAATGTATAGTTAAATCGATTGCTGTGCGTCCAGACAGCCACTCTTTAAACACTATCTTCTCCATTTCATACCAATTTCAAATGAATTTGTCGTTTTTTGTTTTTGCTTTTTTTTCCCCCTTTTACTTTTAAGATTTAAAAATAAGAGGCAAGCGACCTGTGTGAAAATGTCCAAACGAGATTCCCAATATGGCTGCCTCTTTGGTGTTTCAAAAGCACGTCCCAGAAAACCCCTCTACACTAAACTTATAGTTCGTTGCTTTGAGTGGCTTTGTCTGTGGTAATCGTCGTGCGCCTTCAATTTACGGGTTATGCAAAAACAGCTCCCTCATGTAGGAATAGTTATCTCTTTTGTAGCTCCATTTATCCGAGGCGCTTTTGAGAGCAGGGGCAATGTCAAGACTATGCATGGTATACTACGCTTGTAAGTATCTATAACTATGGCAAAAGAATTCAAGAATTCGGGAATTGGAATTTCCTAATGTTATAAGCTAATTAAATAATACACAAGAAACGCAAATATGAATCTTATTTTTGCGTAAGCTGTAAAGCTTCAATGTGTTGTAATGAGTGTTTTTATGTTTGATGCATCAGCTCTCACGCAATTTATTTATTGCGTATTTGGGCAGTTGCAAGGGTCTGAAATGTTGTTTTTTATAAGGTACTTGATGAGCTGCGAACAAAGATGGCTTTGGTTTCTAATTAAAGTCCCATTGTTCCGAAGATGAGATTTTGTCCCAAAATACATTATTTTAAGTGGGAATTCCGTGTATTGACGTCACTACGCACACCATATTTTACAACTTTACACGCGCGTACCTCCAAAACCGGGACACTTATGAAAAATCCAAAGGCACCATTGTTCTCAGCTCATCGAGTACTATCATATTCTCCATAAAAAAACGTAAAATTTCAGACCCTTGCAACTGCCCCGTTGGTTTATTGTCGCCGTAAGATTACATTTTATGAAAATTTTCTTTCCCCTTGCAATATTTTAGTAATCATATTAGAAATGCTAAACTTCAATAATATTTCAAAAACAAATTCAATAGAATATTATATTTTATATTCATTATCAACCGGAAAACCGGCCCTACCGTGAAATTTTGGACAAAATCGTCTCTATTTTTGCCGATAGAACTTTCTTGAAATTTAGTTCCACCGAGGTTTGAGTAGTTGTATTTTCAAATTTTTTTGATGAACAGGTCGCCAGACTGGTTTTAAAGTCTACTCAGTAAACGATCTTATTACGGCTTTGTTGGAGAGCTTCTTTTAAAAGTAATCCTGTATGTTGTGAAGGTCCAATTAAAAATCGGCATTTAAGTTTATTGAAAGTTATGATTATGTGGCGAAGCAAAGTTCCAGAGATCATTTCATCAGAGGCCCTGACACTTGTAAGATATAGCCATCTTTTCCTCCGTTTCTCATTTCTCTCCTCTCTTTCCTTCCTCCCTTTCTTCCCCACTTATTCCTATCTTGGCCTGGCTGACCCAAAGTGGGCCGCAGACAACCGAGTAATTTCCCTGTTTCCCGGTGGACCAGTCCTGCTCCCCCCTCCCCCCCTCCCCGAGCCGCCGGTGTTTATAGATCTTTGTTTTTGTTGCCTTACCAATTTACCTTTTTTTTTTTTTTTTTTCATCTCGAATTTTCTGCGTGAGCCAAAATTTCTGGATGTGCCAAACCACGCGGGAGGGGAAAGGGGGGAGGCAAATGACGCTACTGCCCCCCAATGCAAGTTGAAAAGACGTTTACCTGTGAACGCTAATAATATTTCATACTGCCAGCGATCTCTATCGGAAGAGTTGGAGAACTAATTATGTTATTAGCAGTGGATATGGGGCTAGTTTCAAGAATGGTCCCGACAGAATGCGCCGATGGTAACAACAACATCAGCTGACATCTGTCAAGTTCGAGGTTAGACTTAGATTCTTTCCAGTTCGTGTGCTTTGTGCTACAGGTGGTACGATCAGTATTTATCTATTATCTACCTTGGTATTTATCTCCACACTCTCCATCCGTATTAGTACAATCCTTTCGTGATTGAGATCCAATCCAGATTGAAATTCTTTGCTTGAACATACTTAGTTTTCCCAAAAATAGGCAAACCATAGCCTTATAGTTGGCAAACCATAGCCTCTTCTCTATCGGGAAGAAAAAGTACTGAAGAGTAATCTCCACCATCAACATTCTGTCACCATTTACTTGTAAGTCTTCTTTTCATAAGCTAGCTGCTTTGAAACACCAACTGCAATTTACTCATAAATCTATCACAATATATTTCACACGAAAGATTTGTCTAAGTTTTCTTCTGTGGCAAGGAATGTCAATATTTCTTTGGTTCATGAACTAAGTAAGTAAGTAGAAATTGATGCACACCGATTATCATTCTCATGTTTCAGGAAGGATTTTCACAATGCCGTGCAAAAAAGTGATAAACAATCCTGAATGCTGCGTGGATGAAATGCTCAAAGGTATGACTGCTGCATATCCCGGCTTGACATTGATTCCTGAGCAGCGAATAATTTTTCACTCTGTACGTATTTTCATTGTCAAATTCTGGCAACTCTTTAATTTTTTGCATGTTCATGCAACCCCCTGATGTCAGTTCAACTGGGTAGGTATCTTGAATTTGCCAAGATTCGATTATGAGTCCCTTGATGAAAAACTGTAACTAAAGAAGATAGGTCCATTGCACTTTTTATCGATTCCACTTTTGGTGGTTGATCAGTGGCGTCGCTGGGGGGAGGGGGGCTAGTGGAAATCGTTGTTCTGAGTTACCTTTTTAATGGCGGAGGGGGTGACACCCGGCACCTGGGCCCCCCTAAAAAAAAGCCTATGTGTCAATGGTGCAACGAGGATCTCTTCTATCTCGCTCATCTATTACTCTTTTGAATGTATGAGTTGGAAAAGGATAGAAAGATTGAGTTTTATCACCAATGTCTACCGTTGTCTATCATACATGTTTCAATGGAGAAAAGAAGGAGATAGAGAATTTCTGGTTGCGCTACTGCTTATGTAATTATTGTTTAGTACCTGTTAACTTGTTGTTAGTCGCAGAGTCAGCGGCTCACTCTGAAAAAACAAAGTTTAAGTACAGCCAAAGCAGCCTTTTGAAATTGCTTCGCAGAGCAGAAGTTCTAGCTGTACCAGCGGGCCGATCCTTGAAATTCACGACTTTTGGGTAGACTGGATAAGAATGGAAAATGGTGATTGGTGGAGACGAGTCACGTGGTTGCCCAGTCTAATCAAAATACGGAATGGATTAGATAAGTTATCGGGTACTCCAAGACTGCCCGATAAATCATCTAATCCATTCCGTATTTTGATTAGACTGGGCAACCCTGTGACTCGTCTCCACCAATCACTGTTTTCCATTTTTATCTAGTCTACCCAAAAGTCGTGAATTTCAAGGATCGGCCCGCAGAGCAAGCTGTGGTTGTAGTGAAGCACCACTTCAACAGAGTAGCAGCCTTTCTTCGTGCTTTTGCACTACAGATTTAGTGCTTCAATACAACCCCAATTTGCACCGGTAGAGCCAAAATGTCTGCTCTGCAAAGGTATCTCATAAGGCTGCTTTGGCTGTACTTAAACTTTGATTTTTCAGTGCATCCGGTGTTTCTTTTTTATAATTTTTTTTTTTTTTTTTCGGGGTTGCAAGAGAAGCCAAAACTCAGTTTAGCTGCCTTTTATTTAACTTAGAGACAACATTTTTTTATTTTAACTAAGGCTAGATTCAGAGGCAAAAGCCGGTTGGTCACCCTGTGACCAACAGCGTTGTAATTTTTTCGATGTACTTTTGTAGTGCCGACCTTTCATGTCCCTTTGATCTGAAGCCGTTTTCTTAGTAAAAATTTATTTTCGCTCTTTGTTTTTTTGTTTGTTTTATTGATAACATCACAATACATATAATCCAAAAAATTGTTCTATCACCTTCACGCTTGTGGAGGTACCCATACGAAATGCATACAAAAATTTTAGAATGCAAATCAGTTGCGGCTTGTAAATGGCAGCATTGGTGACGCAACAAAACCAAGATGTACAGGCACCGACCGGTGTGGGGGTGGTTCAGAGGCAAAATCAGTAGTTTGAACCCTATCAACGTTTATTTCATCTTTTTATGACTACTCATTTCAATTTTTGGACCAATAAAAATTTTTGTTCCAGAAAAATGTGGATGGAAAAGTAGCATTGATAAGTGGTGGAGGATCAGGACACGAACCTTTTGCAGCTGGTTAGTACAGTTAATTTATTTCAAAGTGAGATTTTTTATTTTGCTTTCTGAAAATAAATAATTTTAGTGGATGTTGTTAAAAAAAAAAATGGAAGCTCCTGAAGAGAAAAATTATGAAATACGGGGCTGAAGTAAATTAGAGACCGCAGGGCTGCTAGTTTATGATAGATAATACACCTTTTTTGCAAAGAAGAGAAATAAACAAAAGGACAGTCATAGAGGGGCGGAAATCCATATTCCCCCCGTTTCTGAGGGCTGAATCCTCCAATGAGTCAAAACCTCTCGCAAAATCAGCTGGAAGTTAACGCCCGTTTATTCTGATTATTTCTTTGGAATTTGGAAATATACAGGCGGCAAGGGTCGGTCTTCAAGTTCTTTCCGTGTTCTGCAGTGGGAGAATGCTGCCAAAGAGCGCTAGTCACCACTTGGTCTGGGTGTGACCGTAGTGAATTTGGGACATTCGGGTCCTTAAAAACTTGTAAATTACAAGCACCATCTTTTTGATTTTTTAAAGCTCTGATTTAGAACATCGTTCAATTTGA
The DNA here is from genome assembly GCA_011764245.1 of Trialeurodes vaporariorum. Taxonomy (NCBI): domain Eukaryota; kingdom Metazoa; phylum Arthropoda; class Insecta; order Hemiptera; family Aleyrodidae; genus Trialeurodes; species Trialeurodes vaporariorum. Next base: position 10,772,442 of record VMOF01000002.1, on the reverse strand, counting down.
AGTTTCATGGAGCTCTTTTTTGTGTAACCATCCACGAGTTTACCAACCATAGTTTTGGCTGCTTTTACTATTTTAAAATTGGTGATTTTGTTTTGTTTTATTTTAGGTTACGTTGGCCAGGGTATGTTGAATGCAGCTGTTGCTGGATCAGTTTTTGCCTCTCCTCCGTCAGCAAGTATTTTGCAAGCAATTAAAGCTGTCTCATATCTGAATCAAAGTAAGGCGTAGTTTGCTCTAATGATGCATTGTACGATGGTACCCAGTGGGCACCACCTGAATAATTTATTAAATAGGTTTCTAAATTCTTTGAGTCGTAGTGAATACCTTCTCATGGCTACCAACGCCACTGGTTAAATCTCCGATATTCAAATTTCGTACTTTATTAACATTATTATTTTTATTACTAACCTTAGAGTATACTGTTTTAGACCCGAGTCTACTCATGCTGTACGATCTGCTTATGCCTGTCTTATGATTATGCCTTCAATCTATATTTATGCTTAGTCTATGATGTTACTCATGAGAGAGCCAGTTTTAACCAAAACTTGCATCTCAGGTCTGTAAACATTAAGTGAGAAATTGCGTTGCGTAAATCGTTTCGTATTTATAAATGGTGTTTTTGTCATGGAATCAATTGTGATTAGCTATTTGAAAAGGTAAAATGAGTTTTAGGGCGGACTAATCAAAACATATGCTGGATTCTGTTATGGGGGACAAGTTTGTTGATCTGAGAAGCCGCGCTGGAGTTTCTTTACAGCTACTTGCTGAGCAGTTTTGCGTCACCAAATTGGCGTTCCAACGCAGAGCTTGAGTTTGCTAAGATAGTAGACTTCAGAAAAATGCTTACTTAACACAATTTCTATTCGCTTTTACTTTTCCATTGTCTGTTTCTCCCTTACAACTCTATTTCATTCTCCTATTACAGATTCTGGTATTCTGCTAATCGTACCTAATTACACTGGAGATCGTTTGAATTTTGGCTTAGCTGCGGAAGAAGCGTGTTTTTTAAATATTCGGGTCAGATATTTGCTCTATCTCTTAATTTAGTTAAAATTGATCTTTTGCAAGCTTTTTGATACCCAATCAAAAATATCCGAATTCTATGATGCTTGCCCAACATTTTCTTTTTAAAAAAAATAGTCATCTCTAAACGTGAGACAAGCAACCAAATATTCTACTCATGATACATCGAAGCTCTTTTCTCTAAATTTCAGCAGCCTATATAGGTTAGGTATACTCTGATAAATTGCTGTCAGTGCTTTTAACCATTTAGAATAGAACATTTAGAAATTGGTGGGCTCATGCATTTTGAGTATCAGGTTGACGGATTCTGTCAAGTAGCAATGTCAGCTTCTGAAATGCATCAAAATGCATTGATGAGCAGTTGGTTTGCAACGGGTCGGAACTGTTTGGTAAACAACTAGTCACTAATCTGTTTTGATCCATTTCGGAAGTACCTATGCACTGCTCTTTGTCATAACCCGTCAACCCGATACTCAGAATGCGTGAGCTCTTTATTTTTAAAACTGTCCGTCCAACTTCATTGGAAATGTCTGATTTGGTCAACTTCTTCACAGCGGAATCGGATACTTTTTTCCATTGAACTGGTTTGTTGTAAACGAAATAAAATATTCATGAATTGAAATTATCATTGTATGAAAGGTTGGTGTCATCCATGTCGGAGAAGATTGTGCTTTGCCGTACGGTAATGAAACTGGGGCTGAATCTCGACGAGGATTGTGTGGTCATCTTTTTGTTTTCAAAGTGAGTGAATTACATTGTCAAATAAATATTAAGAACTACCAATTATTTCCTATTTCGTTTCTAAATTAAGGTAAGGTGATGTGTTAAAATTACAAGAGGTCGAGAAATTGTGTGCTTCCAATTTTGCTTTTGCAGAAGCTGATTGTCTGTCGTTTAGAAACATTTTTGAAATGTACTTTGTACAACTAATGCAACCAGCTGTAGCTGTTTGCGTTTTAATTGTAACCCGCCTAGAGATAAAGAAGTTTTCAAGTGAGGAGCTAAACACTGCAATGGCAATATATTTGAAGGCATGAGGTCTCGATAAGATGTTATTAGTGACGCTCACATGCGGAGAGACTCTTTTCAAAATTGTATGATTCCCGTTTTACATTCTATACTATAGGAGCCTGCATTTGACCCAATCACTAGGCTGTATAGATGGGGGACTCAAACCACCAAATCCTAGTTTTTAATTTTGATTTTTAAATAGGAGCAATAATTTTTTTAAAAATGGGTCCAAATGGGTCTGTTGCACACTTCGGCTACAGCGTTTTAAAGTATCAATTCCTATGTAAAAAGCCGAGAAAATAACAATGGCAGCATCAGAAAACAGTAAAATTTAGTATTAAACTCACAAATTGCAAAAAACACTAGACACTATTCACCCCTGTATCTTTCCACCATGTGCACGATATTTCGCGAAATTAGCGCGGCACATTCAAATAATCACGGCCAACTGTCATCACAGCTGACTTCATAAACAAATAAACAGTAAACACTGACGGCGTCTGCTCGAATTCTTACGTTTCAATATCCTCAAAAGGTTGTGAAAGGTGTGGAAACCGATATTTGTGTCGAAAACTTATCAAAATGAGTCAATAACACACAAGAGTTCCAATAATGATGATCGAAGTTGGAATCATCCTTGGAACTCCTGTGTGTTATTGTTTCATTTTGATAAGTTTTCGACACAAATATCAGTTTCCGTACCTTTCACAACTTTTTGTGAGGAATTGAAGACATTGAAACGTAAGAATTCGAGCAGACGCCGTCAGTGTTTACTGTTTATTTGTTTATGAAGTCAGCTGTGATGAAAGATGGCCGTGATTATTTGAATGTGCCGCGCTAATTTTGCGAAATATCGTGCACGTGGTGGAAAGATACAGGGGTGAATAGTGTCTAGTGTTTTTCGCAATTTGTGAGTTTAATACTGAATTTTACTGTTTTCTGATGCTGCCATTGTTATTTTCTCGGCTTTTCACATAGGAACTGATACTTTAAAATGCTGTAGCCGAAGTGTGCAACAGACCCATTGGACTTTGATTTTTGGTGTTTTGAAAACGAAAAACGATACTGACCTTCGGTTTACACGGAAGGTCTTAAAATTTACGCCCTTCCAAATGATGTATCACAAGGTAGGGGGTGTTACTTGACAAATTTGAGCTGGGACCTCTAAATTTGGACCCTCTCAAAAAATAGTTCCTTTAAAGTTATAAACATCCTCCAGATTTGGTTTTTTGTATCTGCAGCCGTTATAAAGTTACAAAACCGTTCTGGGACTTTTGGCCTACCCTGTATGTATTTTAATGGCCTACGTCTAATATTTTGTTATCGCTTCCATTTTGCCGCAGATAGCAGGTGCGATGGCATCTGAAAATCAGTCTTTGACAAACATTCAAAATACTTGTATAAGCATTTGCCAATCCATGGCAACTTTTGGTGTTTGTCTGAAACCATGTAGTTTACCTGGGCAAGACGTCCTTTTCAACTTAGCAGATGATGAGGTAGAGCTTGGCCTCGGAATTCATGGCGAAGCCGGAGTCTCAAAGTCAAAGGTAGGTACAACGAGTTGGTTCTGAAAGTGTGGATTGTTCCAAAACTAAGCATGCTGTAAAATTAACATTTTTCAAAAAGACTCCGGCTATTGGGTGTAGGATCTCCACCCACAGTAGAATTTTTCATGGATTAGACATTTTGAAAAGTTGAGAAAATTCCAAGAAAATGATTTCACGTCTCTTGTAATTTTTGCCGATGCGTTTTCGTGTTATTTGCGATGAAAGCTCAAAAGTGGGGAGAGTTTTTATAAGTAGTATGAATGAGCTTCAAAGTTGTAGCTGGAAGACACCGCACAAGGTCCAATCGTTCGGGTTTTTGTTTCCCTGCGGTCTTCTCTGCTTTGCCTTCAATCCTCTCATCCACCGCTAGTGAACAAAAAGGATCTGTTGTGGTGGGTGAGGGGATGGAAAGAAAAGACGAAAATATAGCAAGGGGAACAAAAGCCCAAAGGATCACACCGCATTCAATGTCCTCCAGCTGCTTCTTTAAAGCTCATTTACACCACTAACGCTCTCTTCATCGCCACGCCTAATGTGTGAATGAAGCGGAAATGTGTTGTTAAAAATTGTTGTAATCTTGGGAACCTTTATTTTTAGAATTTTCGCTACTTATCCAATGTATCCAATTCGCTAATCCAATGTTTCGCTATGTATCCAATTCTTAAATTAAATTCACTGAGCTGAAATCTCATGAGCTAGGACCGAGGCTCTTTAAAATTTTTCTCCTCAAAGAAAATGAAAATGGCATAATCGGGTTGAAAAATTGGATCACATAAATGGTCCTTAGCATACCCCATTTAAATCCTTCTTCGAGTTTTTTTTGTTTTTCTTTTTATTAATAAGTTTCATTTAATAACTTTGTTCAAACAAGAAGAGATTGGAAGCTTTATCCTCTTTAGGAATATGGAGACTTGGTTGCTTAAACTATGTTCTGTCTGTTCTGATCGAAGTTCCGATCCATTCAAGAGGATATTTGATGGGGCCGATTTAGCATTTGGAGTGAACCTTCAGGAATTATAAATTTTTCCCTTGATTTTTGAAAAATACTGAAAACTTCCGTCTCGCTTTCATTTCTATTCTTCCTCCTCATACCCCTTCTAATCATGCTTCTTTCTTCTCTAATTCTCTTCATGTCTGATCCTTCTTTACTTTTTCCATATTCTGTGTGACTCACCCATCTCACTTTTTCCCCCCTACATTTTTGCAATATTTTTCCTCTGTCTCCAGTTGACCTCTGCATCAGATTTGGTGAGGACAATGCTCGAGAAACTGTGCACCTGTTTGCCTCTGTCTGAAAAATCTGAGGTTTGTGTTCTGATAAATAATCTAGGTGGGACATCTCAACTGGAAATGGGGATTGTTGCAAATGAAGTTAAAACTCAATTGAGTAAGGCAACTTTGTGTTTTCTAATTATTCATTTTCATACGGATATAACTTTGTGAACAAGAAAGAAATAACTGTAGTGTAGCATGAAGTACCATATGAGTAGGATGGAGAGTAGGATCGAAAAGACGAAGAAAAACCAAGTAAGCGTAGCATTTCCCCATCAAATTTCGGTAGGAATAACTTACAGTGCACGTGGATACTTTTTGTTTAATTGATCAATTGTCTGCAGTTAGTGGAACGACATTTAACTAGATCCATACGAATCTTATCAACCTGGAATAGTTAACCTGGGTTGAGCTTAGCTCAAGTTGAGATTCCTCGCATAAACGCTGCGGAGCTTCTTCCCAAAGTCGAAAGAGTTGAATTTGATAAGGATTTCATCACTATAAGTATAAAGATATGTTCATAGTTAGTTCACATAGTGGTAGTCAAAATATCAAAAAATAACATCTCTATCATCGTGTCTAAAGAAGCATCTCAGGGCAAGATGTTCGAGCCGTAGCTCAGAAATTTTGGTTGTTTGAGGAAGAATCTGACGGATCATCTCATGAAGTCAATGCCCTAAACCAGTGGTTCCTAAACTGTGGTCCGCAAAAGGTTCATAAGGAAGATTCCCAAAACGTCGATTAAGTCAAATTCAGCAACGTGTTTGGCTGAATTTTTTTAAATCATAATTTGTTCATCGGTTCGACCCTCTTTCAAAAGAAAAATGAAGTCAAATCTTTCCCAAAAGTAAACCCCAAGTGTACGGTCCAAATCCACTGATGGTTATTATTATTTTTTTATTTTATTAATTTTTTTTTTTTTTTTTGCTGTACGAAATAAAATGTCAGTGTTTCTTCATTAAAATAAAATTTTAAGTTGTACAGTTTAGTGATGGATTAATGTTCGAAAAATAAAGTAGAAAAATGCGGACAGTGGTAATTGCGAAGAAAATACAAAATAGGAGACAATCGGACCTCTCTTTTTCTATGTTTTTTTTTTTAAATGGGGGCCGCGCTAGAAAATGTTTGGGAACCGCTACCCTAAATTTACATGGATGTCAGCAAAGGCAGTCAAAAACTTATTAGAATGGCGGTTACTCTTCCAGTCACAGTCAAAGTTTCCAGTCCAGTCAATATCGTAAGTCTTGAAATCATCATCCATCGTCCTCCAACAACTGTTGCATTTCTCTTCATCCATCTTCGTCATCAGAAAGATCCAATCAAGATCTATTTATATCAGGTCAGTCCAGTAGGGCGATCCATACCAACATTTCCCCGCGTTGCGAGTCCCTTCACCGTCGTATCCCGCATAACAGCTGTTGATTCCGCCGAGTGGACTGCACGATGGGGGTGATGATGCTAGAGTCCCTGTATATGAAAGAGTCTCGCCATACGCGGTATAGATTCTGATTGGCTGCTGGATTTTAGGCTGTCATGGAGCTCAAGGAGGCATTCTGTGCTATTCTCCGTAAGAAGACCGTTGGAACACGCCTCCTTGGCGAACCCAACCAATCAGAGTGGACGCCCTCTTTGCCTTCTTCTTCACGTGGCGAGACTCTTTAATATACAGGGACTCTAGATGATGCCCAGCAACTCGGGGAGACGTTGTGCAACGGAACACGTTAGCCCCACCCACTTTCTATTGGACTAACCTGGTATTAACAGATCTTGGGTCAAAAAGTAGTCGAAGACGTCCTTCATCTCCACATCTTTCGTAGTCTCCTCGCAGTGGCGGCGCGTGCAATTTGGCAACGGTGCATTTAGTCCATTTAAACTTGTGTAAAGTATCGATTCCAGGGAGTGCACTGTTCACCCCCAACGTTCGACCTTCTTTCATGACTTTAAATGGACCGGATGCAACGTTGCCAAAATGCACGAGCCGCTCTTGTCTCCTCGTCATGATACACAATATTGAGCATCGTCACGCTATCGGAGTTCAAGTCGTTAGCGCCCCAGTCAATTGCAGGCAACAAAATCATCGATGCAGGTGTCCTGCAGGTAATGTCATTTTTTTATTGTTTATAGATGAACGAAAAATCACCGTGCATCGACTATACGTGGGCTCATTCATGACTTCTATGGAAATGAGCGGATTTCAAATTTGTCTGTTGAACGTTAGCTCTAATCAGCACTGGTTGCGCTACATAGATCTTCCAGCTGAAGCTCCAGCATGGCCTGGATCCACATTATCTATACCTTGCTCTGAAAAACCTGTTTGGTTCCTAGCTTCAGATAATTTTGCGGGTACCTCTGAGGTGAGTTTTGTAAAAACCGAATTTTAACGCGTTCCTACATATTTGTTCTCCTTTATTTATTTATTTATTTCTTGCATATATTTGCGTCTAATTTTTTTTTCTAACACCTTTTATCCTACTTTGTTATTCTTACTTTGTTAATTAGTTTTTTTTTTTTTTTTTTTTTTTTTTGGGTGTACCCGCCACAAGATTTTTTTTTTTTCAGGGCAAACCCCATCAGCTCTATTGTTTTTCTATTCCTTTTTCCTTATGTTCAGTCTTTTATGATGAAATAAAACTATTACTTTATTATAGACATTTCCTTGCTTCAGAATATATTTAACGTGTGGGAAGAATGGAAGATAGACGATCTGGCAATGCTACTCGCTCATTTTTGGAGGAGATATTTTAGATAAAAGGGAATTTACACCTTTTTAAAGGCATATCACCTTGCGCACCGCGTCTATCTGTAATTTCAAGGGTGGTGGGAGTGCGCGTGGGCTTCTGGACGGAGGGAGTGTAGAGAGAATGGTTTGAGAGATTGATCCTTTGGCCACTGGCCGCTCACCTTTCAACCATTTATACTGAGATCCGTAGCTTACATTGAAGAAAACCAGTTTTTTTTTTCAAATAACTTTGGGGGGGGGGGGGTTTCGAACACATGTTCAATGTTCTTAGTCTTATTTTGACCCCAAAAATTCGTGGTAAAAATAATTATCATGAATTTTTGGACATCCTGTATTTATAAAAAAAAAAAACAAAAAACGCCTAACATACATTTGTCCTTTGTTTGATTTTTACTCTTTAGGATCCTTTAAAATTTGAAGAGAAGGCTGTTTCAATTTTTGAACGCTGTCTCCGAAACATTTCTGCCAAGTTAACTAGCCACACGAAAGTGCTGAATGACTTAGACAGTGTGTGCGGAGATGGTGATACTGGGTCAACATTGCAGCGATTTGCTTCAGGTACACACTATAATAATTGTTAATTTTAGAATAGAGCTCAGCAGTTTTTGGAAAGAAAATACAACCTAAGTCAATAAAAAGCACCGAAAGATCCGGTAATTTTTTTTTTTTTTTTTTTTAAAAAGAAAAATTTTCATCATCCTCGTCCAAGCCACAAAATTCAGCCTTGAAAATGTATGGTTTTTTGCTGATGACCTAATAATGTTTTCAGGCTCAGCTGGGACTTCGGAATTTATTTGACTTGGAATTTTTGAGAAGCATTGAAAAAGATTCCGAGAAAGTTCTACTTCATTAAAATAGCAAGAAAGGGTTGATGTTTTTGGGGCATTTTTCAATTTTTCGAAAAACTGTAGAATTAAGTGCATATGCGAATCAGCGTATTTCAAAGCCGAAATCGAAGTTTAGTGGTTTCGGAATTCGTAAATTGTATTTGGATTCGAAACTACTGAATCCTGCACTTTTCTTTTTTTTTTCACTTGTAAGACTGGCGCTTGTACCAATCACCACGCACAATGCTTACTTCTGTTCTATTTCTTAGGAATCGACGATGGACTGCAAAATGGTTCCTTGTGCCTTTCAAAACCTGTGGTATGCTTACATCAACTTGCCAAGATAGCTTCAGAAAAGATGGGTGGCACATCTGGAGCAGTCTATGGACTTTTCTTCAGAGGAATGGCATCTTCTTTAGATGAGATATCTCCTTCTCATTGGGCGACAGCATCCAATGCGGGTATCAGTTGTATTATGAAGTACAGTTCTGCAAAATTAGGTGATAGAACTTTGGTAATAATTCATTCAATGAAAATTTTATTTTTAAAGCTATAAAAGTAGGGTAGGTGGACCCCCTATGTCCCCCTATGGCAACTGGGAGGTGATTACGGAGGATCGTTATTGTTATCGTTATCGTTATCGAGTAGAACAGTGTTGAAGAAGATCAAATAAGATGGTAGCCTACCATAGCATGCGGCGCGCGTAATTGTGCATCATCTTGTAATAAGGTCATAAATCCCCATCTCTATTTTTAATAAACATCCTTTAAAAAACTGCATCATATAACATTTAAAATTTCTTTGGGTGTTTGGTGAACACCTTCGCATTCGATATTTTACATGAGTTTTAATAGGCACATTTCAACGTTGCCAAATTGCACGCTACACCACTGCTCTTCGTGTATCAATGCCACATTAATTTCTGTTTCCTTTGTGTTTCTTACAGCTTGATTCTTTGATACCTGCTCAAAAAGCTTTCGAAGAAAGCCTGAAAAAAAAAAGTTCAATTCAAGATATTTTTCAGAATATGCTGATCGAAGCAAAAGCTGGATGCAAAAGAACATCTCAAATGAAAGCTAGGTGAAGTGTGTTTACTTTTCTAATTTAGAAAGCCAATTAACATCCTTGTATCATGTTCCTAAGAAGAGTTTTCAGAAATTACACAGCTTGTAGTGCCCAATTTATAAGCATGCGAGGAGTATTATTTAGTCATTAGCAACTGTCTGAAGAAGTTTTCTCTGAAACGTAAATTTTCGAACCTGTAAAGTAGAACGAAAAATTTCACCCTATCATAACATACTTAACATTTTGAAGTTTTTTGATCAAACGCACTTTCACAGGCCTAGAGCCTCAGCCTAGGTTTGCAATGGAGTCAGGGACCAATAAATGCTCGGTACAGACGATCCCTGAAAGATATTGGATGGTGAGCATTTATGTGTGGTTTTAATTGGCCGTACGTGCTCACCAATCATCTGGGGGTAGGACCGTCTGTACCGAACATTTATCGGTCCCAGGTCAGGTAAATGTGTGACAGCATAGACGGTCTGATTCTGGTTTGTTTGCTTCATATTTTTAACCTTGAATCAAAAATTATAATCAATCCGTGGAAATTTGTTTCAAATGAAAGTGCAAGTGATTTGGATCGGCTATCTGGCCACAGAATTCTAAAACAAATATCCAGGTGAAAAAATTTTGCTTGTTTCTGTCATGTGTCAGTTTCTTTACTGAACAAATCCTTCCAGAAGAACAGTTTTATCGATTTTTGTGTCCAAATAGCCTCTCTAAAAACACTTGCACTTTTGTTTCAAACCACATTGAAGTGGATTTGTCACAACTTGCTTTTTAAGGTTAAAAAAATGAGGCAAACAAACCGAGCCAGTGTAAAATGTCCATAAGTGATTTCCATTATGGCTGCCTCCTTGAAGTATCAAAATCACTTCCGATAAATCCTCTCTACAACTACAGCGCCCACATTCCGACTCACAAGAGACAGTGAAATCAGTAAACAGCTTTCCACTGTGCAGTGTTGCTTGCCCTCCTATGGGCACTTGCGATGGATTGTGGGCAACCTCATCCTTACCTTAGTAGCTCAACTTTGATCTAATTCGAAAGAAAGCTCAAAACTTCAGAAATTAAACAATTCAAATTTGGAAGTTAGTGTACAATTTTCTTTCTTGTATTCTGATTTCAGAGTGGGGAGAGCAAGTTATGTCAATGAAGCGTATACTTCTAATGAGGATGCAGGCGCCTTTGCTGTAACCGTTATCCTGGAAGGAATTACAGATACTTTTTCCAATATTACTCCATAAGAAAAGATTTCACAAAGTCACCTATCCAGTTCAGTTAGCTTGCTACATTCCAGATCTGAAGGAGTTTTAAGATTTTGTTTTTTGTTTTTTGATTTGTTCGTGTTAGAATGTTATTACTGCATTTGTAAGTACTAAGTAGGTACAGTCGGATCTCCATTTATGCAGATTTTGGCTTTGTAGATTTGAGTGATCAAAGTTTGAGACGGAGGCATTGCCAAATTACAAGTGTACTATCAAACGCAAAAGTTTTGGCAATCAATAATTATCCCAGAGTGCAGGAAAGAGGCACGTAAGGTCGCATAAACCGTAAGTAGTCGAATTTTGCGACTAGACTTCTGTATACTTTTCTCAAGCTGCCAGTCAAAACATTGGGACAAATTTTCATACGCAAGGCAACATTCCATGCCTCCTTTCTGCGCTCTGTGAAAATTCTTGACTGTCAAAACTTTTGCGTTCGATAGAACCTCATTCAAAAGAAAGTCAAGGAGTCTATGGAAATATTTGCCACACTTTCCACAGAAAATTTGCATGTACTGTGACCTTCCAAAGAAAGTTCCCTGGTCAAAATTTTTAATATTTTAAATTTTTGCAATCTTTAAACAATTTTGCAGTTTGAGTGATTAAGGACTTATCAGAATGCCCTTTCTAAAGTACGTCATGAAAAATCGAAAGTTTCATTGAAAATAAAAGACTAATTCAACAGTAAGAATTTTGACCAAAGTACTTTCTTTTGAAATTCGTAGTACCAAAGTTGGGCGTATAGGAGTGTAATCGATTACTTGATTACTGGGTAATCGTCAAACCTTTGGATGGTAATTGAATGTATTTTTGACAGATAAATAGTCAACTTTAGGGTCTTTTTGATTAGATTTAATTCTTCTGCATCTAATATGATGGGTGGTTTGTAAAAAATCAGCCCTGATTACCATAAAATCACCCTCCAAAAAAACGGCAATTACGATGACTTGGTAATCGTGTAATCGATTACCACCCCATTTGCCCAACTCTGCATAGTACACACTGCCCTGCAAAAAAACCTGGGAGCCTGGTGTGGTGGATCAACTCTTTCCAAGTTTCTACCTGTTGATTTTCTATTTTTCTATTTTTCGTTAATAAATTTTTTCTACTCTAACTGGATTAAACTGTCCATCATTTGACCTTCCATTATTCCCTTTCAGTTTCTCTCCTATTTTGATATTCCTCTTTAAAAGTAAAGTTACAGTTCAAATTTGAATTTTGATTCGTAATCAAAGAACACAGATTCATCTCAATTTTTGAGGTCGCGTGCTTCGGATTCGAGAAGCAAGGCCTGCTTGGCTTCGACCTTCGCTTTGCCCACCCCTGTCAAATATATCCTTATAAATAGTTATAAATCTTGTTTAAAAAAAAAAACAAAACAAAATGGGTGAGCCTTCTGATGTTAGAAGGAGGGCATGCTTCTCCTGCAAGCCTTCGTTGTTTGACAATTCTTTTTAAATCTAATTTGGAGACAAGTAAAAAGGAAATCAAAGGTGAATAAAAAGAGTAAAAAGTAAAATTAAGGTGGAGCACAAAATAAATGGACATTACTGTAACAAATTCAAAAGATAGTGTCTGCCCGACAGGATTCAGCTCAGAAAAAAATTGGCTAATTTCTTTATGAGCTTTTTCCATTTACACATCAAATGTTTGGCTTGTGTTCAACAACATAACGCTATGGAGCACAGTAATTTACAGATTGTTTTAATTCTTTATAAATCTAACATCGGGATAGGTCGAGGTGATTCCAGGCGAAAATTTTCCAGATTTCAATCCGATGATACATAACGCCTCTAGTTACTTTTGGGAAAAGACATGTTTGACATTTTAAATTGAAAACAACGGAAAAATCCAGAAACGCTGGCACTACGCAATTTTTTTTTATGGAGTTTTGAGCCCATAACGAGCGAAATTGGTTGAGAACTAAAGCCGTAAATTATTAAATTAATTTTGCCAGTGAGCTAATTAATTTCCTAGTGAGTGCGCGTGATGCTACGGCTACCAGCCTCACTCGCACTCATCGGCGTTCAAGGGAATTTTTGTATTTCCTAAAGTCTGGCTTCACTTATGAGTGTTTCCGCTTGAAACTTTCAGTATATCTTCCTGAAGTATGCTTGCAGGTGCCGACATTCCTCAAACTTGTACTTTTTGCGTAAATTTATCAATTTTAACCAAAGACAATTGACTTTTTGAGCAATGCAACATGGTGTCCACAGTTTGAACTGATCGACCCTGGAATCACCTTTTGAAGAAATAAAGAAAAAAAAAAAAAAAAAAAAAAAACCAAGAACAATGAAGAAAAGAGGAACAGAAAACTTCAACATGTAATTATTTAATTGATGTACAAAAACATTCAGTCCGAAACGTAGATAATGCCGGCCTCCTCAGAAGTTGAAATGATCGTAAAGGCAAAGCAATGCAGGGTGGGAACTCTCACACCGTAGGCAGTAAACATGAGCCAACGGTGGTGGAGTTACCAAACCACAAAGCAAATCTAGATCAGGCATCCTTGAAGCGATGGTGGACCAGAACCGCTTTTAAGTCAACAGAGTTATTGCCAGTTCTTCATTGAATTCTCAGCAGACAGCAATCCGGATTGGAAGATCCAAAATTAGCCCAGCAAGAGCCTCCTGAAAGTTGAGACAGGAAAAGGAAGCTTCCAACAAATAAAAATTCAACCCTTCCCACTATGATGTCAGATATGATGAGTTTTTTTTATTCTCCGGTGCAAGCTCCAGTGCACCACAGTGTTTTTTTATTCCAGTGCTCCAGCACCGGAGCGCACCGAAGTGTTTTTTTAGTAGCTGTGCGATGCGCCTGGAGCTGCTCTGGTGCAAGCTCCAGTGTATCGGAGTTGAAGACCCATGCACTGGAACTCCGGAGCTTCTGCACGTGACCGGTGCTGCACCAGACAGCTTCGGAGCAGCTCCAAAAGCTCCGGGTTATTGCACCGGTACGGATTCCGGAGATTAAAAAAACGCTTCAATATGTTCGACAAAAAAAAAAAAAAGTCTTGAAAGTGGAGAGGTTGAAAATTGTGTCTTGTATAGACTGATTAAGTAATGTTAAAATCAAATTTGGATCCCAACAAATGCTCTATCTCTCTCACTCTCACGGATTTACCCGTAAGAAATCAGATCCAAATTTTCGACTGCAAATTCATGCTAGTAAACAACGAGTTTTCTCAAAATAGATTGCACTATTAGATTTCACAAACCTCAAAGTATCTTTTCCCTCCAACTTAATTCATGAAAGATCACAAGTGAATTTACAATCACAATTATATCGCCCCATGTTTTGTCCTTGTCTTTCTCACGATCTTTCATAGGTATATCACCGCCATGACACTCAATCATCCTAACCTCTTTTCGCATCGAAGCTCGCTCAAGGTATGACACACATGATGTGATGGTGCCAAAGAGCCTAAATCCTAGAATGCTGTGCCTATAGGAAACTGCGAGTGAGACAAGGACAAAACATAGGACTTCCTTCGACATAACTGTGATTGTACTTCAATGTGTGATGTTTCGAAAATATTTTTGAAACATAGTTATACTTTAAGGTGCGTGCAATCCAATGGTGTATGAAATCTGAGAGAACTTGTTGTTTACAAGCATGACTTTGCATTACAAAAATTGGATCTGATTTCTTCTGCAAAACCGTATGAGACAGGAAATTTGTTGGGATCCAATTATTTCTGTGACGTCGCATTAAATCGGTCTATTTAAAATTACATAGCAAGTAACAAGGCGTAAACAAACAGTTTGGGGAGGGGGGGGGGGGGGGGCAGTGACAATAATTTGAACGATTGAATTTTCAACATGAACAATGAAAAAACTTGTAAAGATTGGAGGGACAGGAGTTTGCAGAAAGAAGTTTACCAGCTTGGACTTGACTTGGTTTTGAAAGAAGGTTCAAAATTTTATCACTCTAGAGGGCACGGTGGGTTTGTTAAAAAAATTTGCTTCAGCAGTTAAAAGCTTTAGTTCAGAAGGAACTTGTTAAATACATGATACCCTGAACAAACAAAGTTAACCATTGGTAAATTTCCAACAGAAAAGTGCTGGATTTTTATTCATAGCCATGGAGAGCACCTGTGATTTCACTTGAGGACCACTGATTAAATGCTTCTGAAAATGCTAAACATTTCCTTTCTGTGAAATGCCTTCAAAATAAAGGTGATTCTTATAATTACATCTTAGCTAGGATGATTGAAGCTTTAATGTACAGGAACTCCAGTTATATCGTCGGTGTTACAACAAAGAGACATGAATCAAAGGGGCGTTTCAAAATCTTGTATTACTATTTAGTTTTTAACGGAAAAGCAAATGAGCAAGTTATTTTGAAGTTTACCTCTAATTTTGCGATTAACCCGGAAAAACTCAGAGAAAAATTCATGAAGATTGGCTGGTCAATTTACCACAGAGAAAAGGAACTGTGGTTGAAAATTTGTAAACCTTCAATTGAATTATAGCTTTTCGTGAAAACACTGATTATACATCACTAGATACAACAATTTTTGAGGATATCAAAACAGGGTAACATAATATTTGAGCATTGCTCTCGAAATTTACAATTAATAAAACCCCGCTTTAGACCAACAATTCTAAAGATCAAGTCTGAGCACTAAATTTGGTAGCTTAGCAAGTAGCAATGGCTTACATTTGGTAGCATAGTAAAAATATTTCTGTCTGCAGTGAAAAACAGTTGTAAATATCATACCATTAGACAAAAACAGTACCTATATGTATCTCTTATGTAGTGTGCCAAATGAAGGCTGTTGCTAGGCAACCAAACTCAGCATACTTTTATTCTTTTCAAAAGTTGTTGATTTCACAGATTTTTCACATTATTTTAGCAATTAAATCTAAGAAATGCTGCCTATCGATAAAGTTTAGAGTCCCTGAAAGTAGAGTGTTAAGACAAAAGGGTAGTCAAACTCTGATTGGTCGTGAGTTTAAGGCTCTACGGGCACTCCCATTGGATGCATTTTTTCACATTTGTTTACGTACATTTGTTCACAAACAAAGGGTATTCAACAGTATTTTACAGATAAAAGAGTGAAAGTGTCCATGAACTTGTTACTTAAATCATGATGTACCTCAAGAATAACTACAATTCCCAAAGGAATCTTTAAAAGCATAAAATAAACGTCTATAAACAAAAAAAGTTAAAGCTTACACCTTTAGAAACTACGGCACTGTAATCTTTGCGGTGGACCAAAACACAACAGCGCACCCCTCAGAAGGTAAACGAGAGTGCAAAAGCACATCCAATGGCAGCACCAATGGTTTCACATGTCTTTACTCTCCACATACAGGGGCTCTAGATAAAACATTGCTGGAAAAAAGTCATAATAGTTGCTTGCCTATACATAATTTTGTCCCTCATGAAAAATTTAATCTCATCAAGGATAATACTGAATTCAACATCAAAATCAAGTTAAAATACCCTTCCGGCAGAGCGATCTTTTACCATTTTGTTAAACGGATGTTTAAGACTGTCTTTAAGTGACGCTATTGGTTGGGCATTGTAATACTTGGCAGTTGCTACGGTAATCATAATAACCGGTTCCGTTCCCTGTGGCATTAAAAATGCTATTTGTAGGTAGCCTTTGTAATTATAATACCACCAGGAACGGGAACTAACAGGTAGCTTTACAATGGTTACCATGGCAACGGTCAAGGCCTACAATGCTCGACCAATGGCGTCATCCGTACAGTCCTAACTATCAGTTAAACAAAAATGTGAACAAGTGCCCCAACTGGGCTTGAATTAAGTCCAAACTAAAACACAAATCTTGGATACGATCTGTTTCTCTCTAACAGAGCTTGGAACCCTACTTGAATTTTCAAGGCGACAGTAAACAGGACAAAGTAAAATTAACAACGAGACACTATCTTTTACTTCCAATCACTGAGTTTGCTGGACGAGGCAGTTGATATCCTTCAGAAGCATGTGGAGCAGCATAGGAGACCATAAACTAAGTTGAGGAGGAACTCCTCACCCGCTGGCTGATAATAAACTCGACGCCAACGGTGGTGTGGAGTTACCACCCAACTAGGTTCACAATTGTTGATGTTTTCGCGGCATGTTTTGATTTGAAAACGTAGAATCAGCAGGAAATAAAACTAGAAAAAAGATGGAGAAGCGTAAAAGCTAAAGCTAAAAATATGTGAAATTAACTGTTAGCAGTCAACAATGAAAAAAAAACGGGCCTAGTTTAGCAACCTTGGTTTTTTCGGAAATCATCCTCTTTCAGATCGGTTATGAAAAGAGTACGGAATAAATGGAAGGGATATTTATCCTTTTTATTTTATTTTCATTTTTTCTCCTTTTTCCTTTTGATGTATTGTTTCTTCTTCTCCCTCTCTTCTGTGAACCAGTTAACAGAAAATGGTGTCAAAACCTCCAGAATTAATTATGACGGCACTAAAAATTTCCGAAATCCACTCCTGAACTCAATAACCGCTATTATTTGCACGAGCGTAATAATAGGAGATTCCTATCTTAATTTCGTCACTCTCTCTATACTGACAAGGAAGATTCACAGAATAATTACACACCAGAGTTGTGATCCATATCAGATTAATGGTACCGTGACACCAGTGTCAAAGGAAAGTTGTCTTTTATTGGTCACTTCTTGATGGAGCTACAGTATTATTAGATGGGAATCTCTCGATATTTCTACGCTACGCAACCATCTCGCTTGCGCAAATAAAAGCGTGTATTCAGTTCAGGAGTGAATTTCGGAAGTTTTTAGAGCTGCCATCATTACATATTGAGCTTTTTTCACCAGAATCGACTGATAAATTGCTTAAAGCAAAGGTGTGCAACAGCCCCATACTTATTTTTTCTCCCTTTCACATGCAAGTTGACACTTAAATTATCTGCCAGCAAAAGTTAGCAGAGCCTTAGTAGAGTGATTAGAAAATAAGTTTAAAGTAGGGTAGTCTTACTTGAAATGCATAAAACATCAAGAATGAGGTTCAAATTTGCAGAATGGTTTTTCTCTTCATCCATGTTCTGTACTCTGTTACTTTACCTGCGACTCTTACTGGTGATGAATTCTGTGGCAGCAGGTCCATTTGGGTTGCAGGAGAGACAATTCAACTTCTGGGATTTCCGTAAACATCTTTCCCCTTCATGGTTGTAGAAAGCATAATTCGTATTTAAGTAAGCAATGCTATGCTTGTGAACATTCACTAACAAAGGATGTAGTCTGGTTATAAGGACTGTAATGATGTCTGGTATCCTGGCTGCCTCTGGTTACACTGCAAGAAGAATTAAAACTAGATTTAGAATTGATATAGCAACTTGACACGATCAGTTTTAGAAATTAGCTGACGAACTGGCATAGGATTTGGTTATTGAATTCAGGGGTGCTAAATGTGCCCCATCTAGCAATCCATGGATTGCGTGAAAATGAGGACATTTTCAGGACTTAGAGCGCAGAATAACATAATCAGAGTGGAAACTTAAATTCATTTTGAAACATTTTATGCTTCGGGCATCTTTGGATCGCCATTTTGAAAATCTATAAACTTCGGCCATACGGCCGGTGCGGCAGATATAATAGAAACTGGTGGAGCCACCGGTGAATGAAAGAAGACGCTCATGATAACCACAAAAACATGATGCTTTTTTGAAAATCTATAAACACAGAGACTCTTCGTTGTTATTTCGTGTTGGAAATTCGAAAACTTGTTTTCATTGGCTCTCATGACAGTTTCCATTCTGATAACGTTATTCTGTGCTTAGAGGTTTGCTCACTTTTTTTCTTTTTTTTTTTTTAAATGGCAATACGATTTTCCCGGAAAATTGCCTCAAAATTTTGAGAGTATCAGCCATTTTGCGTACAAACAGCATTGAAATTTAATAGGGGGGGGGGGGGGGGGAATTCACCACTTTTTAATTTTTTTGAGAATTCTTTGAGGAAAAAGTCTCAGATTGTGTGAGTGAAACTTCCAACATTTTGGAACATTTTGCACCCCTGATTGAATTGGACACATTTATACTAAACAGATTAGTATTCCCATGTTGCCATTTAATCTTGCATTTTAAATTCTCTTAAAAATAGTATGATGAAAAAAATTGCTTGATATTTTCAGGAAAAAGACTTAAGGAACAGAAGGAAATTTCCTGGAAGTTTCAAGGAATTCTTTACACTAGGTCTAATTTTAAAATAATATTAAAGTAAAAGAAAGAAGCTTAATGCACAAAATTAGGACTCATTTAAATCCAATCAAGTTTGGCTTGTTTGAACAATAATCCAATCAAGTTTGGCTTCTTCGAACAATCAGCACAAATATGCAAATTATTTTACGTCAGAGTGTGAAGGGAGGAAAAGTCAGAGGTCATGGTAAGTGGATCATTCATACTTGCAATTATCTAAAACGGCAGAGGAAAAACGAAGACACTAAACAATAAGTTTACGCTCTGTTTAACATGTTGATAGTTAACACTTTTATGAACGCATTTTGGGATTTGAGTTTATTTGAGATTTTTTTTCCATCACTCAAAAGAGGACAATTTTCCAAGAACTTTGATGGGTCACACAACTGTTTGTAAAATTTCCATTTAAATTCCATTGATTCCCACGTTACATAAAATGGTACAAATGTGTGCCACTTCCCGTGAAAGGGTTGAAGATAAATTAAAATTAAATAGGAAGTGATAATAAGCTAAAATGAAAACATGAAATAAATCAGAAAAGTAAGAAAAACGGAATCATATAAGAGTGAGACTCTGCAAAACTCACCACGAATGACAGAACAGCAAAGAATTTACAGACGACAGCACCCAATAAGGAAGCACAGCCTTTTCAGCGAGTCAATTGAAAAACAAAAATGCTACGTATCAGAAAACAAAGTGACTAGATGGACATCTGGAACAAAAAAACAAAAACAAAGTTGTATTGATAATGAAAGTGATTCAAGGGGTAAAATTGTTACTTGTTCACCTTCATGGAAATCTTGAAAGAATGTACGAGTTAGGAGTTTTTCACCTCACAAAAGCTAGAATAGAGTGCTTTAAAGCTTAATAATGCTGTGTCTGTTGCAAAATCTTTCGATTAATAGGAATAGGCGACTCTTGGTGTTGAAGTTATGCAAGACAAC
Organism: Trialeurodes vaporariorum; assembly: GCA_011764245.1. Classification (NCBI taxonomy): domain Eukaryota; kingdom Metazoa; phylum Arthropoda; class Insecta; order Hemiptera; family Aleyrodidae; genus Trialeurodes; species Trialeurodes vaporariorum. Next base: position 10,752,576 of record VMOF01000002.1, on the reverse strand, counting down.
CAATTTTAGCTTTGAAAAGTTAAGGATGTAGAGGGGAACAGTTCATTGGAACAGTTCGCCAAAGCAATAGCCTTGTTTAAATGTGAGAGATCTCATCCCAGGTCCAACTCAGGTTAGCGCATAAACACCCATATATTAGAACTCGAGTTAAGATTTAATTTTTTTTTTCTCTGTGTTAGTTTACATTTTTGATGAAAATGGCGGCGATGCTCAGTGACGGTCAAGGAAGGCCGCATAAGACACATGGTTAACCTCCCTTGTTTTGATGGCATCGATGCCTCGTAAACCCGAGTTCGGAACTCCACGGTGTCTAAGCACAAAATCTCAACCGGAGTTTGCTGATTCCACTCGGGTTTGAATCAAGGTCGAGTCAAACTTGAGTTCAGCATAACCAAAGAGTTTCAGCGTGCATCTCAACTCGGGTTCCGCCAAATTCAGGTTCGTGAGCCCGGGTTCAGATCTTTTCGATAAACGAGGCTAGTCTATCAGGAACTTCTGAAGACCTTACGATGAAACTTCATCAGACCAATGAATTCCTGAATAGTTTGATGGAAGGAGAGTCTAATCATCAAGCAACGGAAGAAGGAAAAAAAAAAAAAAAAAAAAAAAAACGGAAAATTTCAAGTTACAGGCTAACAGAAAATTTCAAATTACAAGGCTATCGTCCATGACTTTATAAATTAAACTGGAGATAAAATTACATCTTGCTGCATAGTGGAGATGAAAAACCTCAAATGGAAGATAGCTTTCCTCGTTGAGGTTAGTTTTCTTTACTTCAACGGTGGACTTCCTTACTTAACTCTCATACTGCCTACGTCCAAAGCTCGTCCAAGAGCAGTTGGTTGCCAATGAGTCTAAACTCTTTGCCGATCCACTGCCCACAGATAGGTAAGCTTTGTGTGCTTGCAATGTCTCAATGCATTCGCAACGCATCTGCTGCAGTACTTGCACATTTGAAGTTGTCACTCTGCTTTTCTCTGAACTGTAATTGGCCTTGATTTGAATGTAATTCCAATTTACCTGTCCATGTAACTAAAACAATTGACAAAGAGTACCGCCACACAGCAATATTCAACGAATGTAACAGTAAGTGCCACCGCCTTTCATAGGTTAGGCAATCACTTTCATTCAAGTGGTTTCGCAAAATTACCAAGAAGGTTGAAGCACCGAAGCTCAACGACTTGAACCTTTGAAACTTCTAACAAGAGCTCTGACATTTACTAGGCCAATAATAACCCTGCATGAGGGATTAGTAAAGTAATTCAGTTTTAATTGTTTGTAATAGATGCCTGTTTCCTAAAACTAACCTCTCCTACCCATTCTTCTTTGTGTCGATTTCCGCTAATGATGAATACTTATACAGAATCAGTATGTACGAGAGAAAAATTACCAAAATGGTACAAGACAGAGAACGTAAAAATGTAAAATAGATTTGAGGAAAAGCAAACTGTAATTAGATATCCCGTACTTACGTTAAAAAATATAACACCGGCTTGAAAAGAAATGATCGGTTTCTTGCGGCGTCACGGGCCGGTCACTTTTGTTTACATGATGTTTTCATGAAAGTGTGTACGTTTTTGGGTTTGATTGGTTTTGGTTCATAACCGCCATCTTCTATCTCTCTCACTCTCACAGTCTCACGTGATCCCTCGAAACAGCTATCTCTCTTTACAGTTTCCGAATTGAAAATGAGACATGTTCAATTTTTGTGACTTTTGGTCGTATTTTGTTGTGAATATAAATCCTGTGTAATGTCTTTGGGGAAATTAAGAAGAACCTACTGCTCACTATCTTGAAGAAAACACAAATACAAAATGAGATACAGCGCTCGTGAGGGACGTGAGGGGTCGTGAGAAAGCAAGAGGGATGGAAAATGACGACAAACCGCAAACATACGTACTTTCATGAAAACATCACGTTGCATCCACCTGAGACGCTTTCTACGGGGCCATTTTTGCCACCCCCCCCCGTCATTCCCGGAGGAGGCGCCTGGGACCAAGGATGATAATATTATGATCCTTGCTGGGACCAAATAATGTTCGGTCTCTTACGCACGATCATGTGACCTTGCGTAAGCTCTCTGATTGGTCGAAACCGCGCGGAAGATGCACGCAATTCAATGCGCGGGACCTAACATTATTTGGTCCCGGAGACAAGGGCACGGATACGGTGGTCGGGGGGGGGGGGGGCTCGATTGCAATTAAAAATTTAATTAAAATTTAATTATAATAAAAAGTAAAAATTGGGTGGCGAACGTTCTACGAAAAAGAAGCACTTATAGGCACGACATACCATCAATGTGGACCAAAAAAAGATTTTTGAACCCTGTACAAAAAGTTTTCGTATAGGCGCCAATTTTTAGTCACCGATTTTCACCGAAAACGGTTGAACTGCGATGAAATGGACTTGATATACTCTTCACAGTCAGATTGCTAACTTCAAAGCCACCAGCCAGAAGCCTGGAGACATTACCGTTTAATCCAAAAACACGGACATCAATCCGATTCAAAATGTAACCATCGGTGAGACAAACAGCGTATTTTTTTCGTTTAAAGACCAAAATCGAGGCTCATGAGAGAAAAATGATAAAGCTTTGAAGCTTGCGCAAAACTAAGCACACACTTGTGTTTCTTACATACTTTATTGACTTTGCGTACAACGCAAGGAAATTTTAATTCCAGAATCAAATGATTGAATTCTTTTGCCACAGTCATGGGCACAAACGAATTGGTTATCCTAGCCATTATAGCCGGCCTTCATCTTGCCCCTGCTCCCAAAAGCGCCACGGATAAATGGCGCTACTGTGAGATAACTATTCCTACATAACGGAGCGGTTTTTGCATAACCCGCGAATTGAAGGCGCAAGAGGATTACCTCTAACAAAGCCACTTTCAATGCAACGACTATAAAGGGGTTTTCTAGGACGCAGACCCGAGGGAAATTTACGTTGGTCATTTTCACTCGGGCTCGGGTAGTTTGCCTCTTACTTTTTAACCTTAATAGTTTTTGAAAAAAAAAAAAAAAAAATGTGTATGTAACGAATCCATTTGAAATTGGTTTGAAATGAAGGTGGAAGTGTTTCAGAGTGGCTAGCTGGAGACAGAAATCGATTATACAGGGTGTTTCAGACCACCCGTCCACTATCTTTTTAGCGAAAACGGCGCAAGATAATGAAATTCTGACGAAACTTTTCCAATGTATATCGACCCCAAAGAATTCAGGGAAAATATTGCCGACCCCAAAAAACGGCCCCTAAGGGCCTATTTGGGCCCCTAAAAAGGGCCAAATTGCTGTTTCTCAATGTTTTCTTATGGGGCGGGTGTTTTTTTATTTCAGAAACGAATTGTGCGCCTGAAAATAAGCATATTTTGTTCAGGGCATTATTTTCAAAAAATGGCCCTTTCTCAAGTTAGGGGCCGTTTTAAAAAAAAATAGGGGCCATTTTGAATCACTCGCTGTGACCTTGAAAATTGACGGATTTCAAAAAACTAAAAATATTCTGAATCAGCAGATCAAGGGCTTTCATTTGATGTATCACAACCTTATTTTCTGCGAAAAGATATTTGGGGCCCCCTCCCCCCTAAATTTTGGGGCTTTGGGGGCCGCTACGAAAAAAATTTCAAATAGCAAGGTATAGGTTGTGATACATCATTGGAAAGCTCTTGAAAAGACGAAAAAAATGGTCTAAACCGGAAGTAAATCCGATCATTTTAACGAGAGTTACGGCCTGGCCTCTCCCCCTCAATTTTGGGGCTTTGGGGGCGGGGCCCCTTTGAGTAAAATTGGAAATGGCAGGGTACAAATTTTTAAAATCATTCGAAAGCCCTTAAAATGACAAAGAAAATAGTCCAAACCGGGTCTCAATCCGATAATTTTAACGGGAGTTACAGCCATTCAAAGATTTGAAGTATTTTTCTCGTATTCGCGGGATTTTGTGTTTTCTATGGCCTTCTCGATGAATCCTCCGCAATACGAGAAAAATACTTCACATCTTTGAATTTAGGGGGGAGGGGGCCCCAAATATCTTTTCGCAGAAAATAAGGTTGTGATACATCAAATGAAAGCCCTTGATCTGCTGATTCAGAATATTTTTAGTTTTTTGAAATCCGTCAATTTTCAAGGTCACAGCGAGCGATTCAAAATGGCCCCTATTTTTTTTTAAAACGGCCCCTAACTTGAGAAAGGGCCATTTTTTGAAAATAATGCCCTGAACAAAATATGCTTGTTTTCAGGCGCACAATTCGTTTCTGAAATAAAAAAACACCCGCCCCATAAGAAAACATTGAGAAACAGCAATTTGGCCCTTTTTAGGGGCCCAAATAGGCCCTTAGGGGCCGTTTTTTGGGGTCGGCAATATTTTCCCTGAATTCTTTGGGGTCGATATACATTGGAAAAGTTTCGTCAGAATTTCATTATCTTGCGCCGTTTTCGCTAAAAAGATAGTGGACGGGTGGTCTGAAACACCCTGTATTTCGATTATATCATATCGTAATCGTACCGAGATGCGTAACCTAGTTTATCTTTCGAGTTGTCATTCCGACTAAACCGAATCCAGCAATCTGGCGCAATCTTCCCATTTATTTCTACAATAGACAGATAAGCGTACCTATAACTTACTCGATAGCGACTCGATACGATTGCGATACGATCGTTCTGTACAATCATACTCAGCGGCGGATCCAGAAAAACTTTTCTGGGGGGGGGGGGGGCACGCCTGTGAAATTTTGAAATTTGAAGCGATGGTGGAAGCAATTTCGGGATATTTTCAGTAGAAAAAGGCAAAATTTGAGGCTTCGGGGGGGAGGGGGGGCACGTGCCCCGTGCCCCCCCCCGTGGATCCGCCAATGATCATACTCCAGGCTCATAGGCCGGGATTATCACTATGATCGTTTTCTCGGCACTATATACAAATCATTAAATAAGTCTGTAGTAGTAGGTACTTTTGTGATTATTTAGTACTTACATTTATTTTGACAGCTAAAACTCCATGTTACCAGCAACAATTTTTGAAATTATCTGAAAGAATCAGATTAGAAATCCCCTGATAACGAACTTTCGTCCTCTTTACTGGTTTCGATTTTTTGCGAGTTAATCGCACCAAGTTAGTGTTTTGACCGTACTGTGGGCAAGACGAAAGGGATGCGCTGGCCGGTCAGGAGCTGGTAGTTTGCCGTCTTCTCCGGTCAAAGGGTTGATTTTTTTCGCATCGACATTGAACTTCTCACTTAAAACGCCTCGGATCGAATCAAAATTAAAAGGACGATAATTTAACAAGGTTTCTCTCAAATTGATTCGTTTAGAAAATGTTGAAATTTTTCATTGGCATAACATGAAACTTTAGCCGTCAAATGAGCAACATTATATCAGAAAAGTACTCGGACTAATTTTATGATTTTTCCCCCAAAAATATCTTTTAATTCGAGGACCAATAATGCAAAATTTTAGTGTAGTTTAATCGATAAATTCAGCAACTCAACATTAACCGGCTGAATCAGTCGATTTTTCGCGCGCTTGTTCAAATCGAGTGGGTAGATAAATATTCCTGCTTCGCGGTACATGTTTTTGCATACATCATCAATTGAAGGCACTCAACGAAGCATTCTTCTGAAATTTCCATTATTCAACGTTTTTTCGTTGTCAGTAAAATGAGTTGAAACAATGTGAAAAATTTGAAAGTAAACAAATATGTTCGGGCCCGTATCGAAAGGGTTAAAAAAACCAAAGTTTTTCTCGCATACTTTAAACTAAAAACCTTAAGTCATCACCAGGTTCAGGTAACCAGAAAAAATCGAAGCTATTAAACCACTCTTTAGAGAGTAGAGGTAGTTTCAGAAGTGTGGGCGCACCTAGACCAATTAATCTTTAGAAAAATTTCAACATTATTTCTCATGTAACAAAATGAAAACTTATACAAATGGATATGAGTATTGGATTTGCACACAGATGAATGCTTTAAAATCAAAATTTTAAAGTCAGGGGTAAGTTTCGTTTTGATTTGAAGGTATGAAAATTGCAGGTCTGCCGTTTTGCGTATAATTAATCGCATTTTTCAATCCACCGATGATTCCACCGGTTGAGAAAAGATTACACAGTTCAGTTCAGTGCATGACTGTAATGCACGAAAATATGTAGTATATTCACATCTGTAATATTTCCTCAACCGGTGGAGTCGTCAATGACTTTAATATTTTAATCAATTAACGGAGTTTCCACCGATTGAGAAAAGATTACAGATCTGAGCATTTTCATGCATTACAATCATACATTGAACTGAACTGTAATCTTTTCTCAACCGGTGGAATCATCGGTGAATTGAAATATGTCATTAATTGTACGCAAAACGGCAGCCCTGGAAAATTATAAATTCGGCCAAGATTACGACCTAGGTACGCCTACACTTCTCTCCAGTTAACTATTCCTACTTCGCGGAGTTCATGTTGCTTATCCCGGTAATTGAAGGCGCTCGGTGAGATATCATTTTGCAAATATTGACAATTTGGAGTAGCTTTTACTGTCAATGAGATATCGAGCTGTGAAAACAAATGACTCAATCGGGTGTGGTATTTAAAGAGTTAAAACAATTTTTCTGGGTGAAAACAAAGTCTTCTCTTGACCTCAGAAAACCTTTTGACCCTGTGGGAGGAAACCTTATGCAAGACACCCAGTAAGCTTCGTTTTCTTTCATTTAAATTTTGAAACCGCTAGAGAACATGAATTCCCAAACATGTTACTAATGGGGCTGTTGCACACTTTTGCTACAAGCGATTTAACAGTCGATTCTGGTGTAAAAACCTCGAAAAATAACAATGGCAGCACCAAAAAATCCGAAATCCACTCTTATGAACTCAAAAAACGCTTTTATTTAAGAGGACGTAATGGTGGCCGAGGGCAGTAAAATGGGAGTTTCCTATCTTAATTTCGTCACTCTTTCCATGCTGACAAGGAAGATTCACAGAGTAATTAGTCATCAGAGTGATGATCCACATCCGATGAATGGTACCGTGACACCGGTGTCAAATAAGAGTAGTCTCTTATTGGTCACTTCTTGATGGAGTCACAGTATTGTTAGATGGGGATCTCCCATTGTTACTTCCCTCAGCCACCATTACGCCTGCGCAAATAAAAGCGTTTATCGAGTTTAGGAGTGGATTTTGGAAGTTTTTAGTGCTGCCATCGTTATTTTCGGAGGTTTTTACACCTGAATCGACTGTTAAATCGCTTTTAGCAAAAGTGTGCAACAGTCCCATTTTGCGGCTTTCAAGAGTTTAAAGACCAGTGGCGAAGCGAGAATGTTGGCAACAATGTATTCTCTCCATTTAAAGTCACCAAAAAAGTCGACCGCTTCAGTCATCGGCGATGACCCGGCATTTCGACCTTTCTAATGTGTTTCAATGGGGAAAAAAGAACGTTGCCAAATGGCACGCCTCGCCACTGTTAAAGACTAATCAGAATGCCCCTTTCAGAGTGCGTCAAGAAAAAGCGAAACTCTTTTGGAAACAACAGTAAAATTTAACAATAAGAATTTCGACCAGGGTACTTTCTTTTGAAAGTTATAGTACATTACACGTTGGCTGCCAAGTAAAATGTTTTCGGCAACGCTAATATACATTGATGTTATAGCACAATGAAGTGTGATAAGGGTAACGTTCTAGAATTCAACCATTGGCTGCATCCGTGCAAAAAAGATTACATTATCCTGTGATACTGTATATCTATGTACATTGGAAAGTGCTGCTATTCATAATCTTTTCTGCATCGAGACAATAAAGGGATGAATTCTAGAACGGTACCAAGGGCTTTCTAATACCAACGATGCGTTTAACTCTGAACTCTAAACCTTCTCAATAAGTATATCAAGACAGGTTTTTGTAAATTGATTTCTCATTGACGGTAAAAGCTACTCTAAAGTGTTGACTTTTGCACATAACTTTTCATCGAGCGCCTTCAATTACCAGTATAGGCAATGTGAGCACCGCGGAGTAGGAATAGTTACCTAGCTGACACTTTAAAGCGAGCTATTGCTTTGATTGCTTCTGGTAATCGAACCTGGAAGTTAACGATTGAGAATCGTCTCTACAACTGTGCAGGGTTAAGCGCAATTTTTCGTCCAGTTTGAACAGAAATACTTAGCTTGACATGCTCCCCCCCCCTTAAACTGTGTATCGCAAGACATGGTTTGAGGTTTTTTCAGGTATATGTAGATGGGGGGACAAATTAATTTTGGGGGGGGTGTTGAACCCTGCCCTAACATATTTGAGGGGATCGCAAGATTAATAAAAACTCCGACAAAATGTGTCTCAACAAATAAATAAGCATAAGTCTCAGCTGTTTTCGAAATTCTTCACTTTAATCTGCTTCCTTCACCTCAAAGTTCTACATAAACCTTTTTTTAGAAATAAAAAAATCTTATAAAGGCACAAACAATTCTTCCGAGTGACTCATTATTGCTGTAGGTAAGTTTATTTTTTTCTAGAAAGGACATAATTTATAGAAAACATTGCAGCCAAATTTATTTCAAATTCAACAAATTGAAATGTCGACTTTATGAAAATCCAACAGGAAAAACGTTGTTCACTTTCGATTTCCACCAAAATATTTCAAATGGGGGTAGTTTGCAAGGATCTGAAACTGTGTGTTTTTTATAAAAGAAAATGATAGTACTTGATGTGGTGAGAAGAATGGCGCCTTCGCTTTTTCCCCTAAGAATCCCAAAGTTGGAGATACACACATGTAAAGTTGTAAAAAATCGTGTGCGTAGTGTCTTCACTACGCGGAATTCCCATTAAAACAACGTATTTTTAGCAAAAATCTCATCTCCGAAACAATGGGAGTCCACGGCTGCCGCTTTGCTTATAATTAATCGCATTTTTCAATCCACCGATGATTCCACCGGTTGAGGAAAAATTACACAGCTCAGTTCAAGTGTATGTCTGTAATGCACGAAAATGCTCACATCTGCGTAATATTTTCTCAACCCGTGGAGTCGTCAATAAGTTTAAAAGACTTGCGCATGTTTTATTAAGTAACGGAGTTTCCACCGATTGAAAAAAGATTACATATCTAAGCATTTTCATGCATTACAGTCATACATTGAACTGAACTGTGTTATCTTTTCTCAACCGGTGGAATCATCGGTGCGGATTGAAAAATGCCATTAATTACACGCAAAACGGCAGAGCTGAATGGGACTCAATTAGAAACCAAATGCATCTTTGTTCTCAGCTCACCAAGTACTTTCATTTTCTTCATATAAAACACAACATTTCAGACCCTTGCAACTGCCCCTAAGTAGGTATGCTTTTTTCAATGATTGAATTAAAAATAGGGGCTATCTTTTAATACATTGGGTGCAAGGGGATAGGAGTCCTTCTCCCGTGACTCTGAGAAATCCGGTAATTGAGGACCTCCTAAAAATATTCCCTCCACAAAATAATTCAACATGTGAAATTCGCATCTGCTCACACGACATGAGCAAAATTTTCTACTTTTCTCCGCTCAATGAGCGGAACGTAGCTCATTATTTTTACCACAGAAATTTTAGGCTTGGATTGAGAGCATATGCGGAAACTTGAATTCGTCTATCTCTCTTTTCTTCCATATGAGCACGTCTGTTAGAAAAGGACGAAGATGCAGGCTAAAATCACGCGATGACCCCTCTACTTTCCTTTTCTAACAGATGATGTGTTCAAATCAGTGGCGTCGCGTGCCATCTGGCAACAATGCGACTCCTCCATTTAAACTCCTTAAATATATCGAATTTTCCGTGTGCACTGTGCACCCCCTGAATTCGACCTTTTACATGAGTTTAAATGGGTAGAATGCAGTGTTGACAAATTGCACACGACGCCACTGGCTCAAATAGAAGAGAGAGAAAGACAAATTCCTGCATCCGCTCATGCTTGAGAGAGGTGAAATTTGGGGAACCTAACTGAGCTGCCGTTTTACGTATAATTAATAGAATTCACCGATGATTCCACCGGTTGAGAAAAGATTACACAGTTCAGTTCAGTGTATGACTAATGCACACAATTAATTACTCGCATGTGTAATCTTTTTCTCAACCGGCCGTTTCGTGTATGTTTAATGGGATTTTTCAATTCTTCGAAGATTCCACCGGTCGAGAAAAAATTATACATTGTTTATGACTGTATTGCACGAAAATACTCTGATCTGTAATCTTTTCTCAACCGGTGGAAACGCCGTTCATTAAAATATCCGCAAGTTTTTAAAATCCATCGACGACTCCACAGCTCTTAAATGAGGAGCGGTGTGAAATCAAAAGTTCAAAGTCGGAGGCATGTTTTGTTTTGATTTAAAAGAATAAAAATTCAAAATTCGCCAAAGATTTTGGTTTAGATTTGCCTGCAATTCTTACAGAACAAGCTCTACTTGAATATTCAACGCCGCCGCATATTTTCAGGGTTTGTGTTTCACAAAAGCTGAAACGTTCCATCCCAAAATTCAAAATTGCAAAAGAGGGACGAGTTTAGAACAAAAATTTGCTGTCTAAAAAAAAAGAAAAAAAAGTACAGAAAACAAAATGGCTTTAGCACTTCCACACATATCAAACATGTATCAGTTTACCCACATGATCGCCCTTAATCCCCCTCAGGAAGTATCAACAGTGCGAGTCTGAACAATTGAATTGAGATTGTGGCATGGCCACCTGATACCCGGCTTTGTTGAACAACCTGCCTGGAGGTCTAGAGCAGAGGGTGAACAAAAGTAGTTGCCGGTGGTTGCGACCGGTGAAGAAATGCTCACACTGGTTGATGCACTTAAAAAAGACAAAAAAAAAAAAAAAAAAAAAAAAAAAAAAAAAAAAAAAACATGTAACAATCAAATTTTGAAATCTTTTCGTTTTTCGAATCTTCGTACGGACATTTGAACCAAAGAAAGAGAAGAAACTTCTTGTCAATGGATCTTGCCTGATTATTAAAAAAAAGAAGAAAATGCTTCGATGAGTTACGTATACATATAATATTATCTTGAGAAAAGCTTACCATAATCTTTTTCCGGTGAGGGAGAGAAACACTCACTAACACAAACACACAAAGTTTTTAGTCAAAGTTTTTGAATACTTTCGTACACGTAAACGTCCTATTACATCGAGGATCTTCTGCGTACAAATGGTTGGTTTTCCTTCATTTGCTCCAAAGAAGTTTTTTTAAAAATATGTGAAAACTATTCCACTGCAAGAATAAAGCAAAGTCGGAAGAATTTTGCAGTCGATATTTTAACTTGACTGGTAAAAAATGTAACCATTTTAAATCGGAACAGCGAAATAAGGGAATTTTGATGAGCAATGTATAAACGAACGAACATAGAGGCACAATGTTTCAAACTCGGAAGACGAAGCGAATGAACTATGGTGATACGAAGACCGATGTTACTGACAGAAAGACTGTGGCTGTAAAATGGCAGAAGATATTCTTCACCCCCCTCCCTCCCCCCCTCTCGCCACAACCGCATCGCACCTCGCTACATCGCCCTTTCTGACCATTCTCCGGCTCCGCTCCGCATCACGCCACGACAAAGGTACACTGTACAGGTAGGAAAAATTCCCAACGATTGTGCTTCACACAGGTAACTCGGAGGAAGAGGCAGGGTGGGAGGGGGGAGGGGGGGAAGAAGAGAGACAGAGAGGTAGATGAGAAGAGAAGCGAAGAGAGGGGAGTATCGCGTGAGGGAGCAAGAGCCAAGAGGCCACTAGCCCCGAACGGCCCATACACGAATTGATAGAGAGACAGAGAAGGAGATGATACATGTGCCTAAGAGAAGCAAAACCAAACCAACCGGTTATTAATATACTCCTCACCTCAGCTCTTCATTCTCTCTCTCTCTCTATCTCTCTCTCTCTCTCTCTCTCTCTCTCTCTCTCTCTCTCTCTCTCTCTTCTCTCTCTCTCCTCTCTCTCTCTCTCTCTCTCTCTCTCTCTCTCTCTCTCTCTCTCTCTCTCTCCTCTATCCCCCTCTCCCTAACTACCCACTACCACTCTTCGCTCTACCCCTTTCCCCCTTAACCACCATTCCCCGTTCATTCGTTCTCTCACCTCTCTCTCTCTCTCTCTCTCTCCTCTCTCTCTCTCTCTTCTCTCTCTCTCTCTCTCTCTCTCTCTCTCTCTCACACACACACACACACACACACACACACACACACACACACACACACACACTCTAATCTCTCTATTTCTTTCCCTAAACTTAGCTCCCTCTCTTCCATCAACCCTCACTCCTCTCAACCCCCCCCCCCCCCAAAAACTAACCTAACCTAACCTTTAAATTAAACCATCACCCCTAAACCCTTAACCCTAAAACCCTTGACCCTCAAACCCTCACCCTCACTTTAAAATGCGAGAGAGGGCCATATGGCCCTAACTTTGCTACTTTAAATAGAACAAATCAAATTAAACCAAAGTCTCCCCTCGAACTCTTGGCCTCTAATCCCCCCCTTCTCCCCACGACAACGCTTCCAAACCCTTTACCCTTCCCCACCCACACCCTTTCACACCCTCACCATTTCCCCCTGTCTCTATCAGTGGCGGCTCGTGCATTTTGGCAACAATGTTTTCCCTCCATTTGATTCAATGCAAAATAATCGATTCGATAGTGAAGCAGCGCTTCACCTGCAATCGATTGTTTTACACGTATTCAAATGGAGGGAAACCATTGTTGCCAAATTGCACGAGCCGCCACTGGTCTCTATCACTCTCACTCCCCATCCCCCACCCTCTCTCCTCACCAAACTCCTTCATATCCCTCTTACTCTTTCTATCTCCGTCAATTTTTCTATTTTTATAATCTTTCATCCTGCTTTACCACAATAGCGGGTCCAAGAATTTTTCCCTCTCTCTCTCTCTCTCTCTCTCTCTCTCTCTCTCTCTCTCTCTCTCTCTCTCTCTCTCTCTCTCTCTCGCTCTACGGCCATTTGATCGCGTGTGTCAGAAAAGGACACATAATGGGCAGTCACGTGACTTTCTCCCCCTCTGCTAGCCTTTTCTAACACACACGTTTAAATGAACAGAGATAGAGAAAGACAAGCCACCATGGATCCACCAATGTTTCACCACTTTTTCCTCACTTTCTTCGCCTACGCATCCACGCAGGAATTTGTGAGTAACGCATGCACGAATACGCGAACGCCCATCACCTTATACCTGTTTTGACCGCTTCGCATATGCGTGTGACTGTGTGCACTCATACGAACATGTTGATTAAATCCTATTTTCCCCCTTTTTTTCCTTATTCATTTCCTGGGTGTTAGTCCCACGATTTGATGAACGCTGGTGAGCTTCTGGGAGCAAAAAAAGGTATCAAAGACTAGAAACAGTTTCGGTGGAAACAGCCCCGCACAGAAAAAAAACAAAAACAACAACAAAAAACAGAAAAAAACCGCTTTGGTAGGGCTGACAAAACCTTTGGTAGAAAAATAACGTATTAAAAGATTTTAGTACAGCTAATCAAAGGTTTCGTACGCATAACTTACGAGATTCTGCTGCGTGAACCAAATATTCAGTTGGCTTACATAGGCGTAGTGCGGCAGTCAAAAGTGGGGGGGGGGGGGGGCTTTTGAAAAGTGATGAATTTTTTTTTTTTTTTTTTGCTTGCTTGCGTTCGTATTCGGGTTCTTATAATTCAAGCCACTGATGCCACTACTGTTTTTCACACAAAGAGAAAGTGGGGGGGGCTTGAAAAAGGTGAGGGGAGCTTTCGGGGTTTGAAAAAAAAGTGGGGGATATAAACGCTATGCCTATGTTGGCTCAACTATAGCCTTTTGCTGGGTCATTTTCCCACCAAAGGTTTTGTCAGCGCCACCAAAGAGCGTTTTTTTGTTTTTTCCGGTGCGCACCCCTTGTTGTAAGGGTATTTAGTCCAAGACTGTACCCTATAAGGCGACAAGTTGTGAAGGCTAGATGGTGTACACTGTACAGAGTACACCGAACCACGCTACCGCAGCCGTGGCAGTTTATTTTGGGCGGCAAAAATTAAGGAAAAAATAAAAAGAGGAGAGGAAAAGGGCGGAGAAGAGAAGCGATAAAAAATTAAATCTTTCAACTCAACATCAGTAAACATGTCCATCTAAAACGTGATACATTAACGACCCCCTAATATCAGCATGTTTTCTAAATATTCAGAACGAAGTTCAAGTAGGTACTTTTTGATTTTTCTCTCTAAAAAGAAGATGGAAAAATGACAGGTATACGCGTAGGCCGCATTCCTCTTCCATGCAAATACACTCACGGTTCTGAATATTCATATCAACTCGCAACTGTAAAATACTTTTATCACATATCCCAGCTCTCTTGTAGGGTACGGCCTTGAAACCACAGGGCCGTGTTGAATACGTTTTCAGAGGGGTTGAGAGGGGTGGGAGATTACAATATTGCCGCCCTGATCGGAGAAATTTCTAATTTTATTTTTCTTGTCATCCTTATTTTGCCGTCCCTTGGGCGCCAGGCTCGGCGCAGTAAAAGCACAGAATACTCTAATCAGAACGTTAACTCCCATGAGAGCCAATGAAAACAAGATTTGGAATTTACCAGCACCAACTGGCAACTGTGCCTGCTCACTTTTCAAGATGGCGGGCGTGCTTTTTCAGGTTATCTTTACAATCAGAGTTGACGCACAACCAATCACAACCCGACGAGTGCTCACTTCTCAATATGGCGGCCCGAAGTAAAGAATATTTCAAAATGAATTAGAGTTTCTGTTTTGATTAGACTATTCTGTGGCAAAATCATACCTACTGTATAGAAATAGGTCTATAACTTTTTAAATTTACTGAGAGAATAATATACTGGCAAAGGTATTTCTAAAAATTTGATCCCGTAGAAGTCATAGTTTTAAAATGTTATGGAATAAGAGACAACCCCCCCCCCCCCTTCTCCGTTCTTTGAGAAAAATAGGTCCCTTATAACCTATCTCTGAAGTCATTTGTTTTAATCCACCCTTTCCCGGAAAAAGCAAAAGAGAGTTGAAGTCCTACTAAGGAAGGGTCCCCCCCTTGGATGTCTGGGAGGGGGGGGGGAGGCGGCAAAGTTCGAAATGAACGGTCCTTCTCTAAATTAAAAATGATCAAAAATTATTCAAGAGCCATAATGCTGCAAGACCGACTCTCCAATTTAACCCTTAAAGGGCCAAGCCCGAGTATACTCGTTTTGATCCTCCTCAGTCTCCATTCCATATATAAGGCGCCTTCGATTCTGCTTATAGGCAATTCCAACTCCTCCGAGTACGAACAGTTAACTACCTTCTCTAAATAGACGGAAGAGTGGCGTTGTTTTGAACTAACCTGGCCCTTAGAGGGTTAACTACAATGAGTATCGAGAAGGACCTGCTCGATTGATAAAATTATAAGGAGATAATCTGCAAGTTCGCCATCTAGGAAGCTCGAAGATTAAAATTTTGAAAGGAACTCTAAAAATAAATTTAACAATTAGATGTATCAACAAGCAAAATATGCTTGTATTTTTTCTTACAAGTTCAGAAGATAACCTCATTTTTATTTCTCCTTTCCCAAATATTTTTCGTGCGTTTCTATTCATTAATTTGTGAATACTCTAGAATTCATAGATATATACGTATGTGTTTTCTTAAACTGTCAGTGCTTCATTTTTAGAAGTTAGGAAGTTACCTGTTAGAAAGCTATTGAGATGGGACCAATAAATGTTCGGTACAGACGGTCCCCGAAAGACGTTGGACGGTGAGACTTGGATTGGAACCTCTTATCTGGTGAGCGTTTACGTGTGCTTTTAAATGGCCGTAGGTGCACACCAATCATCTGGGCGCAGGACCGTCTGTACCGAACATTTATTGGTCCCTGGACTACAACCTTAAACCGTCGTTGTATCGCTATAGAGTGCGATAAAAGCCCGTACGAGAGGCTTTTTTTCTTCCTTTTGGTTTTGGACAAACCGCGAAATGTCTAGACAGATTGGGAATCATCTGGACAAATCGTATTTCCTTTTCTTCATTCCGGGTTTTGTCACAACGGTTTTGGACAAATCGCGATGTGTCCAGACTATGGGTCTGTTGCAAACTTTTGCTACAGCGATATAGAGAGTTAAATCTTAAGTATTTGCTACAGCGATAAAGAGCGTTAAATCTTAAGTAAAATCACATGAAAAGGCCATTGAGGGTATCAGAAAGTCATGAAATGCAGTATTAAACTCACAAGAGGCGATTAACTGAAACCCAAGATGGGCGGTAAAATATCGAGCAACCTGTGTGCACGCACCGTGAACATGACGGCCAACGTTAACAACCTCACAGCATCGGAGACTATGGGTTTGTTTGCGTTGTGATTGGTTGTGATCGATGTTGTGAGGTTGGCCATTTTGGATGTTCATGGTGCTTGCATACAGGTTGCTAGATATTTTACCGCCATCTTGGATTTCAGTTAAACGCCTCTTGTGAGTTTATTATTGCATTTTATGACTTTCTGCTGCTACTAATGGATTTTTCACGTAATTTTACTTAAGATTTAACACTCTATAGCGCTGTAGCAAAAGTTTGCAACAGACCCATTCGCAATTTGTCTTGACAAATCCCGAATTTTTTTCGTCATTTCGGGATTTGGTAAAACGGTGCTGGACAATTCGCGATTTGTCTAGAAACATCGCGCATTGTCTAGACACTTCGCGATATGTTCAGATTTCGGGATTTGTATACAACATATACACATACGCTGTTTTAAAGTGTTGTCTTGGGGGATGGCGTCGGCGTCCCGTTGTCTGTTAGAGGCGTCACATCATATTTGCAGATAACTTTAACTTGGACCCCAGCCAGTTGTGCGTCACGGCAAGAGCCAAAACAGAACTCGCAGGGGCGGGAGAACCACTGCGATGGGGTCCAGAGCCGAGCTTTACACGAAGAATGTATCAGTGAAAAGAGCTGCGGTAAAAATCCAGGAGACCCGAACGGATGGGGGGGGGGGGGTCGACTGGTCCGACACAAGGTTTGAAGGCGATTGAAGTTAGGACGGTCAAACAACACCGACTTCTAGCGACCTGTGGTGACCCAACCGCGAGAGTCCGGGCCATTCGGACGGAGAGGGATCCACCCGCGTTCAAGCAGAGGTTTCCAACCCTTAGGAGCGAAGATTGTGGTGGGTGGTGGGTCTCAAGCCTGGCGGTGGTGTGACAATACCGCCCCGGGCATTCCCATCTTCCAACTCAAGATCCACAAAAATGCGATGGATCCCTTTTTATATAACAATTTTTAGTTGAAAATTGCTTGAAATTGCACCAGTTTGAAGTCAACCTAAAAAAAATAAAAAAATAAAAAAAAAAAAAAAAAAAAAAAAATCAGGAAAGGATACAAGAACCTATCTCCCGCTGAAGGGCACCCCCCTGGACTCTTAATTTGGGGGATGACGTTTTGGGCGAGGCTGGGCGAAAATCGGGCGTTTTGGGCGAGAGAAAGAGTACGTTTTGGGCGACGCAAAAAGGTACCTTTCGGGCGAGGAGCTGGATTCGAGTGGACGTTTTGGGCGAGTTAAAAATTGAATTCAGTTAGGGATTCAGTCAATGTCGAAGGGATTTTTGGGCGAGTACATTTAAGGCATTTACTGTGGTAATTTTGTAAGTTTGGCATCACCGGAAGTATTTAATTTGCCGAGTCCGCGTTTTACAAGTGTGTATTACTCACCAGCAATTATTGTAGGTCTGTAGCTTGAAGTTTTGAAATTTGATGTATAATCGATGATTATTGGGTTTGCTTGACAAAAAGTTCTCAAACTCTGCGTCATGAGAAGGAAGTAGAGTGAGAGAGCTTTTTACCCCCCTCCCCCCTCCCATGGAGTGCATTTATTTGGAGTGTAAAGAGCTCCGCGTCAAAATTGGCATAAATTTAAACAAAAATTGTAAAAATGAGAAACTAAAGTTTTCAGTAGGAGTGAAAACATTTAAATCTTCCGAGTTTGATGAAGGTAGCCCATTTGTTTTAGGTATTGCAGGCGACGGAGGGCGGTTCGCGGACCAGAGCTATACTCATTCCAGTTTTCAATGGATTCGGCGATTCTGGCTTGCGTAGAGATTTTCACGGGGTTTCAAATATTACGTTTTATGGATATAGTTTGGTCTTCTTCAATGATAAGAACGGCATGTGGACACGAGACATTTTACGAGAAGACGCAAGGTTGACACATGCAGCAATAGCATCATCTCTCGCACTTGCCCTAAAGTGCCACATTATTCACTTTTCCTACAAATTTCTGATATTTTTCTCTCGCCCAAAACGCCCTAAGAAATGGAGTAGTTCTCAGAATTATTCTCATCTTGCCTCGCCCAATACGTACTGTTTTTTTTTTTTACCTGTTTCTTACCATTCGCCCAAAACGTACATCCCCCTTAATTTGAGTACTCTCAGTAGGAGACACAACATTTACACAGCGGCCCAACATTGAGGCAGCAAATTTGACTCTGATGTTACTATCCACCGAAGAAGTCCTTGCACCCGCTTTTTCAAATGGGAGTAATAGTTTCTTTGAGCAAGAGTTCAAACCGAATTTTGACCTTTGATACATCGAAAACGAAAAAGGAAAAAAAAAAAAAAAAAAAAAAAATAGTAAATGGTTTCACTTTTGATACTGTCGATTTTATTCCGATTTTTCAAATGTTCAAACAATACTGACAGCTATTCGGTATTTTACCCCCCCCCCCCCCCCCCACACCACCTTTCAAAACTAGACGCTTCGGAAAGTAGGTGAAGTCTCATGCCATGTTTTAAGGGAAAAATTCCCATGAAAGGAACCGGAACCTAATATTTTCAACCCATTTAGCGCAAGTAGCAAAAGCAGGAAAGTCTACACTTGGAACTTCCTTTCTGTATAGACGCAAATGTATGAGGCAAATCGGAAAGTTTTTCTTGGCTGCGCATAAAACGCCAGAGGTAAAATACGACACATCAAGTTTTCAATCTCAAAGTTTTGTACAGCAATTTTAGGGATTTTTCTAAGTGAAGAAAAAGCGACAGAGAAAAAAAAAAAACTTACGCATTTTGTTGGGTTTGCAAATAGCCCCTCAAACAAGCTGTTGGTTTTGTCAGAGACATAGTACTATGACATAGTACATACTACTAGTTTAGCACTACGCTAAAATACATAGGGAAGATTTGAGGCACGCTGAATTCTTGCGGATTTAACAAAATAACAGTCAACACCCTTCCTGATGTCGCATGGTGTTGAACGGCAGAGAAATAGAGACGACCGAGCTCTACGCTAAAATACATAGGGAAGATTTGAGGCACTCTGAATTTTCGGGGATTCAACAAAATAACATGTAAAACAACAGTCAACACCTTGCGATGTCGCATGGTGTTGAACGGCGACATTCGGAAAACACGGGGGGGATAGGCGGGAAGTGAAGAGGGGGGTGCTCACCATTCAACACCATGCGACGTTGACTGTTGTTTTGTTGAATCCGCGAGAATTCAGAGTGCCTCTGCGGCAGCCAGTTTAGTGCTCCGTCTCTTTTTGTCTCTGTTGAACGGTGACATTCGGAAAACACAGGGGGGTGAACTGAGAAGTGAAGAGGAGGGAGCAGTGAGCACACCATTTAACACCACGCGACATCAGAAGGGCGTTGACTGTTGTTTTGTTGAAACCGCGAGAATTCAGCGTGCCTCAAATCTTTCTTATGCATTTTAGCGTAGTTTTCTCCGTCTCTATTTGTCTCTGGGTTTCGTAACTGTCAATTTATTAAGGAGCCACAGAGACACATACGTAAAGACGGAGCACTACGCTAAAATAAGCAGGCCGCATTATCACGGGTTCATCAAAATCGTCGCAGGGTTTTGATCGGTGAACAATGGTGAGCACCCTCCGTTTCGCTACCCAGCCGCACCCAGCCTATCCCCCTGTGTTTACCGAAAGTCACCGTTCAACACTTTGCAACGATTTTCGAAGATTTTGATGAATCCGCGAGAAACACACGTGCCTTAAGGGGTCTCTCCACCTGCGAATTTAAAAGCGCAAATAACCTGATTGAGCCAATGGGCTTCTTTGTTGTCGATACATCAGACTCGACCGATCGACTTCATCACTTCAAGGCAACTCATTGGCTCAATCAGTTTATTCGCGCTTTTAAAGTCGCAGGTGGAGAGACCCCTTTAGCTACAGCCAGTTAGCGCTCCGTATCTGCAGACAAACATGTTTGTCTCTAAGGAGCCACCAGTATCCTTGTTTTTGCCCCCCCCCCCCCCCCCAGAAGTATTCGAATCCAAGCTATTCCCTTGGAAACCCGAAAAGTTTTTCTTGGGCTCGATCGCTGCACACAAAACTTTGGTAGTAGAACACAACACATCAAGTTTTCAATCTCAAAATTTTGCAGAAACAGGACTTTTTCTAGGAGAAGGGAGAAAGAGACAGAAAGAGAGAGAGAGAGAGAGAGAGAGAGAGAGAGAGAGAGAGAGAGAGAGAGAGAGAGAGGGAGAGAGAGAGAGAGAGACAGAGAGAGAGACAGAGAGACAGAGAGAGAGACAGAGAGACAGAGAGAAACACGGATTTTCTGGGTTTGCAAATAGCCTCTCAAACAAGCCGTTTGTTTTGCAACCGTTAATTTTCCGAGGAGCCACCAGCATTCTTGTTTTTTCTTTTATTTCCGAGAGCAAAATTCAAATCCAAGCGATAATCTCGGACACCCAACAAGGTTTCCTGGGACTCCATGGCTGTACAAAAAACTCCAAGAAAAAAACACAACACATCAAGTTTTCAAACTCAAAGTTTTGCGCTGCAATTTTAGGGCTTTTACTAGGAGGGGAGAGAGAGAGAGAGAGAGAGAGAGAGAGAGAGAGAGAGAGAGAGAGAGAGAGAGAGAGAGAGGGAGAGAGAGAGAGAGACAGAGAGAGAGACAGAGAGACAGACAGAGAGACAGAGAGACAGAGAGAAACACGGATTTTCTGGGTTTGCAAATAGCCTCTCAAACAAGCCGTTTGTTTTGCAACCGTTAATTTTCCGAGGAGCCACCAGCATTCTTGTTTTTTCTTTTATTTCCGAGAGCAAAATTCAAATCCAAGCGATAATCTCGGATACCCAACAATGTTTCCTGGGACTCCATGGCTGTACAAAAAACTCCAAGAAAAAAACACAACACATCAAGTTTTCAAACTCAAAGTTTTGCGCTGCAATTTTAGGGCTTTTACTAGGAGGGGAGAGAGAGAGAGAGCCAGACAGAGACAGAGAGAGAGACAGAGAGACAGAGAGAGAGACAGAGAGACAGAGAGAGAGAGAGACAGAGAGACAGAGAGAAACACGGATTTTCTGGGTTTGCAAATAGCCTCTCAAACAAGCCGTTTGTTTTGCAACCGTTAATTTTCCGAGGAGCCACCAGCATTTTTGTTTTTTCTTTTATTTCCGAGAGCAAAATTCAAATCCAAGCGATAATCTCGGTTACCCAACAAGGTTTCCTGGGACTCCATGGCTGTACAAAAAACTCCAAGAAAAAAACACAACACATCAAGTTTTCAAACTCAAAGTTTTGCGCTGCAATTTTAGGGCTTTTACTAGGAGGGGAGAGAGAGAGAGAGAGAGAGAGAGAGAGAGAGAGAGAGAGAGAGAGAGAGAGAGAGAGAGAGAGAGAGAGAGAGACAGAGAGAGAGAGACAGAGAAACACGGATTTTCTGGGTTTGCAAATAGCCTCTCAAACAAGCCGTTTGTTTTGCAACCGTTAATTTTCCGAGGAGCCACCAGCATTTTTGGTTTTTTCTTTTATTTCCGAGAGCAAAATTCAAATCCAAGCGATAATCTCGGATACCCAACAAGGTTTCCTGGGACTCCATGGCTGTACAAAAAACTCCAAGAAAAAAACACAACACATCAAGTTTTCAAACTCAAAGTTTTGCGCTGCAATTTTTGGGCTTTTACTAGGAGGGGAGAGAGAGAGAGAGAGAGAGAGAGAGAGAGAGAGAGAGAGAGAGAGAGAGAGAGAGAGAGAGAGACAGACAGAGAGAGAGAGACAGAGAAACACGGATTTTCTGGGTTTGCAAATAGCCTCTCAAACAAGCCGTTTGTTTTGCAACCGTTAATTTTCCGAGGAGCCACCAGCATTTTTGGTTTTTTCTTTTATTTCCGAGAGCAAAATTCAAATCCAAGCGATAATCTCGGATACCCAACAAGGTTTCCTGGGACTCCATGGCTGTACAAAAAACTCCAAGAAAAAAACACAACACATCAAGTTTTCAAACTCAAAGTTTTGCGCTGCAATTTTAGGGCTTTTGCTAGGAGGAGAGAGAGAGAGAGAGAGAGAGAGAGAGAGAGAGAGAGAGAGAGAGAGAGAGAGAGAGAGAGAGAGAGAGAGAGAGAGAGAGAGATGAGAGAGAGATGAGAGAGAGATGAGAGAGAGAGAGGGTAGGTGGGAGAAAAACGCATGGATTTTGCTGGGTTTGCAAATAATAGCCCCTCAAATAAGCCGATTGTTTTGCAACTGTCAATTTTCCGAGGAGCCTCCATCCAATAATCTTATTATTATTATTATTATTTTTTTTTTTTCGAGAAAAGTATTCGAATCCAAGCGATACCCTTGGTTTGCTGCCGCGGCCACCGAAACACTGTAGGTGCGTCTATTACGGCATCGTTACGTCTGGCCGCACGATAATGGCGTTGCCGAATGCCTCTTATCTTCTCATCAGCAAGCTTCGTTGGCGCGGCGGCGCGGCGGGGGCAGGCGGCCCCGGTTCGCTGGGAGTTTTGGTGGTGGTCGACTCCTCAAACTCGCAGGAGTCACACGCGTTGAGCCGAGAATTCGAGCTAAGTCGCGAGTCAAGTCAAAGCAAAGCAAAGCAAAGCAGCGTCCGGCCCAGCGTCCCCAGAAGAAAGTAAGTGCAAGAGGTGGATGGCTTTGCTCTGGTGCTCTTGGCCGCTTGCTTTGGCTTTGCTCTTGCTCCTTGCTCTTGCTATAGTTGCTTCGCTCGCTCGCTGAGTCGTTGCTTTGCTTGCTGGTCGTCCGAACTCCGAAGACCGCGACCGTCGAGCCGCCGAAGGCGAGCAGTGTCCTTGGCCTCCCATGACTCAGGACGTTCAACTTGAAGCCCAAGTCAATGGCACTGTTCCACTACCTCTACGGTATGCGATCAATTGCTCTTTGCTGCTGCGCTGCACACTCTAAACCACCACTCATCTTGCAAAACGAATAAAAAGAACTTGAAACTCCGCTCACCCCTCCCCCTCCCCCCCCCCTCCCCCGTTCCTCGCCCGCTCTTCTCTCCATCGTTAGTTTGCTTCGCTCGTTCCTCTTTTGCCCATCTTCCTAACCACCTACCTATCTCTTCCTACCTACACAGCTCTTATTTTCCTGCTTCTTCCTCTTCTCCGTTTCTTCGTGTCTTTGTCGCTCAGTGGAGTGGAGGGATAAGAAACGCTGGGAAAATGTAAAAAAAAAAAAAAAAAGTGGTCGATAAAGTTTAACTTTCTGGAGAAAATGTATGAGAGCTTTTTGCTGGTAAAATGTAATAAAAAATGTGGTCGGTAAAGTTTGACTTTCTGGAGAAAATGTATGAGAGCTTTTCGAGAACGCTTCGTGGAATGAAAAGGGATGAGAAACGCTACGAAAATGTAAAAAAAAAAAATAATAATAATAAATAGTCGAAAAAGTTTAACTTCCTGGAGAAAATGTAAGACAGCTTTTTGCTGGGAAAATATAAAAAAAAGAGCGGTCGATATAAAGTTTGACTTTCTGGAGAAAATGTATGCGAGCTTTTCGAGAACACTTCGTGGAATGAAGAGGGATGAGAAACGCTGGGAAAATGTAAAAAAAAAAAAAAAAAAAAAAAGAAAAAAAAAGAGAGGTCGATAAAGTTTAACTTTCTGGAGAAAATGTATGAGAGCTTTTTGAGAACGCTTCGTGGAATGAAGAGGGATGAGAAACGCTGGGAAAATGTAAAAAAAAAAAAAAAAAAAAAAAAAAAAAAGAGAGGTCGATAAAGTTTAACTTTCTGGAGAAAATGTATGAGAGCTTTTTGCTGGTAAAATGTAATAAAAAATGTGGTCGGTAAAGTTTGACTTTCTGGAGAAAATGTATGAGAGCTTTTCGAGAACGCTTCGTGGAATGAAAAGGGATGAGAAACGCTACGAAAATGTAAAAAAAAAAAAATAATAATAAATAGTCGAAAAAGTTTAACTTCCTGGAGAAAATGTATGACAGCTTTTTGCTGGGAAAATATAAAAAAAAGAGCGGTCGATAAAGTTTGACTTTCTGGAGAAAATGTATGCGAGCTTTTTGAGAACACTTCGTGGAATGAAGAGGGATGAGAAACGCTGGGAAAATGAAAAAAAAAAAAATGGTCGAAAAAGTTTAACTTTCTGCAGAAAATGTATGAGAGCTTTTTGCTGGGAAAATGTAAAAAAAAGAGCGACCGATAAAGTTTGACTTTCTGGAGAAAATGTATGAGAGCTTTTTGAGAACACTTCGTGGAATGAAGGGACAAGAAATGCTGGGTAAAAGGTAAAAAAAAAGTGGTCGATAAAGTTTAACTTTCTGGAGAAAATGTATGAGACCTTTTTTAGAACACTTCGTGGAATGAAGGGATAAGGAACGCTGAGAAAATGTAAAAAAAAAAAAAAATTGGTCGAAAAATTTTAACTTTCTGAAGAAAACGTGAGAGAGCTTTTGGAGAACACTTCGTGGAATTAAGGGATGAGAAACGCTGAGAAAATGTAAAAAAAAGTAGTCGATAAAGTTTAACTTTCTGGAGAAAACGTATGAGAGCTTATTGAGCACAGTTCAATTTCAGGTTTCAAAATTCAAGAAAGGAAAAATTGCGTTATTTTGGTATTACAAGTGAGCAAAATGCTCAAGCCATACAGTTAAAAATTTCATTAGTTTATTAGGACCAGATTTTTTAAATGATCACTCTGAAACATAAATTTCTTATACATTTAAACTGCTGTGTCTTCAAGAAAACAGGACTCTCAAATTCGTTAAATTTCGGGGGTTTCGTATGTATTTTCACGATTTTAAAAAATTGTAGTAGTGGATAAGTATAAAATATCCAAATTAGTGAGACATCTAATTCTTCGCACTCACAAATTCCTCAAAATTCTCCGCGCAAAAATTCGAAAACTTCCCAGGAAATCTTGAAAACCAAAGGTTAGTTCTAAAACCCAAACCATTCATTTTATATTTTTTATAATGCGAGGGGGGATCTGGAATAGTTTGGTTTCAAAAGCTCTAGGCATCTTCAATCTCAACTTTTCAGATTGGTTGAAAGGACCTCATCCAAAATGGACGAAATCGTCCACGACTGTTTAGTATCGGCTTTTTGGAGATGATAGACCATTCACATTCATGGGCATGACAGAGCTTTAAGTTTTTCCATTGTTGTCCCGGGAAAAGTGGAAGGAAGGGTGGGAGAGGTCAAATTCAAAATCTTCATTCACCCATCGCTTTTAAAGGAAAGAACATAAGATGACACTTAAGTCAAACTATAGACAGAAAAAAGATCAGTAATAAAGGTACACGAGCGATGCCAATTTTGACTAGGACACAAGCAACGATAAAGAAACAATACTGTCGATGAGGGCGGAACAAAGTATGAACAAAAACAGGGAAAGCTCAATTTCGAACATTAACTCACTCATTTGGAAAGCACAGCTTCCTTCAAGTTGCTCATTTACACAATGGAACTGTTGCAAACTTTTGCTACAGGCTTATTAATAGTTGATGATGGGGTAAAACCCTGTAAAAATAAAGATTAGCTCACTAAAAAATCACAAAATCCACTCCTAAACTCACAAAATGATTTTAAACGCGAGACCGTGATGGCAGCCGGGGCCGCGGTTTTGCATTGGGTTTCCCTATCTTCAATCAGCGCCATCTACACGAGGTGTTCGCGCAACACCACACAAGAAGAAGAAGAAGCATATAATTGCCATTAGATTTGGGCGGCCTCGGCCGCCATTACAGTCTCGCGTTTTTATGCATCTTGTGAGTTTAGGAGTGGATTTCGTGATTTTTTAGTGCGCTAATCGTTATTTTTACAGGGTTATACCCCATAATTTACTATCAATAAGCCTGTAGCAAAAGTTTGCAACAGCTCCATTGCTGAGTCAACCGTAACTTTCTCCCCCTCTTTCCGCATTTCATTTCTTACAATTTTTTATCAATCGCTGCATGTAAATTTGTTTGGATACTATTTATGCAGGGAGGTGCAGAATCGAGTTAGCATTGATCGCCAAAGGCACTGCGGGATGAGTTGATGTCCTCCCCCCCCGGACTCGTGCGGTTGAGGTGAACTGAGCGACCAAGCGTGCTCAGGGTGCGACCCTATCAACTTTGAAATGCCGTAGCTTAGAAAAGGAAACATTGCTTCGGAGCGCAGTTCCACTGTTAGTGCCGCATGTTTAAGGTCATCTGAACGGATTCTTGTGATCCTTCTTTGTTTTTTTTTTTTTCAATTTTGTTTCCTCTTATTCCAATGTTTCACTTTCCACTGTAAATTTGAACTTTAGTCTTTCGTTTTAACTGCCAGGAAACAAAATAAACTGTAGGGAATACCCTACGAATACTTTCTCACACCAATTTAATCGGGGGACACCCACAGACCCCCCAACCCCCTTTGAAACTCTGGAGGAGACCCCCAGACCCATCTTTAAAACTATAAGGGGTGTTCCAAAAGTACTGCCAGTGGCGTAACCAAGGGGGGGGGGGGGGTCCAGGGGGTCTGAACCCCCCCCCCCCCCCCCAATGACACCAAAATTTGTCCTAAAAAAAGGTAATTTTTTGCGTTTTCAGACAAATTTTACCAAATTAATATCTTTGGGACCCCCCCCCCCCCACCTTGACAATTTTCGGACCCCGCACCCCCCTAGAAAAATTCCTGGCTACGCCACTGAGTACTGCACACTTTTGTCTGGGGGCGAACAAAAGCAGTTATCAAGAAACGGATTCTGAGGGCGATTGTCCTAGTAATTACCTACAAATCAAGACCGCAAATTGAGCTCTGTAAGTTAAATATTTACTGAGTCACAGCGTTCTGAAAATGACAAGTCGAGCTGACCCCTCTAGGATTTTTAACATGTTTTTCAAGAAAGAAAAAAAGAGAGTTAAAAAAACAAAAGTTCTCCAGAGAATGCAGGGAAGAAGAGAAGAGAACAAATTGGCATCCTAACACAGTGCCATTCACATGAATTATTCACTGAGTCTTGGTAAGATTCTGCAAAATTTGTTTCAACAAATAAAACCACTTGATTTCTTAACTTTCTTTTTTTCTTTCTTGAAAAACATGCTAAAAACCCTGGAGGGGTCAGCTCGACAAGACATTTTCAAAACTCTGTAACTCAGTGGATATTTATTTTGCAGAGCTCAATTTGGTCTTGATTTGTAGGTAATTACTAGGACAGTTGCCCCTCACAAACCGTTTTTTGATAACTGCTTTCGTTCGCCGTCCAGACAAAAGTGTGCAGTACTTTTGGGACACACCTTGTAGATGCACATGGATCAATGGTTGACAAATTATGTGAGTATACGGACTGACAGACGGACAGTCGCCATAGATTTGTGTTAGAGGGAAATCAATCTCGTCGCATTTTCTCGCCTTATCAATGTTTGCTTACCCGAGCGTTCAAGTCTCTGCAAGTCGAATCGGTAGACGCGTTCACCATACAAGTATACGGCTCTGTCACTTCGAAGACTCAAGTCACGCGCTTAGGTTTTACTTTTTCGCGCCACCAACAGAAAACGCCAGCTTACTAATATAATTATTAGATTTTCTTGTTAATTTTTATACTTTTATTTTCTAAATTTTCTTAAACAATCAGTACAACGTGATCTTTATATTTCAATTTCAAATTGTTTTTAAAGAAATGCATCTGAATGGGGCTGTTGCACACTTTTGCTATAAGTGATTTCATAGTCGATTCTGGTGTAAAAACCTCAAAAAATAACGATGGCGGCACTAAAAACTCCCGAAATCTACTCCTAGACTCAAAAAACGCTTTCATTTGCGCGGGTGTAACGGAGGCTGAGAGCAGTAATAATGGGAGATTCCCATCTTAATTTCGTCACTCTCTCTATGCTGACAAGGATGATTCACAGAGTAATTAGTCATCAGAGTGATGATCCACATCCGCTGAATTGTACCGTGACACCTAGTGACACCGGTGTCAAATGTAACTCGTCTCTTATTGGTCACTTCGTGATGGAGTTACAGTCTTGTTAGGGGGGAATCTTCAATTATTACTGCCCTAAGCAGCCATTACGCCCTCGCAAATAAAAGCAATTATCGAGTTTAGGAGGGGATTTCGGAAGTTTTTAGTGCTGCCATCGTTATTTTTGGAGGTTTTTACACCAAAATCGACTATTAAATCGCTTATAGCAACAGTGTACAGCAGCCCAACAGCCCCAATGGCAGTGCACATTCCATAATTCGTTTAGTTTAATTTTATGATGTCATTAGCATATACGTCGTAACAAGTGGTCTTATTAATTGGGGTTCCTTGGAACGTATATTGACAAACATTTTTAATCGAATTAAGTACAAACAAATGCACGAATTTCATTTAACCTCGTCAAACTACCTAATCCAAACTAGTTTAATGAGACTCATGTAAAAAATACGCCCAACAGGAACGGGCGTAGAAAATTATGTGACGGAGATTGTGGTGGAACAGTCGATGAAAATCGTTTATTTGAACTTCAAACTTTCAGCCGTTTGTAATGGTTTCAAGTTGCTTTTTGGCATTTTAGAGGAATTACTTGTCATACTTTTATCCAATCCTAGTCTGTCAGATAAGTTTTTCCTACGACTTTCAAGATGGCGTCGGCTTGTTTGTCACCATCAAGCTAAAGCGATAGAGAGGCTGATACATATCATGGGCGGATTCAGGGAATTGTGTTTCTCTCTCTCCTCCCATTTGAAAACTTGCGTTAGAAAAGGACAGAAGAGGGGGCCAAAGTCACGTGATGGCCCCCTCTGCTGTCCTTTTCTAACACATAAGTTCAAATGGAGGGATAGAGAGAAAGACAATTCCCTGTATCCGCCCATGATACATATGTATAAGTCCTATCTCAAAGTGAGGCAGGATGGACGATCTGATTCTGGTTTGTTTGCTCATATTTCTTAACATTTAATTGAAAATTGTAACTAATATCCAATGGAAAACGGTTTTAAACGAAAGTACAAGTGTTTAAGAGTGGCTATCTGGACACAGAATTCTGATAAAACTATCCAGGTGAGAAAATTTTGTATATTTCTGTTACGTGTCAGTTTTCTTTATCGAGAAAATCCTTCCAGAAGAAACAGTTACATCGATTTCTGTGTCCAGATAGCCACTTTAAAACACTTGCACTTTCATTTATAACCAATTTCAAAAGTACCTGTCACAATACTCTTTTAAAAATTTAAGGGTTAAAAAAAAGTTGCAAACAAACCGAGCCTGTGTGAAAAACGTCCATGAGAGATTTCGATCATTGCTGTCTCCGCGAAGTTCCAATTCCACGTTCCAAAAATCCTCTTAATCGTTATAGCGAGCCATAGCTGGTTTTTTTTTGCGGATTTATTTGGCTCTATTCTCCTATATATCGGAGAATCTACAGCCAACTATAGACACATTGAAAGAAACAGGGTATTTTGAAATCCCTGTTATTCCGAGATGAATAGATGCGAGATCGTCAAATTGAGTTTTCTTCAAAATTCAATGTCAAAAAAAGTCTGTAGAATCTATTGTCCTATTGAACCCAAAGAAAGTTGGAAAATATGCCTTTTTCGCAATAAACGAGAGCTGTCGAAAAGCAATAAGTACGTGAAAATTGCTCTTAAGTTAAGCAAGAGAGCAGTAAGTATACGTTATCACGCAGAACAGCAGTAAGTCGCGCTTCAGTTTGCTCCTGCCGAGTATTTCGGCGTATTCCACTGTCAAGGAAGGAGCAGTAAGAGCGCAAACGCAGCGTCATTTACCTTAATTTTCCCATTAGTTTTATAGGACTTACTGCTGTCTTGCGTAACATGAAAGGAAAAACGTAATTTTTTTATAGTTGAAGACAAAATCTGTCGGTTTTTGATCATCTCAACGATTTCAAACACCCCGTGTGATGTTTCCTGAAAGTTTCATGAAAAACGGAGGATTTTGAACTCATTAATTTTAGGTTTGAAACTTCATTGTCAGTTTTCTCAAAATGTCGATTTTGCACATACTGCTGTCTTCGGTATAACGTTGGTTTGTTACCAGTTTTACCAAAGATTACTTTAAAAAGATTACCAATTTAAGTTTTGATGCAACTGTTGAGCATTTTTGGTGAACATGCAAAGTACTGCAAGTTGTGATGTTTCCTGAAAGTTTCATGGAAAACGGAGGATTTTGAACTCATTAATTTTAGGTTTGAAACTTCATAGTCAGTTTTCTCAAAATGTCAATTTTGCACGAACTGCTTTCTTCGGTAACATTGGTTTGTTACCAGTTTTACCAAAGATTACTTTAAAAAGATTACCTACCAATTTAAGTTTTGATGCAAGTGTTGAGCATTTTTGGTGAACATGCGAAGCGCTGCAAGTTCGCCTCAAGAATCTTGTTCAGCACTCCGTCTATTGGTGATATAATGTCTTTGCTTTTTCCCCAAAAAGTTAGATCGGAGCGTACTATTAAAACAAACAAAAAATACTCCAAGGATCAGTCCAATGCCCAATTGACCGCGGCTGTAAAAGAACCTGGGCGTTTTCAGGCGTGCTATAGTGTGTGTGTGGTACGCTGAGTGCCGAATCGGAACACAAAAGAAATCGTGCATAGTTAAAACTGATTTTATGACACGCGCATGAATTTAAGGGAAGTTGTAAAGTATTCCCTTCATACCGCGGCTCTAGCCCAAGGTGTTGGTTCGTGCTTAGAGGTCATGCCATCCAGTTCTTAGGTAGATCTCAGAATAATTCCGCGCAACCACGCAGCTCTTTCCTATTCCATGTTATTAATCACCGCCTTACATCTATTTCTTCCCTTCATAGTCATTGTGAGATGGGAGACGAATAATAGGGATATATAGATATATATTTTTTATTTGGTATATGCAGATACTTACGTAAGTTTAAAATTTGTCGAATTTATTAAGCCATTTTACAATCTGAGAATCAAACAAATGCAGTAATTAAACGACAAATCGTTTTAATTATTATTGTTACTATTACAAACTTAACTCCATATCCAAGCAAGGTTACTTTATTTACGTACAATTTTCTCTATACCGAAATAATTATTGCTCTAAATATTAACTGAATCAAAAAACATAGTGATAAGTAAGGCAGAGTTGAGCAAACAGGAGTGTAATCGATTACAGTATTACTGGATAGAATCGGTAAACCTTTGGATGGTAATTAAATGTACTTTTCACAGATAAATAGTAAACTTTAGGGTCTTTTCGATTAGATTGCCAATTCTTCTCCAACTAATAAGATGGGTGGCTTGTAAAAAATCAACCCTGATTACCATTAAATCACTTTCCAAAAAAACTACGATTTTAATCGTAATCGATTACCCACCCTCATTTGCCCAACTCTGATGTATGGCAGGCAAAGCATAATTCTACAGGCAAATGGAAGTCAGCTTCGTTGATGAGGCAAACCCAGAAAGAGAGTGTTCTTGGAATATTCAAGCGTGAATATTGTATGATTATTCCTAGAAAATTCCCATCACATTGTTTTCAGAATATTCACTTGCGAAGCCAATAATTAAAGCAGGGTGTTTGAAGCTGCACTCTCATTGAGGTTTGTGGGAATTTTCGCATTTCATAATTTCCGGCCCTGATTTTGAGTATTTCAACTTGAAAATGTCAGGATATCTTTCTGAGATATGTTTGCAGGTGCTGACGTTCCTCAACTTTGTACGTTTGGCGCAAATTCGTCAATGGGGCTCTTGCAAACTTTTGCTGTGAGCAAATGAAGAGGCCAATCTGATGTGCAAACCAGCGAAAATCACGAAAATCACACTGAGAAAGTTTGAAATTCAGTAATAAATTCACATATAATTGTTATAACGGCAAGTTCGTGATATTGGTTCAACGCAGGTATGTCATGGGAGATTTCTGCCGAATTCGTCACTTTCTCTGCGGCAACACCCAGGAGATGTCTCAATTTAGGTAGGAATCTCGCATGATACCTGCATCTCTGCCATTAAGACCGATTCTGAGAGCGAATTCCGAGATTTTTTAGTGCACGCATCGTCATTTTTACAGGTTTTTATGGAAGAATCAACTCTTCAATCCCCTACAGCAAGAGTTTGCAAGAGCCCCATTTCCGGCTGTAATTTTGAGCAGGGCCGGATTAATGTTTTTGCCGCCTGTAGGCAATGCCATTTTTGAAATTTTGCCCATAGTGAAATAAAATATACCTTGAGCCCCCCCCCCCCCCCGGGGGAGGAAGGCTTTGGATCTCACTCGGAAAATTTTGAAATTCAAATTTATGTATATGTTACACGGTTTTTTTTTTTCTCTTTTTTTTAAGATAACCATTAACCATTTACAAAACAAGCCATCTGGTATTGCTGCATCTTGCTCATTCAAATCTATTAAATTTGAAAAAGAAAAAGAAAACAGCAACTTCAACTTCTGTCTTCACCTTGGTATTTGTTTTACTTTTTATACTTTTTAGAGGGCCGAATTTTGGCCGAATTTCCCGCTCCCCAAAATTTGCCACCATAGGCACGTGCCTCTTTTGCCTTATGGGAATTACGGCCCTGATTTTGAGTATTTCAGCTTGAAACTGACAGAATATCTTCCTGAGGTATGTTTGCAGGTGCTGACGTTTCTCAAATTTGTACTTTCGGAGTAAATTCATCAATTTCCGCCAAACAATGATGACTTTTTGAGCAGCACTAGTGGCGATATCCATCGGATTGAAATCTGGACAAGCTTTGCCGGGAATCACCTTAAACCAATTCATTGTGCGAAGAAGCGATTACATCCCAAACTCGTTCCGGTGCGACGCGGCGCACGCAGCGCGATGCGGCAAAATGACGCACACTGAATTTGATGCTTGCAACCCAGCAAAGTGCGGCATTAAATTTATTTCCAAGACAAAAAGAATATTTGAATTTTAGAGATTCCGTACCAATTAAACTTTTTCATGGTGTATTAAAACAAACCTTGTTCAACAGCTTCTCTCTCGAAGCGTTTGGTGAAAATCCGACCACCTGGAAACAGGCTATTCAGATAGCGAGGAAAGAAGAGAACCATGCACACAAAATCAGACGATTTCTAAACCCACTGTGCTTTGCTGTAAGGCGGAGGGTCACTGACCAGCGACTAATACTTTGCCAGTCAGATTCTTTGCAAGTTGTTGATTTATCGAGCGCCAACCGCAATGTCGAATTTATAATACTTGATCTTCTTACAGGCGGAAGTTCTTTTTGCTCCCGTAATTTGCACGTAAAACGCCGAATCGATGAACGTCCACATGTAACAATTACACATTAAAATCACATCACCACCATTTATACTTTCAATATTTTTTGTTATAAACCATAGTTTAGGGGATGGTTTCTATTTTCAGGTCCTGTCATTCAATCATGGAAAATGTATGAAATCGTCATTTTTTTTTATCGATGCGATACATCGCAAATCTGACGAAAGGTGCACTGAAAAAAAAAAAAAATGTTGATTTTACAGCTAGGGTGTTGAAAAAGTGTGTAGCATGTTAGTATGTTGGATTAACAGGCCTGAGCGGTTCAATTCACACCGGTTTTTGTCAAATTGACTCCTCTGACGGTTAATTTTACAGCTCAGATCTGTTGATCCAACGTACCAACCTGCTACACACTTTTTTAACACCCTATGCTGTAAAATCAAAATATTTTTTTTTTTTTTTCTGTGTGTGCAATCAACGAATATTATAAGGTGATTCCAGGCGAAACTTTTCCAGATTTCAATCCGATGGATAGCGCCACTAGTCGCTTTTCGGAAAAGTCGTGTTTTTTGCGTTTTAAACTGCAACCGTAGATAAAACGCAAAATCCAATAACGTCAGCACCTGATGCAACATTTTTTTTATGGATTTTTTGAGCCAAAACTGAGCAAAATTGGTTTAAAATTAAGGCCTTAAATTATGAAATTCGTTTCGCCCTAAGCTTAGTGAGTGATAGTGAGCGCGAGTGATGATACGTCTATCTGCCTCACTCTCACTCATTGCGGCTTACGGGAAGTTTCGTATTTCATAATTTCCGGCTTTATTTTTGAGTGCCTATTTTTTTTTTTTTTTTTTAGAAAATTGGCTCTAACTTTTGATGGAAGATTCGACGCAATGACTAGATTTCCTTGAAGAAAAACTGTGAAGAAAGTATACATACATTCTCACTACATATAGGTGCGCTTCATGTATTTGAAAACAGGCGTCCGTATAATCGAACTCGGAGGTGAAGCTCGTTCCGCGGCGGGATGGCGGATTTGCCGGCATTCCAGCTCGTTCCCACATTTCCTTCACTCCTCTTCCACCCTCCTCCCCCCAGTGGCGGCGCGTGCAATATCTGGCAACAGCTTATACTCTCCATTTAAACCAACGTAAAACAATCGATCTTCAGGAGGTGCTACTACAACCCCAAGATATCGATTCTTTTGAATAGGTTTTAATGGAAAATTAGCACAGTTGCCAAATTACACAAGCCGCCACTGCCTTCCCCATAACCAAGCTGCCTTCTTCTCTCGTTGAACCTCAAATGTATTCGAATCTTTCTCAACTTTCCCTAAAAGCCTAAAATCAACAGCAAATCAAATTAAAACACGATGAGCTCATATGGCTGTAGACTGTTTTAGTAGAGCGATATATCGTATCGATTGCCGCCCGAGGACCTCAGCGGGCCGATCATTTACTTCATCGTTAAAGCGATCGTTAAGATTGTCTATGAGTGGATTCTATTGGTCGGAAATTGCAAAACTTGGCCTTTGCTATGGTAACCATCGTTAAAGTGTCCGTTCTATAAAGGTGATTCATATGAGTAACTTTTAAAAAACGGGCACTTTAACGTTGGTTACCATAGCAACTGCCAAGTTTTACAATTTTCGACCGATAGAATCAATCATAGACAATCTTAACGATCGCTTTAATGATGAAGTAAATGATCGGCCCACTGCACTGGTCCCAAGCAAACTTTGAGTCAATGTATTTTCCCCATAACTGTATTTTTGAACGGAAATGGGGCGCTTGCAAACTTTTACCATACGGGATTGAAGAGATGATTCCAATGAGCTATAACTTTAGAGTGGCACATCAAGGAACGTTCCGCTGGTTCATTGTTGTCTCCTAGGGCGCCGCCATCTTGCCGTAAAAATCGATTTTGAGGTTAAATTTTGTAGGTTGTTTCCGGTCGTTTCGTAAACAAACTCGGGCATCGCCGGAAACGACCTACGAATCTGGCGTCCAAATTCCCGCCAAATTCCGAACGACCTACAAAATTTAACCTCAAAACTCGGAATCTGCCGTCCAAATTCCGCTTTTTCCCGGGATTCCTTCTACCCTGTGTGGCACAAGATGGACCAGCCCGCTGCCACTCTAAAGTTATAGCTCATTGGATGATTCGTGCAAAAAAACCTGTAAAAATGACAATGAGCAGTATACTGAAAAACCACGAAATTCACTCTCAGAATCGAGGTTAAATGAAATTCGTGCATTTGTTATTGTAATTCGATTAAAATGTTTTTTCGATATACTTTCTAAGGAACCCCAATTAATAAGACCACTTGTTACGACATATATGCTGATGACAACATGAAATTAAACAAAAGAAATTATGGAATGTGTACTGCCAATTCAGATGCATTTCTTTTAAAACAATTTGAAGCAACCAATTGATCCAATCAGTCCAGTTAACCCTTGAAAACCCATTTGAAATGGGGCTCTTGCAAAATTTTGCTATAGGGGATTGAAGAGTTGATTCTTGCATAGAAACTTGTAAAAATAACGATGAGTACACTAAAAAATCACAAAATTCACTCTCAGAATCGGGCTTAATGGAGGAGAAACGCAGATATCATGAGAGATTTCTACCTAAATTGAGACAAATCTGTGTTTTCGTAGAGAAAGTGACATAATAGACAGGAATCTCTCATGATACCTGCGGTGAGGCCGCCATTGCAAACTTACCTTTGTAGCAAGTGCCTACGTAACTTTATTACTGAATTTTAGACTTTCTCGGTGTGATTTTTGTGTTTTCGGCTGTTTTCTACATCATATTGTAGTATTCATTTTCTCACAGCAAAAGTTTGCAAGATGCCTATTTAGGGTATTATATCAAACAACCTAGCTTTGATAATGTACTTGAGATTTATTCAGTGGCGGTTCGACGCTCGTGCAATTTGGCAACCATGGTTAGTTGTCATATAAACCAATACAAAAGTGTCGATATCTTAGGGGTGCAATCGCACCTTCTGAAGATCGATTATTTTAAATAGATTTAATTGAGGAGAATACGTTGTTGCCACATTGCACGAGCCGCCACTGGATTTACTCTATATGTAAGCGAGATATTTGAGTTAAAAGGTTTCAACTTTGACTGCTGCGCCCCCTCTAAAAACTCGTTTTGGGGGGGGGGGGGGGGTGTTCAGTTGGGAGCATCCGAGTTGGCCCGAAAAGTCCGAGTTGGCCCAAAGTGCCAAATCCGAGTTGGCCCACGGCTTAAAAAACACCCGACCGAGTTGGCCCAAGCCGAAAACAAAATAAAAAATAAAAATATATTTAAATGTTGTACTGTGGCAACGCCGCGCCGCGTCAAAAAATTGATATCACACCGACACAGTTATTTACATTTACAAATCACTTAAAATCACACTAAAAATTTTCGAGCTTTGAAAAATTTAAAATTTTGAAAAACATGAAGAATAAAAAAATAGGGGGTGTAAATTGCCCGCCACGTAGAAAAAGAGAAAATGGGGGGGGGGGGGAACACACATTGGGGGTGTATAAAGCCCGCCGCGTCAAAAAATTGATATCACACCGAAAAATATGTACTAAACAATAGCTAATGCACTTTTTTATTAGAAATTGGTAAACATTTACCGGAAACTTTTCTAATGAAAGCAAGGCGATCGTGATTTGACGCATACGCCTCCACACCTTCAAGTAGGAACTCATCCATCTCCTTCTGTCGTTTGGTTGCAGGACGAGGTATTTTGGTGGAAAGTTTAATGGAGGTGTCAGCCTGTATTTTTGGAAGATTTTTGATGAAACAAAAAATATTTGGATGGAGCACAACTGAACTCGGCATTTAATTTGGTATGGAAAGATTCACAACCGTTCGTTGTCTGATCTTCATAAGTTGAATGAGAAGCCCACATTCCTTGGGGGAAATCGCAATTTAGGCTTAATGTACGTTTTCAACACATAAGCAAAAAAATTATATTGAGGTACAGATCCTAAGGGTTTTATAGACATCAAATCCTCGCAAAAACAATCCTTATTAAGTTCAGATGGTGGGAGAAGCGGTAAACCAAAAAAATACCTCAAAACGGAGCTAATTTCTGAATCTTGTAATTTAAATTCGGTTGACAAACCCTGATTTTATTCGTTCGTAAAATGCCACGTTGCCAAGTGCTTTCTTTTTTATTTATTTTTGTTGTCTCTTGGGCCAACTCGGAAACGCTGTTTTTCCAGACAGGGGCCAACTCGGTTTATGCGGCGAAAAAGCGGCTTGGGCCAACTCGGACTTTTTGGGCCAACTCGGAATCACCCGTTCAGTTCTTAAAAAAATGTTTTTGTTTTGACAAATATTCCTCTATTTTCTGCATTCAGAGAAAGAGAAAAATATTATGAATGCAACTTTTTACAGCGTCCGAAGTAAATATGATCGGAGTTTTTCAAACTGCGAGTGAAACTTGTGATATTTTCAGGGTGGATGAAAGACCATCCGAGGCGTAAAAATCTGAGTTGTTTTCTGACTTATAGCAAGTCACATGAATCAGCGAGACGATGGCCATGTTGAAATTAAAATTTAAAAAAATAGATGGCAGAAATGGATTTAGGGACGGACTTAAGATCAGACCATGGTCTCTGGTGTTTTACTTTGGCACTTTGTCGTGAAAGTCACGATCGGAAAAAGGAATAATGGACACTCAAACCAGCGACGAATCAAAGTGTGCAGAGTCGGTCCGTGGGTTCAAATGTGGTGGGGGGGGGGGAGGCTTTGAAAAAAAATGTGATGACCTTTGCTTTTTTTCCTTCTTTTTGGGCTTTCAACTTTTCTCGAGCCCTTAGCCATATATGAAATGGGTCTGTTGCACACTTCGGGTAGAGCGTTTTAAAGTATCAATTCTTATGTAAAAAGCTGTAAAAAGAATAATGGCAGCATCAGAAAACACCGAAATTCATTAATAAACTCACAAATTGCGAAAAACACAAGACACTATTCACCCCTGTATCTTTCCACCACATGCACGATATTTCGCGAAATTAGCGCGGCACATTCAAATAATCACGGCCGTCTTTCATTACAGCTGACTTCATAAACAAATAAACAGTAAACACAGACGGCGTCTGTTTGAATTCTTACGTCTCAATATCCTCAATTCCTCACAGAATATTAAGAAAGGTACGGAAACCGGCATTTATGTCGCAAACTCGTCAAAATGAAACAATAACACACAGGCATTCCAAAGATGAAAATTGAAGTTGGAGCTCCTGCGTATTATTGTTTCATTTTGATACGTTTGCGACATAAATGCCGGTTTCCGTACCTTTCTTAATCTTTTGTGAGGAATTGAGGATATTGAGACGTAAGAATTCAAACAGACGCCGTCTGTGTTTACTGTTTATTTGTTTATGAAGTCAGCTGTAATGAAAGACGGCCGTGATTATTTGAATGTGCCGCGCTAATTTCGCGAAATATGCGTGCATGTGGTGGAAAGATACAGGGGTGAATAGTGTCTTGTGTTTTTCGCAATTCGTGAGTTTATTAATGAATGTCGGTGTTTTCTGATGCTGCCATTGTTATTTTTACGGCTTTTTACATAAGAATTGATACTTTAAAAGGCTCTAGCCGAAGTGTGCAACAGACCCATTGAGGGGGGCTCAAGGTGTTCCGACCTTTGTTTATCCTTTTTTTGGAGCCTGTTCTCCAAAAAAAAGGGGGCTTGAGCTCCCCCCCCCCCCCCCCTCACGGACCGTTTATTTACGTGCATGAGGTTAGTCTCTTCAGACAGGTTGTGAGTCTGGATACAACTTACATCAAACATGCAGTTTTCAAAGGAACGCTGTACGTCGCGGACCCAGCAATCTGGCAACACTGCAATGGGGGCTATTGCAGGCTTTTGCTCCAGAGGATGAAAGAGTTGATTCTTGCATAAAAACCTGTAAAAATGACGACGCGGACGCTAAAAAATCACAAAAATCACTTTCAGAATTGGGTTTAGTATGGCGGCTCAACGCAGGAATCGTGGGAGATTCCCAGCTGAATTTTAGACTTTTACAGTGTGATTTTTGTGATTTTTGCTGGTTTTCATATCAGATTGGACTATTCATTTGCTCACAGTAAAGTTTGCAAGAGTTCTATTCGTCCATTTAAACCCAAGCAATAAATGGATTCGAGGGAGAGCACTGCACCTTCAATAGTGCAACCTTTTTCCATACGTTTAAATCGACAGACTTTGCGATTGCAGATTGCAGCGTTTCCAGATTGCACGCGACGCCCCTGGAAGCGAACCTTTCCTTTTCCTCTCCTTTTCTTCCTCTTCTGGAAGAATAAATTTATTCTTCATCTAGGTTCCTTCTCTCCTTCCTCTGCTCATTTCCTTATTCTTGTTTCTCTCTTTTATTTTTTTTTTGTCTGAGGCGTAAGCTAGCTAAGGCTAGGATCTTGCCTAGTTCTACACAGTGATAAAGCAGTAACCATTATTATCTCTTCTAATGACTTCCCTCCCACCACTATTTTGACATGCTTTGCACGTACAATAGCCGCTGCGAGCAACTCTTGGGTCACTATTAACCTTAGCTGCGCTTGACACGAAGTTTCCTCGGCGCGAACAGCACGCATATCCAGACTTCTCTTGAGCCACGCTCCTCATTCAACTCAGTACAGTTCAAATAGTTTGCAAGACCATGCATCATTGGATGTTACTACCCAACAGTGCCGCCAGATGAGGCAAATAAAATTATACACTATTTACATTAGATCACAAGGGAAATTCATATCTATTTCGTCAAATTTGGCAACACTGCTGCTCGCTCATCTCTTTGTGCAAGTTGCTCGGTCTGAGAATCTCGAATCTCTTTGTTAGCCTCTGGACCAGCATCATCGTAGTCACTTAGTCGACGCTTGTCTATGACTGGTTTAGTCTATTTCTAGTTCCACTTTAATTATTATTGAGAGAGGGAGAGGGAGAGGAAGAGGAAGAGGAAGAGAGAGAGAGAGAGAGAGAGAGAGAGAGAGAGAGAGAGAGAGAGAGAGAGAGAGAGAGAGAGAGAGAGAGAGAGAGAGAGAGAGAGAGAGAGAGAGAGAGAGAGCGAGAGAGGGAGGGAGAGAGAGGGAGAGAGAAAGAGAGAGAGAGAGAGAAAGAGAGAGAGAGAGAGTGAGAGAGGGAGGGAGAGAGAGGGAGAGAGAAAGAGAGAGAGAGAGAGAAAGAGAGAGAGAGAGAGAGAGAGAGAGAGAGAGAAGCAGTTGCAGCTAGCGAATGGTCATAAATCATGAGTTTGGCGGACAAAGAACCAGAACAGGATTAAAGTCTCTGTAAAAAGATAGTCCGTACCCAATGCCAAACGTAAGCACACTCATCGCTCTTTTCTTTTTCGTATCCGACTTTTAAATTCAGTCCCTCGTTGTATGGTCAATGTCTCCTTGGTGCACTTGAAAATCAAGTCTTGATTCTACAAATCCCCCCCCCCCCCAGAACCCCCTCTGGATCTTTAAAAATCTGCCATTTTGAATTGGGTAGCAGCTCTTTCGCATGCACGGCAGCATTGTGTTCTTCTTGTGAAGACCTTTCGATCGATGTATCAGAGGGCATATACCTTCACGCTTGAAGATTTTTATACCGGAGGTCCTGAAATCCTAAAATTTTGGAAAAAGGGACCCCTTGAATAATAATTATTTGAAGGAAAGCATACATGCAAGACATCAGTTGAACGTATCTGCTCTGCACTTTCAGCCTTTCTTTAGTTCTTTGCATGATAATGATTTGTGTGGTTACAGCGATCGATCAAACAATTGTCCAAAAACCTGTCTTGAATAAAAAAGGGGTAAGAGTTGCAAAAAATAGATAGCAAAATAAAAATGACTGCCAATTAATTTCGTTTAAGGAAAATTAATTTTTTGTTTGTTTTAGGAATATGATTTTTTTTTTTTATCTTTATTGTGCGTTTTTGGGGGGGGAAATAATAATAAATAAATAAATAAATAAATGATGGGAAATGTTTTTTGTAACGACAACTCCCTCGGGCCCGGGGACCAATAAATGTTCGGTACTGACGGTCTTGCTTCCCGATGATTGGTGAGCCACGTATGGCCATTTAAAACCACACGTAAACGCTCACCATCCCACGTCTTTCGGGAACCATCTGTACTGAACATTATTGGTCCCAGGACTTCCGAGGCGAAGGTCGAAAAGGCTTTTAAAAATACTATAAATAGATTCTTTGGTTGGGAGAGGAGGGAGGATTCCTTATTTGACTTTCCCATTCAAAAAGTTTTAACCAATAGCCGTTCTCGAGAAATAAGGGATGACTGGGTGGTATTTGTAAATTGAACTTTGACCAGTGGCGTACACAGGATTTTTCTTGGGATGGGCTCGCACTGATGAGCGTTTGACGGAAAATCGTTCCCCCCTTCCCCTCCACCCCCAAAAATCGGAGGTCTGGGGGGGCTTTAGCCCCCTTACACCCCCCCCCCCCCCCCGCGTACGCCACTGACTTTGACACTCGACATCTCAAATTTGAAAACCGATATCGACCTCTAATTTGCGCCAAAATACTTAGGTTTGACTATGCCTTTTCGATCGAGGTATCACTCGAGCAGGGGTAGTCTTCCGAAATTTTTGAGATAGGGAGGCTATCGTGATGGGGGTAAAACTTAAAAGAACAGTTTTGCGGGCTCTGAAACCCAATTTTAACCAAATTTGTGTGACAGTCGTTCTGAAAAGTTTCCAACTTTTCAAATGAGAGGAATATTTTTTGAAAACGGGTCCAAATCAAACTTTGACCTTCGATATCTCGAAAACGAAAAACTATATTGACCTTCGGTTTGCGCCGAAATGATCAGTTTTTTACGTTCATTTTAACGATGTATTACAAAAGGGGTCACGATTGGAAAATATAGAGTTAGGGGCCGAGAACTCCCCTAAATTTTTTCGGAGAGATAAAAATGGACCCCCTCACGCGACAGTCTGAAAGTCATCCCAAAACCCAATGTTCTGTTTTTACAGAATTCAAAAACTCCGAATGATTCCCAAGATACAGAGGGGGGGGGGGTGACCAGGACTTCTGAATCACAATTTAAGGCAAGTGTGAGGACTTTTCTGTTTACCGTTTTGTTGAGGTTGGAAGGGGGTCTGTCTTGAGGTTCCCCCTCCTCCTTCAAACAGTGTTCTGTGGCAAAACTTTAGGTGAGGATAGCAATATCCTGAAAGACACTGAAAAAACAAAGTTTAAGTTCAGCCAAAGCAGCCTTTGAAAGTAGCTTCGCAGAACAAACACGTTGACTCTACTGCGGAGCAAGTTGGGTTTGTCTTGAAACACTACTTCTGTAAAGCCAAAGCACAAAGAAAGGCAGTTACTTTATCGAAGTAGAGTTTCGATACAACCCCAGCTTGCTCCGGTAGAGCTAGAACTTCTACTTTGCAAAGTTGTTTCAAAAGGCTGCTTTGGATGTACTAAACCAAGGTTATAGATTAAAGAGGTATGAGGTATGCTCATCTGACTTCGCGCCCAGTGTGGCGTCGCGTGCAATTTGGCAACAATGTATTCTATGCATTCAAACTCATGTAAAAGATCGAATTCAGGAAAAGCACAGTGCACAAGGAAAATTCGATATTT
Source organism: Trialeurodes vaporariorum (assembly GCA_011764245.1). NCBI lineage: Eukaryota > Metazoa > Arthropoda > Insecta > Hemiptera > Aleyrodidae > Trialeurodes > Trialeurodes vaporariorum. The sequence continues at coordinate 10,709,657 of VMOF01000002.1, read as the reverse complement.
TTAATGAGTTTAAATGGAGCAGTGGCATTGTTGCCAGATGGCAAGCGACGCCACTGTTCGCGCCACAAATTCAGATGCGCGCAGTTCAAAATCACTGCAGGCAAGATGGCCGACAAAAGCAGAAAACGTATACTCTTTGCTGAAAACATTGGGCTGCTCTCTGCAGGACAGCAGAAAACAACCCAATGTTTTCTGCTTTTGTCGGCCATCTTGCCTGCAGTGATTTTGAACTGCGCGCCACTGAATTTTTGGCGTGAAGTCATATGAGCATACCTCTTTAATCTATAACCTTGGTAGGTACTACACTTTATTTTTTTCAGTGGATACAGTCACGAGTAGCAAATCGACAGTGGTTTTTTGGGCGAGAAATATTTGAGAAAATCCTACGGTTAGGAGGGAGGGGTGATCAGGGGGTTGGTTGGGGGGGGGGGGCAATTTCGAGGACGTGCATGAGCCAAGGTGGAGGTCGAGCAACGAGCAACAGCGCGTTCATTTTTGACAGAGCCATAAAACTGTCAAGTATAGAACCTTTTTACGGACTCACACTCGATCTCTTCACGGTTTAATTTGAGGACTGCTAAAAGATTTCATCAATGCAAGAAAAAGACAAGTCTCAGCCTTTGGTGCTCAAAATCGAGCTGATGTTGCACCAATGCTGCTCCGATAAAAACTCTGAAAATTCTGCTTTTTAAACCAACACCCACGAATGAAAACCCCCCTCCTTACCTTCACCAACTTCCAAAACACGATTTTTTTTCTCTTTTTTTTCCAGCACGGCGTTCTTACTTCGCGAGTTGATGGTTGATCCAAGAAGTTAAAAATCAAGCGCGCTTGCAGAACGGCGGAGAAGGGAGATGAACACGGCTCATAATTATGTCCTACACTCTCGGTCCGCCACTCTCAGGCCACGCTGCGTGCGCCGCGCCGTGCTATGAGGCCAAAGACCTGCGATTCTTAGGCGGAAACCCCTTACACTTGCTAGTGCATTTGTACAGCGGAGCTTATAACTAGAGGACAACAAATTTAAAAGTTGTTTTTAAAAAATTTCTAATTAAAAGTGTTGCGACCAACGAGCTATAGACGGTTTTAGTCAACGAGCTATAACTTTAGAGCGGCAGCGGATTGGTTCACCTTGTGCCACACACAGGGTAGAAGAAATCTCGGGAAAAAGCGGAATTTGGACGGCAGATTCCAAGGTTTGAGGTTAAATTTTGTAGGTTGTTTCCGGCGATGCCCGAGTTTGTTTACGAAACGAACGGAAACTACCTACAAAATTTAACTTCAAAATCGATTTTTACAGCAAGATGGCGGTGCCTTAGGTGACAACCAAAGAGTAAACAAGAGTCGAAATTCAATGGAAGGCCTGCTTGGTCAACGCAGATAAGGGATCGGAACGCGGGCTGACCTCTGATTGGATGTAAGCCTGGTGCAAAACTGTTTCATATGCCACAGGAAAATTAACACGGAGTTTCCGCTCCGGGACGTTTATCTCGAAACCTGTGCAAAATTGCCGCAAAACAATAGTACGAGTCGATTTAGCAGAATTTTCCGAACAAATTGATTGGTCATAAGTGCCACTTTATTGCAAATTCGAAAAGACTGTTTCAGTTGAAAAGTACGCACAATAGTGAGTTACTCAAACACTGCTCAAACTCACGCCAAGCATGTAAACACACTATTGTGGGTACTTTTCAACTGAAACAGTCTTCTACCCTGTGTGGCACAAGGTGGACCAGCCCGCTGCCACTCTAAAGTTATAGCTCATTGGATGTCAGTAGCCAATCAGAACAAAGCATCAATGTTTTGATCGTTGATCAACAATCCGCATAAGAGCCGTTGGATGTTGTTCCCCATGTTATTTTGTTGAGTCCCCGACAATAAGATCGTTCACCACGCGATCGGCTATAGTGCGTATTGTCTCTGATTTCAAACAACCCTTATCTACACTATACATACGTACTATCACCGGAATACAACTACATGGAAGGAATTATGGCGTTTATGTTAACACCAACATATATAACTTACAAACCTTTGAATGTTTCGTTTAGATGCGTACATTTCTTGAATTAGGTATTTTGTCATCTTTGATAAGTCAGAAAAGACCAGACAACGTATGCACTATGCAGCCAAAAAAATTTCATGTATTTAGAGGGAAATTCCATAATTTTGTAGTTCCGATGTTGTTTACATGCACGCCATGGTTATGTCTATGTAGTAGTATTCCGGTGCAAATAGAGTCTAGTGTAGCGCTAGCTGTTTGAAATTGAGGTGAATTCCCAAGTTAATGAGCAGTTTTAGAACGATTTTAAGGTGCGCATCGTTATTTTTTCCTATTTTTACGTCAGAATCGAGGAAATTAAAATGGTTATTCCAACAATTTTTTTCTGAGAGTCTAATAATAATTAAATAAATAATTATTATGTTTTCTATTTTTATTTTTCTTGTATTGTTTTAGTAAAAGAACGCAACAGACCCATTTCGTATACAAATGGAGACTTTGTGGAGGGCACTCAAATGGACTGTGAGTCAGGAAGTAAAATTTGTGAATCGCTGGAGTTGATAAGAAATTATCGGAATTCAATAGTTTCACCTCTGTGTAAACTTACGAGCACGGCTTTGATAACAGAGCTTCGATGATGCCACAGGGTTTACACCACTGATTTAATACATGGATGGTAAGTATTACGCGCTTTTTTTGAGTAGAATTGAAAGAAAATTTGCTGAAAAAAGAATCAACTAGAGTAAAATTGGCTGAATTTATAAATTGCTGACTGCGTGTGCAAATGGCAATAGACCTGTTTGGTGCGACGCCAAGAAAATAATTGGATCCAAACGAATTTCCTGTCTCGCTCGCTCTCAGGTGCCCGTAAGAAATCGGATTCTTTTCAAAAGTAAATTCGTAGGCTAGAGAACAACGTATACCTATGAGCACAGCCATTTTTATTGACATTGTTGTTATTAATCTCGTTTGTACCTTTACGCACAGTCAGTTTTATTGGAACATCGTTGTTATCATTATTGGAGTTTCTATACATATACGCACAGTCAGTTTCATTGGAACATCGGTGTTATCATTAATGTTGTTTCTAAACAGATACACGCACAGATCTTTCTTATCATTCATGTCGTTTCTATACCTAAACGCACAGTCAGTTTCATTGGAACATCGTTGTTATCATTAATGTTGTTTCTATCCAGGTATACGCACAGATCGTTGTTATCATTCATGTCGTTTCTATACCTATACGCACAGTCAGTTTCATTGGAATATCGTTGTTATCATTCATGTCGTTTCTAGACCTATTATCACAGTCAGTCTCTGCGGAAATTCGCCGATGACTCCTGAGCTATCGGAAAATTTCCGCAGAGATAAGAGGGATTCTATCGGAATGACCGAATGAAACCTATCGGAATGGCACCACCCATAAGATAACACGTACTCGATCATCGACTCGATAGTATTACAATAATATGATCGTTCATATAATCAGCCTGCTGCCTTTAGGTCTTTCAATTTTTGGGGGGGGGGGGGGGGAATGTTTGGGTGAAAGGGCCCCCAGACCGATAACTAGCTACATTTCCTTGATGACTAATTCTATGGGGAGAACGGCACGAAGCGATTCATGTATTTGAAAGGAATCGACCGCGTGAACGAATTCAAAGGTTAAAAGTTCGACGGTCACTGCACTGTTCCACCGTCTAACTTAAAACCTAGTTGACAGGCGGATTTGCCGGCATTCCAATCAATTCTCATACGTTCCTTTCGGGCGAAACCAGCAATTTGGCAACTGAGGATTCTTCCCATTTGAATGTATGAGAAACAATCGATTCTTGAGGGGACCATGGCCCAGTTTGTAATCGATTGTTTCTCATACATTAAAATGGGAAGAATCCACAGTTGCCAAATTGCTAGCTCCGCCCATGGTTCCTTTTTCTTTCTAATCCCTCTTTTTGCGGGATATCTTCGGGACCCGACACACACCAGTATTGCCACACGGCACAGTCTGGCAATAGTGATGTAGCGTCCAATTTGGCAACGTTCTGTTGTCTTCATTTAAACCCATGTAAAAGGTCGAACTTCGTGGGTGAACGGATCGATTGTTTTTCATGGGCTTAAATGGACGAACTACGACGTTGCCCAAGGGGCTCTTGCAAACTTTTGCTATAGGCAAATAAATTGTCCAATCTGATGTGAAGACCAGCAAAAATAACGAAAATCACACTCATAAAGTCTAAGATTCAGTGATAAACTAAAAAAAAAAACAAAATTACATCAATGGCAAGATCGGAAAGGCGCATGGCGGTTCAACGCAGGTATCATTGGAGATTCCTATCTAATTTGTCACTTTCTCTATGGAAACACAGAAATATGTCTCAAATTACAAGGAATATAGGAATCTCCCATGCTACCTGCGTTTCTCCGCCATTGCGCCATTAAGCCCGACTCTGAGAGTGAATTTTGTGTGTTTTTTTTTTGTGTACTCATCGTCAATTTTACAGGTTTTTACGCAAAACTCAACTCTTCAGTCCCCTGTTGCAAAAGTTTGCAAGGGCCTCATTGCACGCTACGCCACTGTTTGACAACGTTTGACGTTTTAAATATTTGCTTTCAAAGGACATGAACTTATCTTCAGCATTCGAGTGGCCGAGGTTATGTTCCTGATGACTCCAGCCGCTGAAGGGATAAGAAAAAAATTATCCGTATTCATGCGTGCCCTAGTTAAAATGTTCTAACAAGAATTGAAATTGGTAAAAAAGTGTAAGGTTACTGTACCTAAATGCGAGGTTAGTCTACGCGTCAGCTTCACACAATCAAACGAATGAAAAAGCAACTTACCTGAAACAAACAAACAAAAAATACAATTACAAAAAGAAACAACTTTGCACCTCTTATCTGACGATAAAACAAGAATACCTTTGAGCAAAAAAAGTCTAGCGGGAGGCCATCAACACTCAACACTCAACAGGCCCAAAAGTTCCATAACCAATTCCCTATACAGAGAATTGATATACATAGATCCATATGGATATGTATCTATGTATATAGTATGGGTATATATAGTATGTATGTTTATAGTGCTGTTTCTTTTATTTCTTTTTTATTTTGTCCGACTGATGATGATTCACGTAGTTGTCGGTGTTATTTTAGTTTTTTTTTGTCTAGTTCCCATTTATTGGTTGTGTATTATTAATTTGTTTTGGCCATTTAACGTTTTCTCTGAGTATGGGTACACAAATACACGCGTTGATATTTTTACAGATCCATACAAATCCATAATAACCTGAATAGGGAATTAGTTATGGACCTTATGGGCTTGTATGAACCATTTTTGCCAGGGTGAGACATCGGACTGGCCAGTGGCCCTGCTTCATTCAAATGGGGCAGTTGCAAGGGTCCGAAATGTTGTGTTTTTTATGAAGAAAATTGAAGTACTTGGTGAGCTGAGAACAAAGATGCCTTTGATTTCTAATTAAGTCCCATTTTTCCGGAGATGAGATTTTGGTTCAAAATACATTGTTTTAGATGGGAATTCCGCGTAGTGACGTCACTACACACACGAATTTTTGTAACTTTACACGTGTGTATCTCCGAAACCAAAACTCTTAGGAAAAAACCAAACGCACCATTGTTCTCAGCTTATCAAGTACTATCATTTTCTGTATAAAAACCACAAAAAATCAGACCCTTGCAACTGCCCCATTGCACCAAATGTGCAGCCTTTGTTGAAGAACTTAAGGTGATTCTATGGCAAACTCCCGAAAATTTTAATCCGATAGATGGCGTCACTTGTCGCTGGCTCCGAAAAGAGCCGTTTTTTGACGGTTTTCGGCTGTTTTCTCTGAACACACGAATAAGAGACGAAAAATCGGAATGTCAGCACCACCTTAATTTTTTGCTTCATTTTTTGAGCCATAAATGGGCCAAATTGGTTCTGAAATAAAGTTGAAAGTATGCAAAGAAAAAAGCCTGTGTAATTTGGAGTTGTATCAGTAAAGATTACAGGTGAAACAGAGGACCTGTAATCTTTACTGATACAACTCCAAATTACACGTGATTTTTTCTTTGCATACTTTCGCCTTAATTTTAGAACCAATTTGGCCCGTTTATGGCTCAAAAAATCAAACAAAAAATTAAGCAGGTGCTGACATTCCGATTTTTCGTCTCTTATTCGTCTGTTCAGAGAAATCAGCCGAAAACCGTCAAAAAACGGCTATTTTCGGAGCCAGCGACAAGTAACGCCATCTATCGGATTAAAATTTTCGGGAGTTTGCCACAGAATCACCTTAACCCTTGTGAGCCTAAGGGGGGGGGGTACATTTGTACCCCAGGCCAGTTTTTTTGACGCCATTTTGTCAAAACTGCTCAAACATTTTTGGGACTTTATGACATTTTAAGTTAGGATACTTAGAACACGTCTACCAAATTTCATTAATTTTTATGAATTTTTGTCGATATTATAGAAATTTAAAGTGTTGGGGTACAAATATCCCCCCCCCCCTTCGTCCTGCCAGTTTTAAGTTTGGAACCATCTATTACAGTGAATTTTACGGAAATTTTATGTAGATTGAGAATATTAAGTCAGATCATTGAAAAAAATTTGGAAATTTATCAAAAATGGAAAAATAATATGGTACCTCATTTCATTTTTTCCATTTTTTTTATTTTGACATTTTTTTTAAAAGTAGGTGTAAATTTGGCAACATAGCAAAAATTTACTCAAATTTCACATAAATTACTCTCTTAGGGTACTAAGTACATAATCCATCCATTATAAAGTTTCAAAATTATTGATACTGACTGTGCTGCATGAAAATATCCTTGGGGTACAAAAATACCCCCCTTAGTCCTTTGTGTTACCGAAATACCTTAGGCTCACAAGGGTTAAATAAAATCCACCTCGATGATTCCACTTGCATTCAAAGGATTGTCCTTCCACTGACTTGTAGCTCACCACCACAAATGGGGTTGGAAGTTTCAACAGTAAGCTACAATTCGAATTTTCTCCCCTTCTTAAATATACATATATCAAGTGTAAAAGGAAAGCCATGAAAACCATGAAGGTATCACCATCAATACAGAAACCTACAACGTCCACGAAGGTAGCTTTTTCGTGTCTGGATAAATACGAGGCTTTAAATTTTAGAGTGCGAAAATGAAATTCCGTTTCTGTTCGATAGTGAAATCACAAGAAAAAAGTATGCGAAAATTAAAAACACCCATCACGAGATACCCACCTGTAGGAACTACTAGAGTCCCTATATACTATGAGAGTTGCGACAAGACTCTCAAAATGAAGAAGAAGAAGCGGATCAATGGAGCCCCCAAGAGGCAAATTGCAAATGGCGGATGGCCATTTGCCCCTGCGCTGTTGCCACTATTTCGCTATCTCTTATAGGTTAGGTTCAGAGTCTCGACAATAACGGTCGTTGTTGAAAGAGATAATGTTCTCCGTAATGAAATTCAAGCAGAGGAAAAATTCACAAAAATTACCGCGGTCACTGTTACTTCAAATGTGTAATGAAAGCGCGAGTTCGCGAAAAGTAAACAAACCCTCCGCCATTTGCATTTTGCCTCTCGGAGCTTTCTTGGCAGCCTAAATCTGAGAGCCAATCAGAAATGGATTCAGCAATGGCGCAACTCTCATAGTATATAGGGACTCTAGGAGCTACCTACTTTGAGGAACCAGTTTGAGCATCTGAGGATGCCTTTTTGTCTCGCTGCCTCGATGACCGTTTCAGGGCTGCTGTTTTGCGTATAATTAATGACATTTTTCTATCCACCGATGATTCCACCGATTGAGAAAAGATTACACAGTTCAGTTCAGTGTATGACTGGTACAGCTTAAAAGTACTCTAATCTGTAATCCTTCCTCAATCGGTGCAATCGACGTTTAATAAATAAAATATCCCCAAGTTTTTTAAAGTCATCGACCACTCCACAGATTGAGAAAAGATTACAGAGTAGTTTCGTTCATTATAGTCATACATCGAACTGATTTTTGTAATCTTTTCTCAACCGGTGAATTCGTCGGTGAATTGAAAAATGTCATTATAATTATACGCAAAACGGCAGCTCTGGTCCGTTTTCACCAACTGCGGTGAATGCGATACCCGACAAAAATTAAAGCGATTATCAATCATCAATCATCACATTTTGCCGATCACGTATACCTCAGCGGGCAATGACTTTAATTTGTTTATTTATAAATAAGTTATGAAAGAATTTTGTGAGCTTATAGGTCATATTTTCAATTGACATAAAATCTAATTTCAAAGCGCTGAGCAAAATATTATTCCGCTCGAAATAACTTTGTCTAAAATCACTGTGAAGCGAGAAGATCTGTATACTTACCCACTCCTTACTCCGACCGCCAATCCGCGCCTATCGCGTCTTCCCCGCTCCCGAACATGCGTTAGCGGATCCAGGAAATTTACCTTCTCTCGCTCTTTTCCCCATGTAAACGCATGTGTTAGAAAAGGATAGACGAGGGGACAAAAATGGCGATAAGCGCACTAAAAAATCACGAAATCCACTACCTAACTCTTAAAATGTTTTAAACGCGAGATCGTAATGGCGGTGATAGCTGCCTCTCACATTGGGTTTCCCTATTTCACTAAGCTCCATCCTTATGAGGTGTTCTCACCACATCCAAGAAGAAGAAGAAGAAGAAGAAGAAGAAGAAGAAGAAGAAGAAGAAGAAGGAGGAGGAGGAGGAGGAGAAGGAGAAGGAACATAAGGAGAAAGTGAAGGAGAAGGAGAAGGAGAAAAAGAAGAAGAAAAAGAAGAAGAAAAAGAAGAAAGAGAAGGAGAAGGAGAAGGAGAAGGAGAAGGAGAAGGAGAAGGAGAAGAAGCAGTATACCACTGCTATGGTAAGATTTAGGTGGCTATCGCCGGCATTACGATATCGCATTCAAAAGAATGTTATGAGTTTGGGAGTGGATTTCGTGATTTTTTAGTGAGATTATTAGTTATTTTTGCAGGGTTTTACATCCGATTCGACTATTATGATGAGCCTGAAGCAAAAGTTTGCTGCAGCTCATCCATTGGGTTGAATGGTCTTTCTAAGCGTAAGATGCGTAAGAAAGTTTCCGCCAAACCTCGTACACGGAAAAAAAACAACGGTGAAATTAACCATACGATAGCTGATTTTGGCACCTGCTAGATGTTATGGCAATGTTAACCAAAAGTATACTATGTTTTGACTAGGTACTAGGTGATGTTACCTGATTGCATGTCGAGTTTACTCAAAGTATCGGTAAATGTACCATACTTCTGGTCAAGTTTACCATAACATCTAGCAGGTGCCAAAATCAGCTATCGTATGGTTAATTTCACTAATCTTTTTTTTTCCGTGTATATTTCATCACCACTTCAAGTTAGCAAATTATCTTCCGAGTTTTTCAAAATGTTTGCTGCAGAGGATTAGACTTAAAACTATACATTCAGATTTACACTTGTATCACCACATCACCAAACTATACTTTCAGATTTACACTTATATCACCACATCACCATATAGGTACAATCTTTACTAATTTGTTTTTATTCTCTTCAGACTGGAAGTAAACTTTTTACAAAAAAAACATATTATCTACGGGCCAAATACACGACATTCAATGTAACAACCTGCTTATCGTGATATCGTGAGCTTGTCGACATTTTTGCGGGGTTTAACCTCCGATTCGACTATCATAACAAGCATGTAGCAAAAGTATGCAACAGCTCCATTGTTGACAAAGCCTGGAGTGACTTTTCACACACGGAAAGAAGAGACTGGTAGAATTTACCATCTGCACAGTTGATTTTGGAATCTGCTATCAAGTATGGTAAACTTTACCATCATACGGTAAATGCAACGTACCTTATGGGGTGAAATGTACCAACAGGTTATCTTACACGGGAAAAAAACTACGGTGAAAATAACCATACGGATACCTGATTTTGGCACCTGCTAGATGTTATGGTAATGTTAACCAGGAGTATACTATGTTTTGACTAGGCACTAGGTGATGTTACCTAATTGCATGTCGAATTTACTCAAAGTATCGGTAAATGTACCATACTTCTGGTCAAGTTTACCATAACATCTAGCAGGTGCCAAAATCAGGTATCCGTATGGTTATTTTCACTGATCTTTTTTTTCCGTGTAATTTACCACAAGGTACGTCGCATTTATCATACTTGATAGGAGACTCCAAAATCAGCTATGCAGATAGTAAATTTTACCAGTCTTTTTGTTTCCGTGCATGTTCATTCCGTGTGGTCTTCATGTATCAAAACTTCTGGATCATGAATTCCGCTTCCGATAAAATGTGTGGCTCAGGTGCGTCTTGCCTTGCCGCACATTCACCTCGCAAGCAGAGGTATGATATAATGCTCATCAAATCTCTGGTTACGCTGCCCGGCTACCAACTACAGCAGTTACACGAAAAGAGCCCCAAAAAAAGAGTACCCATTCGTATATTTCATGATGGAAACCAGTACCTACTCACAATCAGTGAATAAATATGAAAAGAAAATCCAAAGAGCGAAGCTTAGCTTAGGAGTTGATTACGAGGAAAAATGTTGTTGCGGCGGAGAGAGGCTCTTGACCCCTTCTTCGGTGGGAGATGTGATATCATCTAAGTTCTCGCAAGGCCAAACCTATTCACTTTTGTGCTCTCTTCGCTACATCTCCCCCCCTCCCCCTCCCCTCCCTTCCCTCCTTTCTGTCTTCCTCGTTCAGGTCTCATCGTTTTCCTCCCGCAGCCCCCCCCCCCCGCTTCGTCTTGCTATTCTGGTTTTGCTGAGAGCTTCGCGGCCTCTGTGAGAGAATCGTGCGCTCCGCTCCTCGACTCTCATCAGCGTTGCCAGATTTCAGGGAAATATCAGTATATTTCTCATAAGGATCAATGTAAATTCAACCGAAATGTCCCTAAAATCTGGCAACGCTGACTCTCATTGCCGTGCAACGCATTGAAACAGAATCACGGCAAACTAACAAACCTAAAAACCACACGGTCTAAATCCAGATGCTCGATTTTAGAAAGGAAGGAAGGAAAAAAGAAGAAGAGGAAGAAGAAGAAGAAGATGCAGATGAAGTAAAAGAAGAAGATGGATAAGAAGAAGAGGAAGAAGAAGAAGAATATGATGCAGATGAAGTAAAAGATGGAGATGAAGAAGAAGATGAATAAGAAGATGAATAAGAATAAGAAGAAGACGAAGAAGAAAAAAAGCAGAAGTAGAAGAAGAAAGAGAAGAAGGCGAAGATGAAGAAGAGGATGAAGATGCAGAAAAAGAAGAAGGCGAGAAGGAAGAAGAAGAGGGTGGTGATGAAGAAGAAGATGATGAAGATGAAGCCGAAGAAGACGAAGATGATGAAGATGAAGCCGAAGAAGACGAAGATGAAGAAGGAGATGAAGGAGAAGGAGGAGGATAAGAAGCAGAAGAAGATGGAGGAGAATATCGATGGACCAGAAGAAGATGAAGAAGAAGAAGCTGAAGAAGAAGAAGAAGAAGATGAAGATGAAGATGACGACGAAGATGAATATGAAGAAGACGAGGAAGATGAATATGAAAACAAATATGGAGAAGAAGAAGACAAAGACGAAGAAGGAGAAGACGAAGATGAAGAAGAAGCAGAAGAAGATGAAGGTGAAGAAGATAAAGATGAAGATGGAGGAGAAGAAGAAGCTGAAGATGAAGAAGCTAAAGATGAAGAAGAAGGAGAAGATAATGATGATGATGAAGAGGAAGAAACTGAAGAAGAAGAAGAGGAAGAAAGAGGAGGAGGAGGAGGAGGAGGAGGAGGAACCAGAAAAAAATGGGGCTCTTGTAAACTTTTGCTATAATAGCGATTGAAACTAAAAAAGCTTAAACAGCGAACAGCTTAAAAAAATCGTGGCGACATTGACTCGAGAGCCCGGCAAAAAAGAAAAATGGTTTTGAACGTAAAGTTTTTAAGATATATTTTTTTTTTCGCCGATCGCCTTTTAAAGGTCAAAAGAAGCCATTTCAGACCAATTCAAACCTTTTTCAGAACTTCCTTCGAATGTCCTCCGGACGTCTTGGAACCTTAGAACGCCCATATTTTAGCCGGTAGCTGATCAATAATAAGTTAACAGAGACTTGAATACTTGCAATATTTTTGAGGTTCCAACGTTGTATCAAACTTCGTAGCGGTGGCTATTTGCTGCTCTTTATTCTTTAATAAACAGAACGTTCCAAAAACATACGTTATTATCTTACCGCGCCTCAATTTTGTATGGGACTGACGTGACGGTCCTCTTGACTGATGAATGTTGAAGACTTAGGTATTGCGTTTCAATGCTAAATCCTCAACAGTCAACAACCAGTGAGGACCGTCTGTCTCTTACAAAATTGACGGTCCTCTTGACTGATGAATGTTGAAGACTTAGGTATTGCGTTTCAATGCTAAATTCTCAACAGTCAACAACCAGTGAGGACCGTCTGTCTCTTACAAAATTTGGGCCCAGGTCACTGGACAGTGGACACCATTGAATTGGGCATCTGGATGACTATACAGAGATGCCATAAAAGTTTCATTACATCGACTTCAAGCCTCAAGGACACATTCCGTCTGAGGAACGAAATCTTCAATTGATATGATTCGGAGATCATAAGATAATCCAGTTTTCGTTTGGACAATTAAACGCGAGATTTTCTTCGCAACAGCGTCACACTCACACTCTCACACACTCACACTCTCACACACTCACACGTACAGCAAAGCAAAGTCAGTGCTGAGAGAGTATCAAGAGAAGAAACGAGGAGTTGCGGCGATCATTGAACTTGCGTCGTCGCATGGGCGGATACAGCAATTTATCTCACTCTCTCTCTCTTCTTCCATTTAAACGCGTGCGTTAGAAAAGGACGGAGATAGGGGATAAAGTCACGTGATGGCCCCCCTCTGCTATCCTTTTCCAACACATGTGTTCAAATGGAAGGAGAGAGAGAAAGACAAATTCCTGTATCCGCTCATGCTTGCTTCGTCGCACTGTGGTCTGAGATCGTCAAAAACTGGCCAAAAATCAAAAAGTGCATTTCTCACAGTGGCGGCTCGTAAAATGCGATATATCGACGTCAGCTCCATTTAAAACTATGGAAAAGTATCGATTTCTCGGGGAGTGCAGTTGCACCTCCTGACGATCGATACTATTCTACGGTTTTAAATGGAGTAGACATCGATAAATCGAATGTCACGAGCCGCCACTGATTTCTCATCAACTTATGATTTCAAGACTTTCAAGACCAATTTTAAGGTGATTCTTCTGCGTTTAGTGCCGATTTCTGCCACCAGAGCGCTACCGTTCAATTAAAGTCAAATTACAGGCCGAAAGTAATTTATTTTTAAGAAAACGGAGTGTCAGTTATTAGATAATCATCTGAAGAGTGGCTCTGCAAAAAATCTCGTCAATAACTTCAAAAATAAGGCTGAAACTACCAAAAAATGAAATATCGCAAATCGATTCTTGTATCAAAATGCGATATTTCATTTTTTGGTAGTTTCAGCCTTATTTTTGAAGTTATTGACGAGATTTTTTGCAGAGACACTCTTCAGATGATTATCTAATAACTGACACTCCGTTTTCTTAAAAATAAATTACTTTCGGCCTGAAATTCGACTTTAATCGAACGGTAGCGCTCTGGTGGCAGAAATCGGCACTAATCGCTGAAGAATCACCTTAAGCTTAAAAGGTCGAAAACGATGATTTTTGATGAATTTTTTTTCCACTGAATTTTGGCCACAATTTTTTCTATCTCGAACCACAGAGCGTCGTCGTCTGGTGGAACAAGTTCTAACACCTAATTGTTTGCGCGCGTGTGGGGAAAGGGTATCCATCCTTAGAAAACTGGATTTTCTCTCATTCGATTTTATGCCATCTAATTAAATTCCGGCAATAAATCGAGCAGAGCTCACGTTTTTTGGAGGGTCATTCCCTTCACTTCTACACTGTACTAAAACTAAAGGTAAATTTTCTCGACTCACTCTCTTATTACTCTCTAAGTCTAATAATACAGGGAATAATCGCGGAAACACTTTTCAGAAATACACAAAACAGATCATCGTTCTGGTTGTAAGTGTTTGCTGTACTTAAACACACCTCACAATGAAGGTTTCAAACTGTGTTTCCGAGTTGCATTTCTATCTCTTGAACTGGATGGTGGACATCACAGAATGGATCCGTTGCAAACTTTTGCTAGAACGATTAAGACTACCTATCTACTGTAAAATCGCCTAAAAAGTCCATTGGTGGCATCAGAAAGTCATAAAATGCAATAATAAACTCAAAAGAGGCGTTTAATAAAGTCCAAGGTGGCGGATAAATATCGAGCAATCTGTATGCATGCACCGTGAACATCCATGATGGCCAACGTTAACAACCTCACAGCATCGGAGGTTATGAGTTTGTTTGCGTTGTGATTGGATGTGATCGATGTTGTGAGGTTGGTTATCTTCGATGTTCATGGTGCTTGCATACAGGTTGCTCGATATTTTACCGCCATCTTGGATTTCAGTTAAATGCCTCATGTGAGTTTATTATTGAAATTTGATGACTTTCTGATGCCACCAATGGACTTTTCAGGACTTTGGTATTATTCTTTACTTCGACCCAAAAATGAAACGACGACGGAATGTTACATGTAAGTTGGAAAAATCTAAAAGGAACAAGTCAAAAAAATTGCACCAGTGAATGGGAAGATTATGTAATCACAAGATAGAATTCGTTATGCTTCAAAACTTTCACGGGATCAAGAGGAGTGGAGGTTGGGGACCTGTTTCCTGAGAATAAACAGTCTAATAACACTCAAAATATGCGACTGAATTTTCAAACCTCCGAATTTTTGACAAGCTCCGACGCCACAGGTAAGGCACAACACATTTCCACAGTTGTATCCAACTTGGCAAGGGCATTGCGCCGGAGGAAAACTTTCCACGAAGAGGCAGACATCTTAGTTCTGACCAAACTGAACTTTAGGGAGAGGATGAAAAGAGACTTTCCGTAGAAATGCAGAAATCTTAGTTAACTGAACTTTGGGGACAGGATGAAATGAAACAACTTTCTAAGCTACTGATTTGTAAAAGAAATAATAAAAAAAAAAAACAAGCAGGGGAACTTAAATACAATTTATGTATTGGTAAAGCGTGCCGCGATAGGTCTGTATGCACTATGCAGCCACGTCAAGGGCCACCCGGAGGTAGCAAGTCCGCTCGCGCCGTACATGAAATTTGAATTACGCGGTCTTGAGCGCGGGGAAAGGGTCATCCTTGGAAGCGATTTTCTCAAAAACCTGTAGAGTAAAATCAAATCGGTAGGGCGAAAATCTTGTTCAATAGGTCTAGTGGCTGTAAAAAAAAAATGGGTTGAAAAGTTTGACGTACTCTAGGCATAGTTAAAAACCCGCGTAAAAAAGTCGATTCCGCCCATTTGAATACAAGTAAATTCAAACGTCCCGCTACAGCTCAGACCTCCAGAAAACCTATCCATAGTACCCTCTAATATTTAGGGACCCTAGAGCAGAGCAGATCTAATTGTGAGTAAAAAAAAAATCTATCGTGTGAGCATGCGCGAATAGAGAGAGAGAGAGAGAGAGAGAGAGAGAGAGAGAGAGAGAGAGAGAGAGAGAGAGAGGCAGCGTCAGATTCTAGTCTCTCTCACTCGTCCGTTTGCAACGCAAGCGATGCTGGGCTATGAAAACTGGGTTTAAATAGCGGGATCAATCATAAAACTGTAAAATTTTAGAAGGGTGAGCTCTAGCTTGTGTGCGAAGACAAATCAAAGACTACCGAAGTCAGCGCTGATATCTATCTCAATCGGGAAAGTCTAAAAAAAAAAACAAAATAAAAACGGTGAAGGCATCAAATGACTCAAGACAATAAAAAAATGTATACGTGTCTGAGTGTGTGATTGTACATACTCAAAATTTTCTCGAAAATACACAATAGGACCCGAGCATTTAATTTTTGATTCATATCCTGAAAACTAAATCTCCAAAACACACACGGCCAACAGAGGGCACCTCTGACACTGTCAAAATCTGAGAAGGGTGAGCTCTAGCTTGTGTGCGAGGACAAATCAAAGACTACCGAAGTCAGCGCTGATATCTATCTCAATCGGGAAAGTCTAAAAAAAAAAAAAAACAAAATAAAAACGGTGAAGGCATCAAATGACTCAAGACAATAAAAAAATGTATACGTGTCTGAGTGTGTGATTGTACATACTCAAAATTTTCTCGAAAATACACAATAGGACCCGAGCATTTAATTTTTGATTCATATCCTGAAAACTAAATCTCCAAAACACACACGGCCAACAGAGGGCACCTCTGACACTGTATTATATTATTCATTGTATACAGCAAAACGAGAATAAGAAGCTTGCCATATACTTCGTATGGCACGCTTGAAATATAGGGAAATAAAGCTAACGGCTAGACATTTTCGAAACTTCACAATTTCGCAAAAACCGCACCCCCCCCCCCACAATAATAATAATAATAATAATAATAATAAATAATAAACTAAAAATTGAGTCGCCGCTCTAACAGCAAGTTAGAGTCAGCAAGTTTGAGTCTTGCGTTGGACTTGCTGCTTACAATGGCGACTGTAACTATTTTAAGGTTATTTTTGTAGTAGTGTTTTTCTCTGGTTGTGTGTTTTTTGCGGTTGGTAATAATGAAACTCTAAAGTTTCAAAACGTCCCGTCGTGTTTTGTTTTCGCTTACAGTTTTAGCTTCATTTTCCGGAAATGTTTTGTAGGGAGAGGCTATCCTTCATTCCCTCAATTTTTACAAAGTCAATTATAGTCAAACAAACTTAGACTAAACATTTGTGAAAGATACGCAGGAGGATTTCTGGTTTGCGTAACTTTCTTCTCATTCGATAAGACCTATTGATTGACGCAACATTAAATGGTTGGCTTTTGTTTTGGGAGACCCTTTCCATCCCCATTTTAGTTAAATGCCCTCCGTTTTAAGTATAGCAACTCCAAGTCAAGTTTGCGCCAGATTATTCTTTTTTTACCTCTTGATTCATATGCAGCCCGATCGCACATTCTGTTGGACGTTTTTGAGCTAGATCCCCCAAACTCAAAAAAACGTTGGAAGGCACTCGCGCTGCTGCCCCCCCCCCCTGAATTGCTCCCATTAAAGGATATTATACAAAAAGGTTAAGGTTAAGGTTATTATATTATTGTATAAAATACGTCGTTGAGTAAGAGATCGACGTACTGGTGTCCTTTTTTTTCGAAATTTATTAGAACTACAGCCAGAGTTATGGAGGACAGATTTTCGAAAAGTGGAAATCGCTGAACAAGTTAGCCATTTCAAATAATGTAAAAGTTGGATCCACCTTCCATTTGAAATACACAAGATATCGTGTAGGAGGCGGAGCAGGCGGATTATTCTGGAGTCTGTGATCTCCTCTAGAGGAATTTTGAGTACCCTCCACATTTTTCTCAAAAATTCTCTAGGGATCAAACACTTTTCAAGGATTTTATTTCAAATTTTTACCTTAGACAGTAAGGCGGAAGCACTCACAGCGAAAGTCTGTGTCCGTTTCTGGAACATCTTGTTTAACATGCTTTGGGAAATAAAAGGATCAAAAACTATAATTTGAGTGCAATAATATATTGATACTTGAAATCAAACAAATGTCTTTATTACTTTGGATATTTTATTCCATCGAAAGCCGAACCGGGCACAGACACGCAGACGGCTCGTTAGAAAACGTTGATAATTTTCCTTAAAAAAAAAAAAAAAAAAAAAAAAAAAAAAACGGTCCAGCTGCATCACCTCAACGATGTACGATATCATCAAAGTGGCAACACTTATTCAAACGGGTAAAGGCTCTTTTTGAACGTCAGTCTCAGTGCTCGTCAGTGGCGTCGCGTGCAATTTGGCAACAATGTATTATATCCATTTAAACTCACGTAAAATATCGAATTCAGGGGGTGCACAGTGCACAAGAAAAATTCGATGTATTTAATGAGTTTAAATGGAGCAGTTGCATTGTTGCCAGATGGCACGCGACGCCACTGGTGCTCGTTGCTTGCTTTTACGAGAAGTATGTCCGTTTCAAAAATACAACGACTCAAAGTTATGTTGTCATTGGAACGGCAAGTTTTTCACTCAAAATTTTGAACGAAATAATAAATTAATCGCTTGAAAGGAAACCGCACAAAACTTATGAATAAATTAATGTGAAATAAATAAAGAAATAGATGGGCTGATAAAAAAATGAATAAAGTAAATGAAATAAATAATCGGGGAGGGGGGGGGGGGATTGACGAATGTTCCAGGCAATACCCCCCCCCCCCCCGCCGCCGCTGTATCAAGAGCAAAGACTTTGCCATCTTGCGCCATAGCGCGCGGTTCATGGCCATGGGATAATTCACTCGCATTTTAGGAGCCGACGCGAAAAAGGCCAATGAACGCATTCAATCAATGTTGATGCAACTGCCCAAATGAAGGCTATCCTGATTTAGTGTTTCAAACACCCACTTGAGCACGTCACTTGAGAAACTGCTCCAATGTAATCCGATTGGCACGACGAGTCTAAAAGAGATAGCGCCTTCAATATATATTGACGCAATTTCGCATGATCCAGAGCTGGTAGAGTTGCGTGCCTACATTTTGCAGAATATACATGTATACCTACTTTATAGAAAGTTCCTGCGATGAATCGAAACTGCGTAATCTACGCACGCAGATCACAGAAAGTTCCGGAAAATTGGGTGTCAGCTAATGAAACTGGATTAAATTGCACGACTGCATCATTTTATTTTTTATATTATTAGATTTTCTCATCATAAAGGAGTTATTGTAATAATATTTGTTTGGGGCCGTTTTGATCTAACAGATTAAAACGGTTCGTTTGCGACGAGTATAATTTGCGACCATACGTGAAAAACTTGCCGTCCCAACGGTAACACAAATTTCAGTCTTTGTTGTGTCATCTTAATCATCTCACTTACCCTCAATACGTAAAAGCAACCAATACTGATATTGCAAGACTGTTTTAAGGGGGTGGTGAATAGACATAGACATAGTCATAGACTCACGACAGCACCTTTTTTCCCATGAGATGAGTCAGAAGTTGCCATTCGTGAAACAGCCCTAGTTGCAAAAAATAAGAAAACCCTTGAGACCTTGAGAGCGATCGACTCCATTTGCCAAGGTGAATCGATAGAGGGGACACAAGCTGGGTTTTGGTGACATCACCTTTTTGCCCATGTTACATAGCCATGACTTGTTGCCAGTGAAGCGGCTCCAGTTGCAAAAGATATGAAAATCCTTGAGAGCGATCGACTCCATTTGCCGAGCTGAATCGATAGAGGGGTCACAAGCTGGGTTTTGGTGACATGAAACGTTTAATTCAAACGTTTAGTCTCTTTCTAAACTGCGATATAGCACAGTACTTATCGCGTAACCGAAAGAAATAAGGTGGTACTTTAACATCCTGGCTGTTAAAAGAAGGTGAGGCAGCTCTTGAATGTTGACCCCACCTGATGTTAAGTTTACATCTCAGGATGTTATGATTTCATTCTAGGATATTATGATTACATTCCAGGATGTTATTATTACATCCAAGAATAAGAATCTAAGAGCTGGAGTGTTGAGTCTAGATTTGAGAGCTGTGTCGCTATTTTTTTTTTTAGGACCCACGATGTTAAATTAGCTGCTTCATTATTTTGGGTGTTGCTTACTTGAGGTAAATGAGCCGATAAACGTAGGTAAGTCAACGACTCAAAGTTGTGCCATCGTTAAAGCAGCAAGTATTTCACTCATAATTTTGTATTATGCTCAGTAAATTAACCAAATAAATCGGTTGACACCAATCAAATCTTAGCAATAATTTACTTCGAAGCGGGGGGGGGGGGAATTAAAAAAAATTAAAATTAACAAGAAACTGAAAAATGATCTAAACATGAAATTTATTCCAGTGTTAAAAGCTTGACTTGACTACCATGGCACCCATTGACCGGCAGTTTCAGTAACTTGCTTGAAAAGATAATCGTAGTTTTGATTCAGAGCAGGAACTTTCTATGAAATACATACTCTGCAAAATGTAGGCACGCAACTTTACCAGCTACGCGTCATGCGAAATTGCGTCACTATTTATTGAAGGCGGTACCACTCGTTGACTGAGCATGCCAATCAGAATTTATGGGAGCAACTTTTAAACGACATGCTCAAGCAAGTAGAGGGAACTAATTCAGCTTAGCTTTGCCATCATGTATGCAGTTTCAACCTGGAATTAATGCGTTCATTGGCCCTTTCTTCCTACGGCCTTTTCATCCTGGGGCTCTTTCAATGCGAACGGAATATCCTGACCACGAACGGCGACGCGCATGGGACATTGTGGCAAAGTCTTTGCTTTTAGTTCCGAGGACAAGATTTTTGCCTATAATTTTTTTTTTTTTTTATTTCATTTCGTTTTTTTCTTTTTTTTATACCCACAGTAAGTTATTCATAAGATTTGTTCATATTTCGTTTACGTATAGTTTAGTTACTATTCAAAGTTTAAGAGTTTGAGTGAAAAACTTGTCACTCCAATGATAGAACACATGGGCGCCTGCAGTGGGAGGCAAGTCCCCCGCCCCCCTGGAATTTAGGACGGTCAAAATTTCACGACAAAAAATGAAAGGAATAAAATAAGAAAATAAAATGTTAATCAAAATAGAAACAGTTGACGAACTTTATTTTTAGTATACTTTGTCATTTCAACTAATTTTTTTTTTTTTTTTTTTTTTTTTTTTTTTTTTTTTTTGCAAAGAAGAGTAGCAGTATACATTTTTTTTACTAATTATCATCTGTTGTCACTTTATTCATAATATCAAACACATCAAAATGGTTATTATTATTATTCAATACTCCAACAATTGCTTAAAACCGTACCATTTGGAAGAGAAATTGATTTTTGTCTCCCTTTCAATGGGGGGGGGGGCGCAGACCTTCCACTGGGATTCAACAATTTGCCCCCCTGCTATGGAAATTTTTCTGCGGGCGCCCATGATATCACAACTTTAAGTCTCTATATTATTCGAATGACTCACTTACTTCAAGTGAGCATGGAACGAGTATGTACTGATATTGCAGTTCGGAATGAAATTAAATATTGGAAAAAGAGTTAATGCTTTGATGATGTCATAGCGTTGAGGTTGAAGTGATATGATATATGCATTAGCGCTTTGAACACGATCAAACAGGTTTGATCCAAAAATCAATCGATGAGCCGAAACCCCCCAGAAACGGTAGGTGAACCAACCGTTGCATATGTTCAGTTGTTGCTTCGTTCGTCAAAAGAGCTTCGTACACGATCAAATTAGGATCGTCAAACTAGCAATCGATGAGTCGAAATCCACCACAAACGGTAGGTGAGCCAACCGTTGTATATTCTGTTGATCAAACGTTGTCAAACAACTGTGCGATTTGACGGCACGTCAAACTGCAGAGTTATTTGACAATGGATGGTGTGTCATGTCATCTGTTCACCAATCTACAGTCAACAAAACCAATAATAGACCCGTTTTAAAAAGTAAGAATAACACTTTGATTCTGAACTTTCTACACGGGGTCAGAAAGAAAAAAGGACTACACAATTTTGCTCCTTAAGGGGAGTGGGACCGCCTATCTCAGCCCATGTTAAACCATCAATGTTTAAGGAACATTTTCTGAGGAACTACCCAACCGATTTTCAAAAACTTTAGCTTGTTTGATTCGTGTTGTTACCTTCTTCACTTTAACACGGGGTTTTTTGAAAATATTGAATTTAGAGAATTTTACGATTTTTTGAAATTTGGTTCCAAAAATGCATTATTTTTTGGTACTTGAAAATTCACAAAAATTCAGGGAAACAAAATTTTGAAAAAAACCCGTGTTAAAATATGCAGGGCACTATGACGAATCAAATGAGCCAAAGTTTTTGAAAATCGGCCCAGTGGTTGCTGAGAAAATGTACCTCTTGTGTGAAAAAACACAAACTCGGGGAAAACACAATTTAAAAATTCCGGAAAAAACACTTTAAATGCAAAATGCACTTAACACTGTTTTTCTTTTTTTAATGAAATTATCCTTACAGAGTAGACTACTCATCAAAAATAAGTGAACTTGGTCTTAAATTAAAGCTGATGATATATGGAACAACTTTAGCTGAAAAAACGAATTTTTAAAATTTTGACCGAAATCCATGTCCCACTCCCCTTAAACTCTCTAAGAAACAATGGTTTGAACCAATGTTATGAATATGATGGTAAATTTTTTTGAGTTATCGGATATTCTTTTAAAAAATGTCTGAGTGGCCGTGTCAAAAAATTCCCCAGTTTCTCCGCGGAATACTTCAATCTCACGCGAGACTCGTAAAGGATTGCAATTTTCGTACAGCATCTAGGAGATACACTGAAAAAAAAAAGGTGCTAAATTAACATCTTTGTTGTTGGAAAAATTTGCGACAGCCAACATTTTGCTGAATTTACATCCTAGGACGAGGAAATAACCGTCGGGATTGTTATTTCTACGTCCTAGGATGTAAATTTAGCATTTTGTTGGTTGTCGCACATTTTTTTAGCATCCTTTTTTTTCAACGTAGGATTTGTTCATACGATCTAAACTTGTCCGAATAAAATTCTTTCTGAAGAACATAATTTTCCGCTTTCAGAAATTGGATTTCTTCGCTGGATTAAGAATCGGCATAATTTTCAACTGGGAACATAACAGGCAGGGTCGTTACTACCATAGGACGGTTGGAGCAATACCCCGGGGCCTCCGACAGATTCTGCTTATCTTAGTGAGAAGCCTCATCACATTCGAATTCAACACATCCAATAATATAGGAATACGAGGCCCTGATAACTTATCTTGGCCAGGGCTCCAAAAGGTGTAGTTATACGACCCTGGCCCTTTGCCATGTTGGCGTAAGGATTATAAGGATCTTATATACAAGTCACTAATTTCCCCTCTAAATCAACATTGAAGATGCCCCGGAAAAGCAGAGAGGCAGCTTTGAGAGTCCTTTGCCATGTTGGCCTTATAAAGCCCTTCTAATGACCAAGTATGCTCGTAAGTCCATTTTCCTATTCAAATTAACATAGGCGATGCCCGGAAGAGCAGAGGTGGTAGTTTTGAGAGCGCCTTCTGTCATGTTGGCGTTAGGAAGCCGTCGTGATGAACATGTCTGCTCTTAAGTATTTTCCCCCGTTCGAAATAATGTTGGCGATGCCTCGGAAAAGGAGAGGGGAAATTTTGAGAGCCTTTTTACCAAATCGGCGTGTAGAGGCCTCCTTCATAAACAGGTCTGCTCGTAAGTCAATTTTCCTATTCCGAATAATATTCATGATGCCCCAGAAGAGCAGAGAGGAGGTTATATAACAGCCCTGTGTATGTTTGTATTAAGGAAGCCACCACGATTAACAGGTGTCTGCTCGTAAGTCTATTTACTAAATCAAAATGACCTTGGCGTTGCTTCGGAAGATCAGATGGGACGTTTTGAGAACCCTCTGGTATATAAGCGTTGTGAGCCCCGAGTTGACCAGGTCTGCTTATAAGTCTTTTTCTTCATTTAAAATTACATTGTTAATGCCCTAGAAGAGCAGAGAGGGAATTTTGAGAGCCCTTTGCCGCGTTGGAGTTAGGAAGGCCCCGAGATGAACACGTCTACTCGTAAGTCCAGTTTTCCATTTAATATTACAATGAGAATGCCCCGGAAGAGCAGATGGGTCGTTTTGAGAACCCTCTGCCACGTACGTGTTAGGAAGCCCCCGAGAAGAACAGGTCTACTCGTAAGTCTAATTGCTCCTTTACAGTAACATTGAGGATAGCTCGGAAGAGCAGAGGGGGACTTTTGAGAGCCCTTTGCCATGTTGGCGTTAGAAAGCCCCCGAGATGAACAGATCCGATCTTAAGTCTGTTTTCCATTTAAAAGAACAAGAGCCTGCTCACAAAAGCGCCGGAAAAAATTGGAGTTATTATCGTGAGATAACTATTCCTACACGATAGTATGGTTTTTGCATAAGCTGTGAATTGAAGGCGCGGATAAAGATTACCTTTGACGAAGCCATGTAAAACATTAATGAGTTCCACAGTGTTGGAAACCTTTCGCCCTCCTCTCTGATGGAGCCCCCCCCCCTCTCTCTCTCTCTCTCTCTCTCTCTCTCTCTCTCTCTCTCTCTCTCTCTCTCTCTCTCTCTCTTAGGGCTCCGTTAGAAGCTGATAAAGAATATATCAGTTTTGGAACTTTACGAAACCCGTATTTAAACACAAGAGGAATGAAGCAGGCTTTCGTAAAATTAGTCAGTATTTCGCAGTATTTGGTAGTTTAAAAGCACTTTTAATTGTGACAGCAAAAATTTCAGAGATTCTAGAGCCATTGTATGTAAACTTCATCTTTCTGATCATCATTTTCGCTAGGAATAAAAATTTCAGCAGTTACCTAATTTAAATTTTAATCTTGAATCCAAGCCTTCCAAGAACAGAAAATATGGATGAATATTACTAAAAATTAACTCTAAAAATCTTCAAAACTAAGGCAAAGGATTGACAAAGATGTCAAACTGCGATGGAAAAAATCATCAACGATCATCAAGGAGTTTTGGTGGTTGCAAGCTTTAGCTACAGGCTTATAAATAGTCGTTTATGGGATGTAAATCACTGCAAAAATTACGATTAGTTCACTAAAACATCACGAAATCTGCTCTCAAACTCATAAAATGCTTTCGAACGCGAGATCTTAATAGTGGTGATAGCCGCTTAAATCTTCTTATTTTTCTTCTTTTCGTGTGGTGGCGCGAGAAAACCTCATGATGGTGGAGCTTAACAGTGGCGGCTCATGCAATTTGGCAACAATGTTTCTCGCCATTTGAATCCATGTAAAACAATCGACTGTCGGTAAAGCAACGCTTCATTTCCGAATCGATTATTTAACGTAGAATCAAATGGAGGTTGAACATTGTTGCCAAATTGCACGAGCCGCCACTGGAGCTTAATGAGTTAGGAGAACCCATAATGTAAAAGGCGCCGATCACTGCCATTACGATTTCGCGTTTGGAAGCATTTAATGAGTTTTGATGCGTTTTTTTATTCTCCGGAACGCGCACCGGTGCAGCTCCAGTGCACCGGAGTGTTTTTTTATTCCGGTGCTCCAGCACCGGAGCGCACCGAAGTGTTGTTTTATTACCGGTGCAATGCGTCTGGAGCTGCTCCGGTGCAAGCTCCAGTGTATCGGATTTGAAGACCGATGCACTGGAGCTGGAGCTCCGGAGCTTCAGCACGTGACCGGTGCTGCTCCAGACAGCTTCGGAGCAGCTCCGTAAACTCCGGGTTATTGCACCGGTGCGGATTCCGGAGAATAAAAAAACGCTTCATTTGGGAGCACTAAAAAACAAAGTTTAAGTTCAGCCGAAGCAGCTTTTTAAAATAGCTTCACAGAGCGAAAATTCTAGCTCCACCGGAGCAAGTTGCGGTCGTATAAAGCCGGGTCCACACCTGAGCATTTTGCCGCTACGCACGGTGCATGAGCGTGCGGGCGCATGCTCATGCGGTGTGGGCTTTGCGGAGCTTTTTTTTTATTTCGACGAACAGGCCGCACCGAATGGCGCACGAACACCACCTCGGTCTGTTCGCCCGTGCTCAAAAAATATTCGTCCGTACATAAACAGTCCACGCGCTCCTGAATGCGTCCACACCTGCGTTCGCGCCGCACGGAATTTCCTTTGACTCGGGTCACAAAAACCGCCTCCCTGAGCGAGCACGGCCGAACAGTCCGCTCCGCACAACGTATGGCTCATTCGGTGCGACGCGACGTCCACATTGGCGCGCATTCGGGCGAATGCTGTACGGTACGCCGCGCCGTACGGTGCGGCGAAATGCTCAGGTGTGGACCCGGCTTTACAAAGAAATACTTCGGCAGAGCAAAAGCTAGAAGAAATGCTGTTCCTTTACCGAAGTAGAGCTCTTCGGTACAGCTAGAACTTTTGCTTTGCGAAGCTATTTTAAAAGGCAGCTTCGGCTGCACTTAAACTTTGTTTTTTTTCAGAGAGTGGATTTCGTGATTTATAAGTGCGCTGCTTATCGTAATTTTTGCAGGGTTTTAAGTACATCTGAATCGACTATTAAAGCCTGTAGCAAAAGTTTACAACGGCTCCGCCATTAACTTTTATCCTTTAATTCAACGAGCGCAGTAGCGGCTCGTGCAATGTGGCAACAATGGACTCCCTTCATTTAAACCTATGTAAAATAATCGATTCTTTGGTGAGGCGCTGTGCCTCACCTAGAATCGATCTTTTAGCACAGATTTAAATGGCAAAATAGCACTGTTGCCAGATTGCACGAGCCGCTACTGAACGAGCGTCGTTTCTAAAATACTCCAAATTTTGTCAGATTTTCCTATTCTTGACCTTTCCTGCGAGGCTTGAATAAGTGCTTGAAAGTCCCTGTAAATTTAACTAAATTTAATTTATTTTAATTATTATTATTTAATTTAAATTAAATTTAATTTAATTAAATAACCCATTCGTGACGTTTTTGGCTCATCCAATTTAGCGGTAAAACGAGCTACAGATAGGAAAATAGTTATCTCAGAAACAACGTCAATGAGCCGTCTCCTATCCTCTCTGAGGCACTTCAAAAGATAAATCTATACTCAGTTGTGATGCAATTCAGGCTTGGAGCTTGAAAGCACGTGTATAAAAAAGTATAACGTCTTGCTTACAATCGATTTTATTGTGCTAACGCTCATTTCTTCCGAATAAAATTGCCAAAAATGATGTTTTTTACTCTTTGTGTAGGGTTACGCGCATATCTTATGGGTACATTAGCTATTGTTTTAAGTTATCAATGCGACCAAGTCAGTGGCTTAGTGAGGATAAGTGGCATCCGGGGCGAAGCACTATAATGTCACCCCCCCCCCCCCAAATTTTAAAAAAATATTTTTTTTAGCCCTTTTTTTGCCGAAAATCAAATAAAACCGATTATTATAAAAAATAAAATAAAACAAATAAATATACATTCACTTTTTAAATTATTCAAACAAGTCTAGTGAATTTAATATATAATTCTACTTCAGGGTGACCCTTTACGTTCATAGTGGCACTCTCTTCTGCTTTAGGGTGACTATCTTCGCACGAGTGGCAATTGTCCTGCTCCTGCAGAGTGACACCCTTTCGCTGGGTTGACGTTTTAATCATACAAACTTCCATATCAGTTTTTCTCACATCTTCTAACATTTTTTCAGTATACCTATTTCTCTATTTTTCTGATCTTTCCCGAATTTTTTCTCTTTTCATTGAAGAATAAAGAGAAAAATGTCTTTATATTTTTCTCGTATTTCTTCTCTCTTCCTCCTCTCTCCCCCCCCCTTCTCTCCACTTTTGTCAAAATTTTCTGCGTATTTTCTGCGAGTGTCACCCCCATGATTATGTCACCCGGGGCGGACCGCCCCCGCCTTACTACGCCACTGCTCGATCAAGTTATTATAAATTAGACAGTTCAGTGTTAATGGGAATTGGGGCCGTTGTACACTTTTACTATAAGCGATGTAATAGCCAATTCTGGTGTAAAAACTAGCGAAAATCACACTGAAACAGTCTAAAATTCAATAATAAACTCACAAAACTGCTATGACTGCAATATCGTAATGTCGGTTCAACGCAGGTATCATGTGAGATCCTTGTCTAATTTGTTACTTTCTCTATACGGAAACATAGAGATATGTCTCAAATTAGATAGGAGTCTATTCACTTTTCTGCATTTTTTTCACAATTTTCTGCGTATTTTCTGCGAGTGTCACCCGGGGTGGACCGCTCCCTCCGCCCCCGCTTTACTACGCCACTGGATCAAGTATTATAAATTAGACAGTTCAGTTAATAAGAATTGGGACTGTTGTACACTTTTACTATAAGCGATTTAATAGCCGATTCTGGTGTAAAAACTAGCGCTTCCATGATACTTGCGTCACTCCACCACGAAGCCCGATTCTGAGCGTTAATTTCGTTATTTTTTAAGTGTACTCATCGTCATCCGTACGTTTCATGCAAGAATCAACTCTTCAATCCCTTGTATCAAAAGTTTGCAAGAGCCCGATTTATTTTCGACCAATACGACGAGACTCACCCAGACCTCGCTGTTTATTATTTCCAAATTATTTGAAATGGACGACTTTCCCAGATAAAAAGGATCACCTAGATACAGTCAAGGATAAAACTATCGTGTCGGACAACGACTTCTTGGAGTTTGGCTCCGGTATGCGGCTGCAGTGGAGTAGCGTGCAATTGGCAACGTTGTATTGTGTCTATTTAAAACCATGTAAAAGGTCGAATGCGAAGGTGTTCACCGAACACCCTACAGTTTGATCTTTTTCATGGGTTTAAATGAACGAACTGTATAGTTGCCAGATTGCACGGAACGCCAATGATTGCGGGTTGCCTACCTTAAGGAGTCGTCTAACACTCTTTTTGTCCCCAACTATACACCACTGTAATTTGTGTTCCAGGGACCAGATAATGTTACGTCCGCACGGTCACGCACGCATGATGATCGGTGAGCATTTACGTGGGGTATAAACCACACGTAATCATACTTAAGTACGCACCATCCAACGTCTTTCGGAGGACCGTCAAACCGTAACATAATTTGGTCCCAGAATCTACCTACCCAACTAAAATTAAGGTGATAGCATCTAAATTAAACCTAAAAACCATTGTTGGACTGTTTCAGCTCTTCGCATCTAGTTGGAGCTAAAAATGTCAACATTTTTTAAATTTTATTTTTTGTTTAAATTTTGGTATCGTTGTTTCGTGAGAAAAAGTTTTGAAAAATTCGAAACTTTTTGGACACCGGTGGGTTAAAAATGCTATCTTTAGCCCTTTACGGACCAGGTTAGCTCAAGAGAACACCACTCCTCCGTTTCTAGAGGGAAGGTAGTTAACTGTTCGTGCTCAGGGGAGTTGGAATTGCCTATACGACAAATTGAAGGCGCCCGACGAGGCCTTATCTTGTAGTGTTTTCATCTATATTTGCGTTTATCCGGAATGAGGACTCAATCAATGTGAAGTAGACTAAAGGAGAAAAACGAGTGAACTCGGGCTTGGCCCATAAGGGGTTAAACGATTAGAGGGTTGAATTTAGGATGCAGGATTAAGGATTATCACATAATATCATCATAACATCAAAAGTGGCGGTAACTAACAGGCCAAGTCTATAAACACCCTTCCTTATCAGTGACTTGGTAGTAGGCAAGTGCCTCATCGCATCGTCATTTACAAGAAATGTTGATTATTTTCACCTTAATGTGCGAAACGAGAGAGACCAAAAATTCTAAAAAAATTTCCGCACAATTTTCGAAATGAAGAAAAACAAATTAACCTTTTCCAGTTGTTAGTATAAACAGGCATCATTTTTCACATTTATCCAAGGAATTGAAGGCATTTATTTAGTCTCTAAAACAAACAGACATAGAATAAAAGAAACATATGTGTGAACGAAAAAATGCTGGAAACACGCAAAAATATTTTTGAAGAGGACGTTTCGGCTCAAATTAGAGCCATTTTCAGATCAATACTTTTTTAAAAAAATAAAAAAATAAAAATTATTTCAAACTGCAGAGAGCCATTATACTCCTACACACCAGAGCTACCGTTTTGCGTATAATTAATGACATTTTTCAATTCACCGATGATTCCACCGGTTGAGAAAAGATTACACAGCTCAGTTCAATTCACAACTGTAATGAACTGCAAGAGTAAAGATTACAGATCGAAGTATTTTCGTGCAGTTATACACTGAACTGCACTGTGTAATTTTTTCTCAACCGGTGGAATCATTGGTGAACATCAGAACAATGTCATTAATTAAGGCATTAAAAACGGCAGCTCTGGATATTGAGTAGGTAGTTAACTATTCCTACACCGCGGTTTTGATTTTGCCTATCCTGTTAATCGCAGGCGCTTGGAAAAAAACTTTGTTTTTCAAATGTGAATATCTTGGATTTGAGTAGCTTCTGTTAGTATAATATTGACATTTAATTCCACTTATTGACAATTAACACTATACACAGTTATACGCAAATCGGCAGTTCTGCTACACACTGTATAGTAAACATTGGACTAAAAACATCTGCGGTTTCCGCGTCTGTTCGCGCTTGCGCAAAACGTAGATGTTTGCATCCCTGTGTTTACAGTCTGTAGGAGTTAGTGGCTCTCTGCTTGTTTTGAAATTATTTTTTAACTTTTTGCTGGTTGAAAATGGCTATGATTTGAGCCGAAAACGTCCTCACCAAAATTATTTTTGCGCGTTTTTAGCATTTTCCCCTGTGCACCAGTTTCTTTTATGTCCGAGTCGCCGTTGGTTCGTTTCCTATACTCATTGTTTCTTTATATAATGACTTAGTCCTCAAAATCGTTTTGAGTTTGACTATACATATACGTTTTAAAGTTTGGGCGCTGGGAGAGAAAAGCACACCAAAAGTCGGAAAAAATGTATAATAAAATAACCTAAAATGCTACAGAGAAAGTCCTCTAAATTCAGCTCTAAATTTATTTATTTATTTATTTTTGTTTCTTTATTAATTTATTTGTCTTACCTTTTTTACTTATTATTTTATTTGATTATGTATTTATCTTTCTTTTTGTTTCTTGTATTTACTGGTTCAGACACAGTCTACCCCCAACGGGAGTAGAACTATATTTATTTCATGTTACTTGCCATTCCAGCAAAGATATTCTGTTACTGGACTAGCAGCAAAAGTTAATAATTAAGTGTAAGTTATAAATAGCACATACAGATATACTCAAATGTATAGTAGGTGTAAGTTTAGTACTAAGTAATGTAATGGTACTGTTGATTAAAATAAAAAAACAAAACAAAAAACAAACAAAAAATCAGCGCGAACTTCTTACAAGTAAAAACGTAAGGATCGTGTGAGTCCTGACAATAAGGAAAGAAAGAGGGGGAGGAGGAAGCAATGAGAATCGCGTCTTTATACTAATTGAAAATGCATCATGCGTCTTCCATCAAATTTATAGGCGAGGCAGAAGGACATCATTTTCGTAGATTAGAATGCCAATATGATAGGAGCCAAAAATAGAGTTTGAAAAAGATGTCCACAGTCTTGATAGACTTCAATTAGTTTGAGAGGCGTTCCGACAGAGAGTCGTCACGAAATTAAGTCATACTCCTTTTTTTATAATATTACTGCGGTACATCACCCAGTTTACTTTCGATTTCCATCCAGTGTGCACATTCCGATTCTTTCGATAAGCATCAATTATTTTAAGTGTTAAATTTTATGATATTCATTCTAAAAATCGAGTCTTTTGATACACATACTATGTATTTAGTTTTGAGCGTTTTCGTAGTAAATTGGTTTAAACATCCGATTTTGTTGCATATGAATATCAAAATAGTTGATCATAGCGAGAGTTTAAAACATTGTTGAACGAACACACACGACTGAATCCGACTCTCAAAAGCGGAGGTGTAATTAAGTCAGTCCGAGGAGTTAGCTTAATTTATCTCTAAAGTGGCGCTCTCATTATTCCAATATCTAGTGTGTCTTACTCTTTCGGACAGAAAGTGCTGTGTTTTTCCGGCTCATTACAGTGAAATTTTGATTTGAAATACTTAACCAAGGGTAAAAGACAAATGTCCGTGTTCCTAGACCTCTAAGAAAGTTTAATAGGTTACACATTTACCCTTCTCAGAGGATAGTTTTATTCTGTACACACGAGTATAAATGCGATGGAAAGTGGGACTAAAAGTTACAAAATCAATCCAAGAGATAGAGCGGGGGTAATTTCTGTGCTATTTTTCACGTAAGTATCAATTTTTCGGTTCATAGTATTATTCCTGTCGCATATAGTTCATCTCTTCTTTTTTGAGCATCAACATCTTACGACACAAAACTGAGTTTGCTCCTTTCTCCTAACATTATTTCACGGTAGTACAGAGAGTAAAGTACTCTTGTGCGTACAGACATGATTTCTGTAAACAGTTTTATCGCTTAAAAATAAAATTTTGAATTTTCGATTACTTTGATTACTCTCTGCGCTCTTACGTTCCTTCAAGAGGTAGAAAGTTCCAAAGTTCAAGAAAATTTTCGGAAATTCTAGATCACGAGTCAATCGCTTTCAAATATTTTACGGAAGTGCTGTAATGAGGCTCTTGGAAACTTTTGCTATAAGCAAATAAATGGTCCAATCTGATGTAATGACCAGCAAAAATCACGAAAATCACACCGAAAAAGTCTAAAATTCAGTAATAAACTCACATAGATGCTTTAACGGCAATATCGTAATGACGGTTCAACGCAGGTATCATGGGAAATTCCTGTCTATTATGTCACTTTCTTTACGGAAACACAGAGATATGTCTCATTTTAGATAGGAATCTCCCATGATACCTGCTTTGAACCGCCATTATGCCCGATTCTGAAAGCGAATTTCGTGATTTTTCAGTGTACTCATCGTCACTTTTACAGGTTCCTATGCAAGAATCAACTCTTCGATCCCCCGTAGCAAAAGTTTGCAAGGGCCCCATTCAACAGATCTTCTTCTTCTTTCGTGTCCACAAGCACTAAATTGAATTTTTCCCTCTACTCCCAGTATTCAGCAACATAAGTTGTTTTGTCGTTTGCTGTAAAAATATTATCCATTTGTGCAAGATGTGAGCAAATTCGGGCAAATAAGAAAGTGATAAGAACACGCAAGGTTAAGGCAGTTAATCTCATAATAAGTAAATACCTATGGAAATCATGCGGCAAACCAAATACAGAAGAAGAATGAAAAATTCAATGCATGTATTTTGTATTCCGTTGTGTTCGAAATGACGTATTTCCTACGAACTACAGAATTAAAGAGGAGAGATGAGAGTGAGCTGAGTGCATGATATGTCAAACTTAAAGACTTACAGACCTGTCTCATTCAGGGCCATTTTATGTATTATAAATAAATAAATATAAATAAATAAATATAAATAAATAAAAGTATAAACATATAGGGAGTCTCTGGATCAAATATATAATGGTTTTTCTCAAACGGCAGGTCATAGAAAGATTTGAAACAGAGGCCAGAAAGAATCGACCTTGAGGAATTTGTTCGTGATGTTTTCAAAACAATACGACTCTTCCTGAAGAAGAGGTAGGTGAAGGAGGGGGGGTGGAGGTTAAAACCCCATTTCCAAATATTCATACCCAAATACCTGATAAACGTATCATGAAAAGTCCGGATAGGGGGAAAACGACCATAAAAGACACCTTTGTCAAATACATTTTTTTTATAGCTTCTTGTTTTTCAGTTACGGGAAAACTGCTAATCGAAAGCTGTGACTTCCTTGATGAATATTAATTAGCACATTTGATTAATGTGTTTGGTTTGCTCCAAGATATTTTTGACTCCCCCTCAACATTTAAGGGGTATTGCCCCCCCCCCATCAGAGTAAAAATTGCCAAGCGTAAAGGTCTATGGTTAGCGATACATCGCAGTTCTTGTCTGTGAAGTTAGAAGTGTTTAAAAAATCATCAACATTTCGAGTTGGTACGTGAAGAATGACGCAGAGATGAACGGATATTTTTTATACAGAGATATACCAGATGAAACGGCAAAATATTGACCGAGGTAAAAGCACTAATTTTGCTACCGTTCTAGCCGAAGCGTTCAAAAAAGAGAGCAAAATCAAAATACGGTCAAGTTGATTTTTAATTCAATCATGTTTTTTTATAAAATAAACAAATAAAAGTTATCCGATTTACAAAAAAAATCAAACATAGATAACCGCTCTACATCCTGATAAAAAAAGAGTGGTTGTGTAACTAGTCTTATCTGAAATATTGTGCTATTTAGTAGCCTCTCAGCTCAAGAATCACGCTTATGAGCACATAAACACATGAAAAATAGCATCGGCAAGTACGGCGCAGAGAAACGCATTGCGGTCATTGCGTGAGTTTGAACATTTTTAAAATGTCTCGAGCAGCTTTCAGAGTCGACTGAAATTTTAGACAGCATCTTTTTAGGGAATCCAGTTTTACAGGGTGACTTTAAAAAAAAAAAAAAAAAAAAAAAAAAAAAAAATGATCCTCTCAGAAGTTAATGAAAGAGCTTCTTCTCTTAACAGTAAGATTTCAATACAAGCCTCAAATT
Organism: Trialeurodes vaporariorum; assembly: GCA_011764245.1. Taxonomy (NCBI): domain Eukaryota; kingdom Metazoa; phylum Arthropoda; class Insecta; order Hemiptera; family Aleyrodidae; genus Trialeurodes; species Trialeurodes vaporariorum. The sequence continues at coordinate 10,675,526 of VMOF01000002.1, read as the reverse complement.
GGCGACATTTTTGCACTTTTTCCATTTTTTCCAAAAACCCCTCATTTTTTGAGCTATAGGCCTATTCTTGGAAATGTTTGAATCGCGGCCCTTGTGACCGCCCTGTTCAGAATTTCTCGAAGATATTTACAGATTATTCTGAAAGAACAGTTGACCTTTCGATTGATGTCACCTTCAAGTGAAAAAATGAGGTGTTTTACGCCAAATCAAAATTTTGGGGCTTAATTGGCTCAAACCATGGAATTGCGCCTATTCTGTCAAAATTTTGATTTGGCGTGAAACAGCTCATTTTTTCACTTAGAGGTAACATAATATGTGGCACACCAATCGAAAAAATCAAACAAGCAAATAGTATAACCTTCTCATTTGTTTTTTTTTTTTCTAGATGGCTGAGAGATATTTTCAGACAATCTTACTGCAATGTCATCAATCTTCACGACATGCCGAACCCCCGAAAAGAGGATCATGCTCGTCTTTTGGGAGACCAGCTTGAAGCGTGAGTATAAAACCAAATGAATAACTGGGGCAATATGTCGTCATGTTCAATCTGGCAACGCCTGAACCCATGTAAAATATCGATTCGAGGGAGTGTATACCTCCAATAGTTCGACATTCGTCATACATTTAAATGGACTAATAGCAACTTTGCCAGAGTGCATGCGCGCGATGCCACGTAGAATTAGGTATTCTTGGGTTTCATTTTGTTTGATACAAGGTCGGTCCTCCAACTACGATAAAAGTTGTGAAAACCGTAAAATCGTAAAAAACCGTAAAAACCGACGCAAATTGTGTCTCCACTCAACTCAACCAATAAACAGGGAGGATATCCGACTTGAAAATGGCGGGGGTGACTGAAAAGCAGAGCAGCCATTTTGCGAGTAATAAATGACATTTTCCAATTCATCGATGATTCCACCGGTTGAGAAAAGATTACGCAGCTCAATTCCGTTTATGACTATAATGCATCAAAATACTCGCATCTGTAACCTTTTCTAAACCGGTGGAGTCGTCGATGGCTTGAAAAAAACTTGCGGATATTTTAATAATTAAACGGCAATTACATCGATGAAGAAAAGATTACAGATTAGAGTATTTTCATGCAGTACATCAGTCATACACTGAACAGTGTAATCTTTTCTCAACCGGAGGAATCATCGGTAAATTGAAAAACGCCATTATTTACATGCAAAACGGTAGCTCTGCTGAAAAGAGAGGAGTCAGCTCGTAGATTGATGACGATTTTAGATCCCTTTCATTTTTTTTTTTTTAGAGCTATTCGTTTCAAGTGAGGCTTTGACCATAACAGGCATCATTCAAAGCTGCCAGTCGATTAAACGGCCGCTGCCGGGGCGCTAAAAAATACAGCTAGTCCCAAATTGAAGTGCAATATATTGATAACTTTAGTCACAATTTTAAAAAGCTACAATCTTTCCCGAACTTTGAAAAATTCTTGGCTCAGAGAGAAAGCATCTCAAAGCTCATGCTTATAAAAAAATTGTGTTATTTTGACTTGAAAAATCGGCCTTAGAATTTCCTGATGTGGAACCTGAAACACCCTGTACATTAGAAAACACGCACTACCTATACCACTCAAGTTCAAATCGGCTCAATATTTGGTAACCTTATTGGTCACATATAACCCCTTCTGACCATCTTTCTGCGCAAAAATGGAGCGTAGTCAAACAATAATTGAAAAGAAGGTGGTGAATTCGTAAGACTCAACTTATTGTTATCGTTCAATGTTTACACTTTGTTTGGACAAATAGTTTGGACAAATCACAATCCACAACCTATAAAATTATTTCACGACTGCAGACGCTCACTAATAATAATTAACAATATTTAATGAATCTATATTCAAGTCAACGCTCGTGAATATACCTAGAATAGGAAGTAATTCAAGACCAATGCTCTTGAACGTGTTCAAGGCTCAGGCTCTGGTTCTTGAATGGAACTTAAAACTGAATGGCACCACAGAGGGCTAACGCACGCGAGGAAAGAACTTACATTGCAATGTCAAAATGAAAAGAAGATGGGTCGTGCCTTGGTCAAGTTTGCGGTCTAATTTGTGACCTTGGTCTTCAGATTCCCCACCGCGCGCTCCGCTAAAGTCTATGAGTGGGGACTGGGGAGCTTCGGAACTTCTCCTCCGAATTGAGACGACCGCCGAAAGCGCGAATTTTGAATTTGAGCCAAGTGTTTGCGGGCGTCGAAACAATGTGGAAATTGTAACCATGCTCACGCACGACATAATTTAATTAATTAATTAGACATAATAATTAATTTGTCATTGGCAGATAGAAGAGAGGGAGGGCGACCACCCCCTCTGCCCTCGTTCAGCCAAAAAAGGAGTAAAATAGGGGAAGACATCAGGGGGCAGAGGCGAAGCGTGCATCTAGCACTTTTGCATTTGGCTCATTAAAACCCATGAAAAAAATCGAATTACCAAGGAGTCGCCGATGACCAGTGGATTCGACCTTTTCTGTTCAAATGGACAAAATGCCATGTTGCCAAATAGCACGCTTCGCCCCTGACAGGGGGAAGAGAAAGAGAGAGAAAAGAAAATGGTGGTCACGGGGGGGGGGGGTAAAAATCATTTCGGTACCTTTCATTTTTTTTTTGTAAGTTGCAAAATAAAATTTGAAAGTGTATTTTCCATTGTTTTCTTTTTCTGTTTTTCAGTTCTTGGAATGACGACTTGAAGAAATTCGAAAACCCCAGCCTTTTAAGAGCTATAATTAAGGCTTTCCAAAGAGATTTCTACGTGATAACTGCTTTGCACCTTACAAATGAATTATTTTTAGTGTAAGTAATTAGGACAGTTTTCTTCATTAAACTATAACAGTTGGTGTTTTCTGATTCGAGCTTCTTTAGTCTTTTAACCGCAGATGAGTGAACTGCAATAATTAAACGGTTTTAGTGATGACTTGGTGATGACGTCATCCGGTGATGAGCGTTCCAAACGAAAACAAACTGTCTTTCTTGCTCTCACGTAACCCTCATGTGCTGCTATCTCACTCACATTACAAAAATCGTAAATAGCGACATATTTTGTTAAAGTTTTTGGCAGAAATGAATTCCTCGAGGCATTTTAATGCGATTTTGAAAAAAAAAATAATAAAAAAAAAAATAACGTCGTAAAACAAGGCCCTGGTATACGAATTTCGAAACTAGAAAGAGATGGGTACTATAAATGGGGGTCACGGGATCATAGAATAAGAAAAGGAATAGAAGTGAAACTCTTATAAGACAATGGGTCACTGGTCACTCGGCTAGGCTTAGCTTTGCTTAGCTAGTTAGTACGCCAGGAACCATTTTAAAAAGCCCGCGCGTGCGGAACCGATGTCTGAGCCTGACATGCAGCCTGAGAAAACATTATGGCTTTGTCATTGTTTACATGCCGGTGGACCACCGTACTAACCAGGTCTCAGTGGCGTAGCGTGCAGTTTGGCAACCTTGTAATGTGTCCATTTAAACCCACGTAAAAGGTCGAATGCGAGGGTGTTCACCGAACACCCAGTAGTTCGATATTTTTCTTGGGTTTAAATTTGCTCATTATAACGTTGCCAAATTGCACGCCACTGCCAGGTCGGTCATGACACCGTGGCCCAAACCGAGTCGCAGTTTCGCCTCTGTTCCTCTTCTTATTCTATAACGGGAGAGAGAGTGAGTGAGATAATTTGGAAAGCTACGCGAGTTTTGTCACAACCGATTGCGTCCGATGAGTGCATTGTTAGTTTGTTGGCTAACCGTAGACTTCGCACTAAAACCGTCTTTGGCATCGATATGTGTGTACCATTAGCACGTGGTCATATACAGTGACAAAGCGTGTAATGTGGCAACGTTGAATTTGGTTCATTGAAACTAATAAAAAATCGCACCATCTATAGTCGGGCCAATATTAGTTGACACCTGAAGCAGAGAGAAAATGATGAATAAAAATGGAGAAATGCAACAATGCACTGAATGCGGCACCCCCTGTCAAGACGGAGCACGCCGCTTGACAAGGGTCAGTTCCACGCTGCGTTGCCGCATAGTACAAACCTGCCTGATTCTTCAGGTGTCAACTTATATTGGCCCGACTATAGCAGTGGCGCAGCGTGCAACTTGGCAACGTTGTATTGTGTCTATTGAAACCCTTATTAAAGGTCGAATGCGAAGGTGTTCACCGAACACCCTATCGTTCGATCTTTTTCATGGGTTTAAATGCACGAACTGCAACGTTGCCAAATAGCACGCTACGCCACTGTTATCTAGGGATCGGCGATGACCACAGAATTTGAGGTTTTCTATGTGTTCAAATGGACAAAATGCTACGTTGCCAATAGTATAGCACGCTTAGCACGTATAGCACAATGGTCATATTTTCTGATTTTGATTGCTGAAGGATGCTCCCGTGCGGGAACGTCTCGTGCAATGTGGCAACAATGGTTTATTTCCTCCATTTGATTCTATAATAAACAATCGATTTGACAGTGGAGCAATGTTTATTAACTAACGAGCTATAGCGATAGAGAGGATTTGTGGGCCGTTATGTTGAGGAAGCGGCGGCTCGTGCTATTTGGCAACAATGTTTTCCCTTCATTTGATTCTATGTTAAACAATCGATTTGACAGTGAAGCAGCGCTTCACCTGCAATCGATTGTTTTACATGGATTTAAATGGAGGAGAACCATTGTTGCCAAATCGCATGAGCCGCCCCTGGAGGAAGCATGGAGGCAGCCATGATCGAAATCTCTTATGGACGTTTTTCACACTGGTTCGGTTTGTTTGCCTCCCTTTTTTTAACCTTCGAATTTTTAAAAAAAAAAAATACCACGAGAAGTACATTTGAAAATGGTTATAAACGAAAGTGCGAGTGTTTTAGAGTGGCTATCTGCACACAGAAATCGATATAACTGTTTCTTCTGAAAGGATTTGTACGATAAAGAAACTGACACATCACAGAAAAATGCAAAATTTTCTCACCTGGATAGTTATACAAGGGCTGTCCCAAAAGTAGCGAGACTGATGCTGTAACTTTTGAACAAGACAAGCTATTGCCCTGATCTTGGTTGCGTTTGAAAGATCAACTCATTAGCTTTTGATTGAGCTAAAGATAAGCAAAATCGGTTAACGATTGACCGAGTTATGGCACTTTGAAAATAAAATAAAAATATTGACCCCCTACGGTTTTTAAACGAATACTTTTTCGTAGCGGACAGTGAAGCATGGGATTTTCCCGTGCATTTTTTATCAGGATATGAGACGGCAACACCTTTACGGGGTCATCTTATCTAATTCACGCTGCTGTCATAGCAATCAGACTGATAACGCTCATCAACTGATCGCATCGACAACAGGATGTTCTCATGGAATTAAGGATGCACATTTCTCAGAAACGGCTGAATTTGAAAGCCTCTTGGATGCTGCATCAAGATAATGCCAGACTACACACTTCAGTTTGCACAATCAACTTTATGAACAGAAATGGAATTGAGACCATCCGTCATCCACTCAAGAGTCCAGATTTTGCGCCCTGTGACTTTTGGATTTTTCCGGTTCTTAAAAAAGCATTCCGCGGTCGCGTATATTCGAATCGAAAGCTGAGATTCAATCCGAGGTTCAAAAATTATTCACCACGATTTCAACGGTCGAATTTGAAAAAAAAACCATGACAGTAAAGTGGCAGGAACGAATGAGGAAATGTATCCAGTTCAATGGTCGATACTTTGAAAAAGAAAGGCATTTGGCAGTATATTCGGAGGGAAGTGCAGACGAAGCTTAACTTAGCAGTTCCGGTAAGAATAAATTTCATTAGAAAAACCGTAGGGGGTCAACATTTTTTTATTTTCAAAGTGCCATAACTCGGTCAATTATTGACCGCTCAATATGAGCTCAATCAAAAGTTAATGAGTCGATCTTTCAAACGCAACCAAGATCAGGTCGATAGCTTGTTTTGTTCAAAAGTTACAGCATCAGTCTCACTACTTTTGGGACACCCCTTGTATTAGAACTATGTGTCCGGATATCCAATCTTAAACACTTGCACTTTCGCTTACAACCGCACTTTCCACTGGATTAATTACACTTTTAAATTTAAGGTTAAAAAATATGAGACAAACAAACCATAATCAGATCGCCCATGCTGCCACACTATGAGATAGGACCAGTAGCGGCTCGTGAAATGCTATATATATCGATGTCTACTCCATTTAAAACTATAAAAAAGTATCGATCGTCAGGGGGTGCAATTGAACCCCCGAGAAATCGATACTTTTCTATACTTTTAAATAAAGTGAACATCGATATATCGCATTTCACGAGCCGCTACTGGATAGGACATATAACATGTATGGCTGACCCCCTCTATCGCTATAGCTCGTTGTTATTCACTTGATTTTAACCAACGAGCTACACATTTATCTAGAGTGGCGGTTTAATAGGTAACCTGCGTAACCACCATAGGGAATTTTGAGGTTAGGTAAAAGCGAGTAATTTGTCCATTTGATTCCGTGTATTTTTATGCGAAGCCACCGCACAGTGGACCGGACTTGTTTCGATCCACTTTGCGTCGTGCCGCATCAAAATACACTGCCCCGCAAAAAAACCGGCGCACCTGGCGCGCTGGATCATTCCGATCGAAAATGCGAAAAAATTACAAAATTTAAAATCGTCATAACTTTTGAATTGAGAGAGCTAAACATATTTCAAGGCCAGTGTCGGGTTCCTCATACTCTCTAGTTTTTTATACGTTAGCTTAAATTTTCTTTTGGTCATTTTTCCGCCCGCATGAAGAGTTTTTCCAAACCCTCGCGAAAACTGTTTTTTTGGAGTACATCTGTAAAAAGTTACTCAAACTTCTCACATCTCTTTGGGATAAAGTAGCATAGATAGACAAAATCTGAGACATGCATCAGATTTCTCAAAGTCAGGGCTATAGACCTGGTTACCTCAATTTTGTCTACAAAATTTTTTTAAGGTCGGAAAATGCACTTTTCCGAGACCATGTAAAAACCGCTTCTGAACACACAGTTTACACATGCGAAAATATGTTAAAAGTTCAAATCGTCATAACTTTTGAACTAAAAAAGCTAAGAATATTTCAAGGCCAGATTCGGGTTTTTCATACTCTCTAGTTTTTTATGCATAAGCTTAAATTTTCTTTCCGTCATTTTTACGCCCGGATGAAGAGTTTTTCCAAACCCTCGCGAAAACTGTTTTTTTGGAGCACATCTCTAAAAAGTACTCAAATTTTCCACATCTCTTCGGGCAAAAGTAGCATGGATAGACAAAATCTGAGACATGCACCAGATTTCTCAGAGTCAGGGCTATCGACCTGGTTACCTCAATTTTGTCTACAAAATTTTTTTAAGGTCAGAAAATGCACTTTTCCGAGACCACGTACAGACCGCTTCTGAACACACAGTTTACACATCCGCTCGAACATGCGAAAAGATGATAAAAGTTTAAATCGTCATAACTTTTGAACTAAAAGAGTTAAAAATATTCCAGAGCCAAGGTTGGATTCCTCATACTCTCTGGTTTTTTATTCAATAGCTCAAATTTTTGTTCGGTCATTTTTACGTCCCTGCGAAGAGTTTTTCTAAACGCTCGCCACATTTCTAATAATGTTCAGAAGCGGTTTTTACATGGTCTCGGAAAAGTGCATTTTCCGACCTTAAAAAAATTTTGTAGACAAAATTGAGGTAACTAGGTCGATAGCTCTGACTCTGAGAAATCTGATGCATGTCTCAGATTTTGTCTATCTATGTTACTTTATCCCAAAGAGATTTGAGAAGTTTGAGTAACTTTTTACAGATGTGCTCCAAAAAAACAGTTTTTTCGAGGGTTTGGAAAAATTGTTCATACGGGCGTAAAAATGACCGAAAGAAAATTTTAGCTTATGCATAAAAAACTAGAGAGTACGAAAAATCTGACCCTGGCCTTGAAATATGCTTAGCTTTCTTAGTTCAAAAGTTATGATGATTTGAACTTTTAACATATTTTCGCATGTTTGAGCGAGATGTGTAAACTGTGTGTTCAGAAGAGGTTTTTACATGGTCTCGGAAAAGTGCATTTTCTGACCTTAAAAAAATTTTGTAGACAAAATTGAGGTAACCAGGTCGATAGCCATGACTCTGAGAAATCTGATGCATGTCTCAGATTTTGTCTATCCATGCTACTTTTGCCCGAAAAGATGTGGAAAGTTTGAGTACTTTTTAGAGATGTGCTCCAAAAAAACAGTTTTCGCGAGGGTCTGGAAAAACTCTTCATCCGGGCGTAAAAATGACGGAAAGAAAATTTAAGCTTATGCATAAATACTAGAGAGTATGAGAAACCCGAATCTGGCCTTGAAATATTCTTAGCTTTTTTAGTTCAAAAGTTATGACGATTTGAACTTTTAACATATTTTCGCATGTGTAAACTGTGTGTTCAGAAGCGGTTTTTACATGGTCTCGGAAAAGTGCATTTTCCGACCTTAAAAAAATTTTGTAGACAAAATTAAGGTAACCAGGTCTATAGCCCTGACTTTGAGAAATCTGATGCATGTCTCAGATTTTGTCTATCTATGCTACTTTATCCCAAAGAGATGTGAGAAGTTTGAGTAACTTTTTACAGATGTACTCCAAAAAAACAGTTTTCGCGAGGGTTTGGAAAAACTCTTCATGCGGGCGGAAAAATGACCAAAAGAAAATTTAAGCTTGCGTATAAAAAACTAGAGAGTATGAGGAACCCGACACTGGCCTTGAAATATGTTTAGCTCTCTTAATTCAAAAGTTATGACGATTTTAAATTTTGTAATTTTTTCGCATTTTCGATCGGAATGATCCAGCGCGCCAGGTGCGCCGGTTTTTTTGCGGGGCAGTGTACACAGAAACAAATGGACAATTTACTCGCTTAAACCTAACCTCAAAATTCCCCATGGTGGTTACGCAGGTTACCTATTAAACCGCCGCTCTAGATAAATGTATAGCTCGTTGATTTTAACCCTCTAAGGACCAGGTTAATTAAAAAGACGCCAATCTTCCGTTTAATTAGGGAACGTAGTTAACTGTTCGTACGCGGGGGAGTTGAAATTGCATATACGACGCATTGAAGGCTCCGTGTCTCGTAAGTGTTTTCATCGCTAATCGCATTTATCCGGAATAAAGACTGAATCAATATGAAACAGACTAGAGGAGAAAAACGAGTATAATCTGGCTTGGTCCATAAAGGGTTAAAGCTTCTTTCTTTTCATCAACTGCGTGAAGTAGGTATAAGTAAGCACATGTACTTTAAGTTTTTTTTCTGTTCTATTCTTTTGTGTAGCTTCACTCGCCCATTTTTTCTGGGGATCCTTTTGTCTTACTTCAAAGAGGGTTCAGCGACAAGTTTAGAGGAAGCAATGGTCAGCGCTGGACTGATGATTTTAGTGACCGGTGTATCCACTTTGATTACTAATCACTACACGTACCACTGTCAACATTTGGGTCAAAGAGCATGCGCCGCAACAATTTCTTTGATCTATAGAAAGGTAAGTTTGAATTTCAAAAGAAGAAACACACTTTACATTAAAATAAAAGAGCAATGGGGCTGTTGCACACTTTTACTACAAGCGATTAAACAGTCGATTCTGGTGAAAAAACCTCCAAAAATAACGATGGCAGCACTGAAAACTTCCGAAATCCCCTCCTAAACTCAATAAACGCTTTTATTTGCGCGAGCGTAATGGTGGCTTAGCGCAGTAATAATGGGAGATTCCCTTCTGACAAGACTTTAACTCCATCATTAAGTGACCAATAAGAGATGACTTTTAATTGACACCGGCGTCACTAGATGTCATGGTACCATTCATCGGATGTGGATCACTACTCTGATAACTAATTACTCTGTGAATCACCCTTGTTGGCATAGAGACTAGAGAGAGTGACGAAATTAAGATGGGAATCTCTCATTATTACTGCCCTATGCCACCATTACACTCGCTCAAAGAAAAGCGTTTATTGAGTTTAGGAGTGGGTTTCGGAAGTTTTTGGTGCTATCATTGTTATTTTGAGAAGTTTTTACACCACAATCGACTATATTAAATAGCTTATAGTAAACGTTTGCAACAGCCCCATTTGTATATTTTATGTCAGTCATCAGCACTGCGTCCAACACCGAACTACCTCATCGATTCGCCATTCACTTGAGTAATTTCTTATATTAGTGGTGAAACGTGCAATTTTGCAACGTTGTACTTGCTGCATTGAAACCCGCGAAAAAAATCGAACTGTCTGGGGATCGGCGATGACCATAGTATTCGACCTTTTCAATGGATTCGAATGGACGCACCTTGGCAAAAATGACCCATACAGGTCCAATACAATTCCAATTCCGATACGATTCCATAAAGGTACAGAGTATGTATATGTTTGGATCTACATGAATATGGTCCCGTTTTATAATCATTGTTTTCAGCCTTTAACCCAGTGGCGTAGCGTGCAATTTGGCAACGTTGTAGTGTGTCCATTTAAACCCATAAAAAAGTCGAATCCGAAGGTGTTCACCGAACACCCAATCGTTCGATCTTTTTCATGGGTTCAGATGGAAAAACTGCAACGTTGCCAAATTGCACGCTACGCCACTGCTTTAACCCGATAAAGTTGTTGCATATTTCAGTGGGCTGGTTGAGAATAATTGTTTCTGCACACATTCATATCTATATGCCTTTAATTTTTGTTTGTTTGTTTTTTGGTTTTTTTTGTTTTTGTTTTTTTGTTTTTTTTTTTTGTTTTTTTTTTGTTTTTGTTTTTTTTTATCGATTGATAACAAAGGCCGAAAGGCGGATCCAGCAATCTTGCAACTGTACACTACTCCCATTTGATTGCATGAGAAACAATCGATTAGTAAAAGAGCCATGGCCACCTGAATAATCGATTGTTTCTCATACGTTCAAATGGGATGAATTCATGGTTGCCAAATTGCTAGGTCCGCCCAAGATTGATAAAGGGACCGTTATGCCCCAAAACGTCTCGATTTCTCATTGTGTGTTTTTAGCCTTGTTTCCCAAATTTTAAAGTTTATTTTATAGACTGCATCAGCACAGAATAATACAATCAGAACGGAAACTCTTTCGGATTTTGAAGCAAACTCATTCCGGGTCCGTCATGTTGGGATATAGGATGTTTACATCTGGATTCACCCGCGAAAAAAAAAAAAAAAAAAAAATAGAGGACATGATCCGCGAAATTTTCATTCTGAAATGCCAGTAGAATGAAAATTAGGCCGGAAACTAAGATTTATTTCCAGAATTAACAGAAATAAATATGAGTTGCGACACAAATCAACCCTGTCCGCCATGTTGGGATACAGGACCACAGCGTTGCCTTTTGGTGCCGTTAAATTCCAAACTTGCTTCCATTGGCTTTTATGGGAGTTTCCGTTCTGATTGAATTATTCTGTGGTATTAGGCTATTAAATCTTGTCTCATTTACATTCATAAGTAGAGCTCGTTGACAATTTCTTCGTTCCAGTGTTTAAGAGTGGATCGAAGTGTTCTTGGAATGACTGCCCCGGGCCAAATAATCAATTTAGTGTCAAATGATGTGAGCCGTTTTGACTTGGTCACAGTTACGTTTTCCTTCATGTGGTCAGCACCGATTGCCAGCATTATCGTTGGGTATTTCCTGTTCTCGTTGGTTGGTTTCGCAGCGTTTGTAGGAATGACTGTGATTTTCATCGTATTACCCATACAATGTACGTATTTCCGACTTCAAAATAACCTGCTTAATACACATACCTACCGATAATTTACTGAAGGCTCTGCTAATATTGGATGTTTTGCAAAAAGTTCAGCAGTCAAATGAAATCAAAGACCATGTTTCGGCTTTTTTTTTTCTTTTTTCAAAAACATGTGAAACTACTGACGAATATTTAGGACCAAAAAATGCACGAGTCTATTCATACTGCCCCCAGTGTTCCATCACACCATCACTTTCAGCAAATTTTGTGCTGCAAAAAGAGGCATTTTAAGCGATAAAATTAGAGGCCCCACAGGACATTCAATGGGTATGTTGCGTACTTTTGCTACATCAATATAACTCATTATTTCTAGCGTAAAATTCGACGAAAATAACGATGCGCACATTAAAAACTTTCAAAATCCACTCATTAAGTCAGAAAATACCTTCCATTTCAAACAACCCGCGCTACACTAGACACTAAATCACCAACTTATAACCACATAGATGGAACCATCTCGTTTATGTAAACATGAACAGAACTTACAAACATTGGAATGTTTCGTTTAGATGCGTACATTTCTTATATTATTTTGTAATCTTTGATACACCGAAAAGACCAGACAGCGAATGCAGCCAATATTTAATGCATTTAGAAAGGAATTCCATCATTTTGTAGTTACGATGTTGTTTACTTATGCACGGTGGTTCCGTCTATGTTGCAGTATACCGGCGCAAATAGTGTCTAGTGGAGCAGCGCGGGCTGTTTGAAATTGAAGTGATTTCCTGAGTTAATGAGTGGATTTTGAACGTTTTTAATGTGCGCATCGTTATTTTCGCCGAATTTTACCTAAGAATCAAGGTTCTATATTGCTGTAGCAAAAGTATACAACAGACCCATTCAACGATATAGAATCTCCTGACTGCCCAAAATGTTCTATCACACCATCACTTAGAGCAAATTTTGTGCTGCAAAAGGAGGCATTTTGTGCAATGGGAGGTCCCACAGGACATTCAATTCAATGATATAGAATCTCCTGAGTTTTTCATAACTCCAGCATACTTCAAAAAATATCCAATATCAATCATCAAGAGGCCGATTACGAACGATCGAGTCGACTTGGACAAATCGAATCGACTCAATATCCGTATCGGCCAGTAGGTGGTTCCCAAATGAATTGATCGACTTAGAATCGAACTGATTGTGAGTCGATTTACAATTAAATAAATCGAATGGGTCTGTTGCAAACTTTTGCTACAACGATAAAGAGTGTTTCCTCGTACGTAGAATCGCCCGAAAAGTCCATTGGTGGCATCAGAAAATCATGAAATGCGATAATGAACTCACAAGAGACGTTTAATGAAATGCAAGATGGCGGTAAAATATCGAGCAATCTGTATGCATGCACCTTTAACATCCAAGCATTGCCAACGTTGACACACAGCATTAGAGGTTATGTGTTTATTTACGTTGTGATTGGGTGTGATCGATATTGTGAGGTTGGCTATCCTTAGATGTTCGTGGTGCATGCATACAGGTTGCTCGATATTTTACCGCCATCTTGGATTTCATTAAACGTCTCTCGTGAGTTTCATCCTGCATTTTATGACTTTCTGCTGCCACCAATGGATTTTTCACACGATTTTACATGAGATTGTACACTCTATAGCGCTGTGGCAAAAGTTTGCAACAGACCCATTGGCTTTCCCCCGTAATACGCAATGTATCTAAGTCGATCCGATTCGCTATGTCGACTCGATCGTTCGTGATCGGCTTCCAGGCCATTTCTCATGAGATGTCGGACCTCTTCAGCGGTGACGTTGAAGAATGAGATTGCTGAGAGTCAGTTAAAATAGTCCAAGTGTACTCACGCCCAAAAAGAGTGCCGAGTACTTCGAATCACTCAAGTTGGGTGGGTTCGAGTGGTAAAGGAGGGTAAGAACATTGAATAGTGTTGCAAAATGTACTCCTTTGGGCCGTTTATTTTCCAGAAGAATCATTGTAGAATCAGTGGCGTAGCGTGCAATTTGGCAACGTTGCAGTCCGTCCATTTAAAGCCATGTAAAAGGTCAAATGCGAAGGTATTCACCAAACACCCTACTGTTCGATCTTTAGCATGCCTTTAAATGGACGAACTGCAACGTTGCCAAATTGCACGCCACGCCACTGTGTAGAATATACATCAAATGAACACAGTCTTGCCAGATGTGCGCCTTTGACCCGTATATTTACCATAATAATTAATATAAAATAAACGGATTTTAACCTCAAATCTGGCAACATAGCTTTGACAAAGTGTTGCCAGATGTACGCCTTTGGGCCGCATGTGTTCCATAAGAATTAATGTAAAATACAATTCCGGATTTTAAACTTAAATCTGGCAACGCAGCTTCGACACGGTGTTGTCAGATATACGCTTTCCGGCTGTATATTATCCGTGAGTCTCAATGTAAAATATACGGATTTAAACCTCAAATCTGGCAACATTGGGAATGAAACTCGCGGTTTTCTGCCTCCACGAAGGAAGATGAAAGTTGCCCATTGAAGACTCCCATAGCACTGACTTGACGGATCAGCAAGCCCCTCAACTCTCCAATCGCGCAGTAACGATTCACACTTGATAAAAGATTAAACTGTAGACTGGAGCACGATGAACTTAATCTTATTATTAAAGAGTATACAGACACACACATCTGTATACATAGCTATCTCTCACATTGAGTTTTTTTTTAATAGGTACCATAATCCAACATTCACTTAACCAATCTTTACTTTTCATACATCAAAATTTTCCTCCCGATATCCGGTGCCTACAGAGGAAATAGGCCTTTTGCACACTTTTGCTAAAGAGGGCTATAATGGTTGGTTTCGAAATAGAAACCTCCAAAAATAACAAAGGGGTAGCTCTGAAAACTAACAAAATCCACTCCTACACTCAAAATATGTTTTTAAAAGCGCAACCGTAATGTCGGTGTAGGGAACTATAACGATTAGTCTAGGGCCCGAAAATCGACTTTGGGGTACACTTTTTATACTTTCAGGGCGTGTTCTGGGTCACATGGGACACCCTTTTTTGCTCATAGGAGCTCCCAAAAAATCCGGCCGCACCTTCATATCCGCCATTTTGTATTTTTTTTTAGTTTTCCGAGGTACATTCAAAAAATCACCTTAATGCAGAGAACGGCCGCTTCTAGGAAAAAATGTCTAAGGAGAAAAGTTGTTTAAAATCAATTTTTACATCCCGTAAGTTCGCTATAAAACCCCATATTGTCTGTTTAAGTGGGAAAAAAACGCAAAAACATGAAAAAAAAAGTCAAAATTTTCCTCTCTAAGTTTTGAGGCAAAAATTGTCAACCAGCATAGCTGACGCCAAAAAGGTGCTAATTTTTTTCAGCTCGGTAGAAATCATCCCAACATACTACCAAAGCACCCTACGTCCCTAATCGCTTCAGGGCTCAGCCCCTTTCCCGGCCTTAGCACTCGGACTTGGCCTATATCTGAAAACTCGAAAATCTCCAAATTCGCGCAATATACGAATACCTCTGAAATATAGCAAAATATCGAGAATACAATCCCGAATGAAGCCTCATTTTGTGTTTCCTGAGTCGCAACACTCAAGGATATCATCTGAAGGACGTAAAAGTATACCCGTAATGGTGTTTTCCTTTACATTTTGGCTGAAATAGCCTGAACTGGCTGCTATGAGAAACGCGTTCAGCAGGATGAGCCAGACCACCCGTATCAGCCGATTTTGGCGATGAAGGACTGAACTTCCAACTTTGAGATAGGTAAGTCAGGAGGGTAAATACACCCGAAAAATCAGAATTTCGTATTTTCAATAGCTCCCGAGGTCTCCCTAAGGGGGTTTCGGGGAACGGGGAGGGGCGGGGGGCCGGAGGGGGTTCAAAAACAAAAACTCTGATTTTACAAGCTTTTACTGGCTCTCTAATGGCAAATACAACGTCAAATTTGTCATTTCCTCAATATTTTAGTGAAACGTGTAAGGAAAAAAAACCAATTTTCTCCGATTTAGGCCGTAGAAGGGGGACTCCCGTGCTAAAAACCCCCGCAAGTATTCAAAACCACAACAACGTAAATTCGTTGTAGAAACTCGGGAAAAATTGCATTTCCAGGTTTTCGACGACGACGAACTCGAATATTTGGGTCTCAAAGAGCCCCTGCTGATGTAGGGGCCTTTTGGGTACGTAAGGGGGGGCGACGTGACCCCCAATCGCACGTGTTTCAACTAAACCTCATCGTAGAATTCGGGAAAAATTCTTTTCCCCGGTCTCTGACGACGGAAAACTCGGATCTCTCGGTTTCAAACGGCTATTAGGGACATTTCAAGGCCGTTCATGGGGATGGGGGGGGGGGGGGGGTCCAGTCTTGTCCAGAGACAATAATAATAGGACCAAGCACATAGTCCGTTTTTTAAATAGAAGCTTGAGTTGACTTTTTCCCCTACGATTTTTACCCTCACTCTCGTACCTGTGAGACTCGAGACCTCCCCCATTGGTCGGGGATTCCGTCCGTCTCAATGGACTGTCCTTTGAATACTGACTGTGCATTGTGATGGACGGAATCCCCGAATGATGGGGCAGGTCTCGAGTAATCACAGGTACGAGAGTGAGGGTAAAACTCGTGGGGGAAAAGAGTCGAGCTAAAGCTTCTTTTTAAAATGTAACGGACTATAGCCGTGCGCGGGGTGGGTAACTTTTTTTCGGGACTCAACAGGAATTATCACAAGGAGCATGAAGGAGCCCCATCTATTATGGACCATACTTTGATGATGATGCAATTTCGGTGCTGGGGTTTTCTTTAAGAAAAAGTCTCAACGAATTTTTTATCAGTCAACGTATGGTATGGTTGTGGTGTTCTATTGAGCCCCCAAAAAAAAAAAAATTGCCGCCGCGTACAAAAATGGGAAAGATAGATAGCGCAAGTGCGTGGTCTAGCTATTATACAAAAAACAGGGGTTTCAGACCCCCCGGCCACTATGTTTTTAGCAAAAACAGCGCAAAAAACGGAAATTCTGACGGGACTTTTCCAATGTATGTCGTCCCCAAGAATTCTGGGAAAATATTGCCGTCCCCGAAAAACGGCCATTGAAGGCCTATTTAAGCCCAAAAAAGGGGCCAAATTGCTGTTTCTCGATGTTTTCTGAGGGACGGGGTTATTTTATTTTAGCAATGGAGTTAACACATAAAAATAAACATTTAGGGTTCGGGGAAATTTTTTTTCAAAAAATGCCCCCTTCTCAAATAAGGTACTTTAAAAAAAAATGGGGGCCATTTTGAATTGCTCGCTGTGACCGTAAAAATGGTCGGATTTAAAAAAACTAAAAATTTTCTGAGCCAGCAGATTAAGAGCTTTCTTTTGATGTATCGCAACCCTTTTTTCTGCGAAAAGAAATTAGGGGGCCCCCCCCCCCAATTTTTGGGGGTTTGAGGCCTCTACGAAAAAAATTTCAAATGGCAAGGTATAGGTTGTGGTACATCATTCGAAAAGGGCTTGAGAAGACGAAGAACATTTTTAAACCCGAACTCAAACCGATAATTTCAACGAGAGTTACAGCGTGGCCTCTTCCCCTTTTCTTGCAGCTTGGAAGGGGGGGGGGGGGGTGGGGCCTCTGTGAGTAAAAAAGAAAATGGCCGGATACAAGATTTTACATTATTCGAAAGTCCTTGAAAATACGAAGAAAATGGTCCAAACCGAGTCTCAATTTTATAACTTCAGCAAGAGTTATAGCCATTACCATTCAAAGATTTGCAGTATATTTTTTTCATTCGCTAGATTTTGTAAGTAGTCGTGGTTGTTTTCTATGGCCTCCTCGATGTATCCTCCCATTGCATCAGTCATCAAAATATGGTCCATAAGGATGGGGCTCCTTCATGCTCCCCGTGATAATTCCTGTTGAGTCCCCAAAAAAAGTTACCCACCGCGCGCACGGCTAGTGCTTGGTCTCTATTATTATTGTCTTGGACAAGACTGGACCCCCCCCCCCCCCCCATCCCCATGAACGGCCTTGAAATGTCCCTAAAAGCCGTTTGAAAACCCAGAGATCCGAGTTTTCCGTCGTCAGAGACCGGGAATAGAATGTTTTCCCGAGATTCTACGATGAGGTTTAGTTGAAAAACGTGCGATTGGGGATCACGTCGCCCCCCCCCCTTACGTACCCAAACGGCCCCTACATCAGCAGGTGCTCTTTGAGACCCAAATATTCGAGTTCGTCGTCGTCGAAAACCTGGAAATGCAATTTTTCCCGAGTTTCTACAACGAATTTTCGTTTTTGTGGTTTTGAATACTTGCGGGGGTTTTTTGCACGGGAGTCCCCTTCTACGGCCTAAATCGGAGAAAATTGGTTTTTTTTTTCCCTTTCACGTTTTACTAAAATATTGAGGAAATGACAAATTTGACGTTGTATTTGCCATTTGAGAGCCCGTAAAAGCTTGTAAAATCAGAGTTTTTGTTTTTGAACCCCCTCCGGCCCCCCGCCCCCCCCCGTTCCCCGAAACCCCCCTTTGGGAGACCTCGGGAGCTATTGAAAAAACGAAATTCTGATTTTTCGGGGGTATTTACCCTCCTGACTTACCTATCTCAAAGTTTGGGAAGTTCAGTCCTTCATCGCCAAAATCGGCTGATACGGGTGGTCTGGCTCATCCTGCTGAACGCGTTTCTCATAGCAGCCAGTTCAGGCTATTTCAGCCAAAATGTAAAGGAAAACACCATTACGGGTATACTTTTACGTCCTTCAGATGATATCCTTGAGTGTTGCGACTCAGGAAACACAAAATGAGGCTTCATTCGGGATTGTATTCTCGATATTTTGCTATATTTCAGAGGTATTCGTATATTGCGCGAATTTGGAGATTTTCGAGTTTTCAGATATAGGCCAAGTCCGAGTGCTAAGGCCGGGAAAGGGGCTGAGCCCTGAAGCGA
Organism: Trialeurodes vaporariorum; assembly: GCA_011764245.1. Taxonomy (NCBI): domain Eukaryota; kingdom Metazoa; phylum Arthropoda; class Insecta; order Hemiptera; family Aleyrodidae; genus Trialeurodes; species Trialeurodes vaporariorum. Next base: position 10,656,902 of record VMOF01000002.1, on the reverse strand, counting down.
TTAGGGACGTAGGGTGCTTTGGTAGTATGTTGGGATGATTTCTACCGAGCTGAAAAAAATTAGCACCTTTTTGGCGTCAGCTATGCTGGTTGACAATTTTTGCCTCAAAACTTAGAGAGGAAAATTTTGACTTTTTTTTTCATGTTTTTGCGTTTTTTTCCCACTTAAACAGACAATATGGGGTTTTATAGCGAACTTACGGGATGTAAAAATTGATTTTAAACAACTTTTCTCCTTAGACATTTTTTCCTAGAAGCGGCCGTTCTCTGCATTAAGGTGATTTTTTGAATGTACCTCGGAAAACTAAAAAAAAATACAAAATGGCGGATATGAAGGTGCGGCCGGATTTTTTGGGAGCTCCTATGAGCAAAAAAGGGTGTCCCATGTGACCCAGAACACGCCCTGAAAGTATAAAAAGTGTACCCCAAAGTCGATTTTCGGGCCCTAGACTAGATGGATGGTTCCCATCGAATAATATTGTCACTCTGTCAAAAAATTGCCAATAAGAGACAACTGTTCTTTGGCACCTGTGTCACTAGGTGTCTTGGCACCAGTGGCGGATTGTGCTATTTGGCAACAATGTCAACGCTCCATTTGAATCCTTGCTCAACAATCGATTGTTGGTGAAGCGCTGCTTCACTATCGAATCGATTGTTTTACATAGAATCATCATATGGAGGTAAAACATGATTGCCAAACTGCGCGAGTCGCCACTCCTTGGCACCATTAATCGGCTATTATACAGGGTGTTGAAAAACTGTTCCCGAATATTTCAGGGGCGGATTTTACAGGTCAAAATAAGACTTTTTTCATATAAACATGGGTCCTAAATTGCAGTCTTTTTGAGTTACAGTGTTGCAAAGTTTCCGAAAAACAAATTGAAAAACTGTCATAACTCCCTCTTGAATTTTTCTGAATGCTCGTAAATAGGTACTCTGGTGTAGTTCTAGGCGTTCTTGCCGATTTTAGCCGTGAAAATGCTGTATGCAAGAATTTAAGGGGGGTTATGGGGGTTTTTCTTGATTTTTTTCACTTTTTTTGGCCAAATTATGTGAAAACATGCTTTCGGATTCATTGAACCCAAAAACGATTAGCATCACTCAAAAGGCCGTAAAAAAATATGCAGTTTTAGGCGTTACAAGTTTTTCCAATTCGTAAACCATTTCCGAGAAAATCGTCCCTGAAGTTGCAGAGGTCGGCCAATAATCGCCTTTTCTTTGATTCTGTCAATTTCTGGCCGACTTCTCCAACTTCAGGGACGATTTTCTCGGAAATGGTTTACGAATTGGAAAAACTTGTAAGGACTAAAAATGCATCTTTTTTTACGACCTTTTGAGTAATGCTAATCGTTTTTGGGTTCAACGAATCCGAAAGCATGTTTTCACATAATTTGGCCAAAAAAAGTGAGAAAAATCAAGAAAAACCCCCATAACCCCCTCAAATTCTTGCATACAGCATTTTCACGGCCAAAATCGGCAAGAAAGCCTAAAACTACACCAGAGTACCTATTTACGAGCATTAAGAAAAGTTCACGAGGGAGTTATGACAATTTTTCAATTTGTTTTCCGGAAACTTTGCAACTCTGTAACTCGAAAAGACTGCAATTTAGGACCCATGTTTATATGAAAAAAAAATCTTATTTTGACCTGTAAAATCCGCCCCTGAAATATTCGGGAACAGTTTTTCAACACCCTGTAATCACTCCTATGGTTGCTAATTACTCTGTAAATATTTCTTGACAGCATGGAATTGAGTGACAAAATACGTTGGGAATCTCCCATTAATTATTAGTGCCCAAAACCATCAATACGAGCGTGCGTTTGAGAGCATTTCATGAAATTAGGAGTTGATTTCGTAAAATTCTAGAGCTCCCATCGTTGTAATTGGTGGTTTTCACATGTGAATCGACCCTAAATGCGCATGTACAAGTGTGCGACAGTCCCATTATACATATGCTGCCTTCGTTGCAGTGAGAAAATTTTTGCAGCAAGTGATAAAATTCACGATGATTTTTTTAAAATTTCAGCCTACTCTGGAAAACTAACCTCAAAATTTCGATATCAAATTGCACTAAGAACTGATGAGAGGGTACGTTTAATGGACGAAGTGATCGCTGGCGTGCACGTCATTAAAATGTATGCATGGGAAAAACCTTTCTCAACCTTACTTGAGCACGCAAGAAGGTAAAACTAATTTTCTAGATTTCTCACTACTCTCATCTCACATGGGCGGATACAGGGAATTGTCTTTCTCTCTCTCTCTCTCTTCCCATTTCAAAACGTTCGTTAGAAAAGGACAAAAGAGGGGGCCAAAGTCACGTGATGGCCCCCTCTGCTGTCCTTTTCTAACTCATCATAAGTTCAAATGGAGGGAGAGAGAGAAAGACAATTCCCTCTATCCGCCCATGTCATCTCATGTCTCATACATCGAGGTCGGACCCTTACCCTTGTACCAACTGATTCGATAATACGCGAATCTTGATAAGTAATAAAGAGTTGCGTAATTGCAAAGATACTGAGGGAATGTGATAAAATTACCGCATGTGCTACCAACGAATTAAAGATTGTCGCGAGATTTCCACGAGCTAAGTTTTCCCTTGAAACTTGAAAAATTTGTTTGAGCCCCCCAAATACCTTCCAAAGGACTGTCGGGGGCTTCATATCTGACTTACTTGTTTCAAATCATTTGGTTCAGTATAGTTTTCGAGAGTAACGTCCTATCCGGGTGTTCTGGCACACCCTGTACAGTATTTCCATCGAGGGAATCTAAAAAACCACCGCCGCAGTTATGCGTGTTAGTGTAGGACTGATCGGCAACGGCTCTCCCCAGTAGCGCACCGAGAGTTTCTTCATCTCTCTCTTTTCTCCATTAAGAAACGTATGTTAGACAAGGATGGACAAGGGGATAAAACCCCCTCCTTCTGTCCTTTTCCTACTTATACATTCAAATGGGAAATGAGAGAGATGGAAGATATCCTGGTTGCGCCAGTGGCTCTCCCACCCCACCCCACCCGCACTGGCCCCTCGCCTGCAAGGTGTGGGGAGTATGAAGAGTGGCCGAACTAGAATCTTGAAGGCGAAACTTAGCTTGCGAAAATCTCACGAAAGTCTGTAATTCGTCGATAGTACAGTCACGGATATAAAAAATATCAGACGACTCTCCTAGAGGTAAGCTACCTGCAATCCATATATTTCAATGCATTAAAGCATTTGCAAGGTGGTCTACCAAAGCCAAAATATAAGGAGTCGTTTGACATTATTTTATTATCCCTGTCTGTGCCCGGACTTACTCAAAAAGAGGCAGTATTGTAATGCGGGGGGGGCGGTCACGGCGCACTTGAATTAGTCTACAATTTCGAAATTTTGGTCTACGTAGATTCCATTCCTTTTTCTTATATGAACAAAGTTTGTGGTGTTACGAATCAAAAAAGGGGATCATAATGGAGCTGTTGCGATCTTTAGCTACATGCTTATCAATAGTTGATTCGTATATAAAACCCTGCAAGAATTACGATAGGCTCACTAAAAAGTTACGAGAGCCATTCCCAAACTCATAAAATGCTTCCAAACGCGAGATCGTAATAGTGGTCATAGTGCGGTGCTAGCCGCATTTTACATTGGGTTTAACTATATCATTAAGCTCCATCCTTACAAGGTGTTCTCGCGGCACCACACAAGAAGACGAAGAAGCAGCATACCATTGCCAAAGAATTTAGGCGACTATCACCGCCATTACGAACTTGTGTTTGAAAGCATTTTATGAGTTCGGGAGTGGATTTCGGGATTTTCAAGTGAGCTTATTTTTATTTTTGCAGGGTTTAACATCCACATGACTATTAATAAGCCAGTAGCAAAAGTTTGCAACATCTCTATTGGGTTGGATGGTCTTTCTAAGCGTAAGATGCACAAGTTGTAGCCAAACCTAGTATATTTTATCAGCACTTCGAGCCGTCAAACTATCTTCCAAGTTTTTGAAAATGCTTGATGCAGAGGATTTTAAGTCAAACTAAACTTTCAGATTAATACGTATATTACCACATTACCAGTATACAATCCTTACAATTTTTTTCTTATACTCTTCAGGGTGGAGGTAAACGTTTTACGAAAAACATCTTATCTACGAGGCATATACATGACATTCAATGTATTTACAACCAGAGCAGCAATGTTTGCAACATTAACTTCTTATGTGCTCCTGGGTGGAGTTCCGTCACCTGATGTGGTAAGAATTAACGTAAAATTATAACTGATACAACTTTCGCACCTTATCACCACCACGCGAAAAAGCATGCCCCCCCCCCCCTTGTTTTCAACTTTCAGCTCACTTACAGTTCTCTTCTTTTTCAGCAGTTCTCTTCTTTTTCAACCGTACTAAGCATGAATCCATACTCCTATTCCCTAGCACCACACCTTGGTTTTTAAAAAAAATTCTTAAACTACAAACAAATCCTATTTAAATAAGTTTGTGAGATCAAGAGGAAATACTATAAGGACATCCAGGCATCTTCAAGATGGTTTGCAAAGAACTTATAGACATATTCCTGGAAAACAAGAAAACACGTTTTCACAACATTTCAACCTCCCCCCCCCCCGAACCAGTTTTCCATGCTCCCTGATAACCACGTTACAAATAGTTTCTTAAGAACCATTACAAAAAAAAAAAAAAAAAAAAAAAAAAAAAAAAAAATCATTTCATTTCCCATTTAAAAAAAAAAGAAAAATTGTTGCAGGGTTAAATTACTTACTACAACAAAGAATACTTCAATCAAAACGGAAACTCCCACGAGAGCCAATGGTAGAGGTAGTTTCAGAAGTGTAAGCGGACCTAGACCGATAATCTTTGGAATTTGTCAACATTATTTCTGATATTACTCGACAAAAATGAATGAAAATGAAATTGAGCGTTAACTTTACAATTAGGAACACTTTTAAAGCCAAATAATAAAGTCAGAGGCAAGTTCAGTTTTGATTTGAAGGAATTAAAGTTGAAAATTCGGAAAAGATTGTGGTTTAGGTGCGCCTACACTTCTGAAACGAGCTCTAACGCGTTTTGAACTAAACCAGAAACAGGAAACCGTTTTCATTCACTTTCCAGAAAAGCGGACGTGTTTTTCGAGGTTATATTTTTCATCGTGATGACGAATATCCAATCACAGTTCGGTTGGCCTGCCGGTAATAATAGGACATACTCACTTTTCAACGAGGCGCATTCAAAGATACCCGAAGTAAAATTTGTTTTCAAAATGAATGAAAGTTTCCGTTCTGATGGCAGTATCCTGTGGTAGAACTAAGCATTTCAAACCTTTCAAATTCTTTCATTCAATTTATCCTTTCCTAAATATTCACGTTAAACCAATTAGGAGCGAGGAATTCAAATACAGGGGCAGAAGTGCAACTCAGTCTAGCAGACTCTGCTGACTCTTCTTTGGATTAGCAACCTTAGCATCCTTATTCTGGCACGCTGAGTCATTCCCAAGAGAGTCAATGTCAAAGTTTATCTCACATAGGAGTGGAACTTCGCCTCAATCTCTTTCCCTCTTAATTTTATTAGTTTATGACACCAGGGTCCCATAATCAGCTGTATGTTCGAGTGGTTATGATTTCATTTGTTGGTGGATTAAGCGGGTGAAATTGAGATATATTTAATTGCAAATAAATTAAGTGCGATGTTATGATTGTTCTTAAACACTGAACAAATCGTGAAACTCTCGGATACTCTCTTCGAGTTCATACTTAGTGTTTTATAATTGACAACAGCCTTTTACAAAGCTGTCAAATTTATGTCTTCTCCCACACAATTAGTAATTACCTACTTCACTTGTAACTATTTTTAGGTGTTTACCCAGTACCCACTTGGTTATTTATTTCTGATGTTTTAATCTATAGAAAAAAGAAGAAACAAATGAATCGATCAAACGTTGGGTTTCGTTCTAGTAATAAGGTATCACAAAATTGGATTCTGAAATTATCGATATTGCTTCATGACAAGTTGTAATAATGCTTGTACAAAATTGAAAGGACGACTTTAGATTATTTTCTTGAGAAAAAGAAAATCAAGAGCACCTCTTGGATTTCGACCCTGCTGCATAAATAATTCAAACTTTGGTTCCGATTGATTGTTGATTGTTTTGTTCCGACGTTTAATTCTTTTGTATACATGTTTCAGGCTCAGCAGTGTTCCTCTCTCCTAATTACATGATTAACATACTATCCCTTTAATGCTTGACTATCCTTTTCACGCTCTTCATTCTCAAAACTTTTTTTTTCTCCTTTTCCTAGGTCTTTCTTTTGAGCTTCATTGCCACATTTTTCCGTTTACATCCTTTTAATATCTAATTTTGGAGGTACAAACTTCTTATTGATTTGATATAAATCACGAATTGGGGTGATAGGTCATCATGTCCAAAATCAAAAATGTCCAACAACTAAAAATGTCAAACAACTAAAAATTTCCAACAACTAAGAATGTCCAATACCAAAAATATCCAATTTAAAAGAAGGGCTGGTATGAAAAATATCCCATATTAAAAGTAGTCCTGTTTCAAAAATGTTTAAACTGAACGAAAAGTCCAATGTATAAAAATTTTCCGTTGGAAATGAAATAACCTGAAACAAAATGTTTACCATTATTTTTCTGACATCGTCTCGCCGTTCCATTGCGTTATACTTGATGTATCTAAAGGATGTTGCATTTAATTTCACAGATTTAATTGGAATAAAAAAAACTTGTTCATAGGCTCGGACATATTTAATGCTGTACTATTTGTATTTTTGGACATTTCTCATACCAGATCGTTTTTAATTGGACTTCTTTGGATATTGGACATTTTTGTTAGTGAACAACTTTTTTGGACATTATGACCTATCATCGGGATTGCAGGGGTCGAAAAAAAATAGTACAATTAAAGAATGACACCATTTGAGCCTTCCCCTTTCTGCATTCTGCTTCAATTCTCTAATAGTTTTATTTTCATACTGTTTTTTGTTCCCATCATTTAAATTATACATCAATCAGGAGGGAGGAATTAAAATGCAGTGGCAGGACTGCCACCCGCCTAGCTAACTCCTCGTTTGGGTTGGCATCCCTGCTGCGGCACGCCGAGTCGTACCCAGGTCAGTCATCGTTTGTCTCGCATAGGAATAACACTCAATAAGTGATATCAGTTGAGCCAAAACCCAAGAAGGGCCTTTTGGACCCGATTTTGGTCGAGTTTCAGTCACTATTTAGTCGCAGGTCGGGGTCGAAGTGGTGTCTCAATCGCCAAAAAGAAAATTCGCCTTTTGTTTCATTAAATTTCCTCTAAAGAAAATGTTTAATTTGAAAAAAGGTTTGTGCTCCTCCTCTCCCTCGTTCAGTGCTGATTCGAGGGTAACATGTTGGTAAACATTTGTCGAAGTCGTACAATACTTTTAACAGATCCAAGAAGTCAACAGATAGTTACAAGACAAATGCTAAAAACGTCTTTTAAAACAAATCCAATAGATGAACAGAATGTCCTTTAAGTTAACCGATGTTCCTTAGAGCTGTTAGAGATTTCAAAAAAAGGCCACCGCAACTTTAGGTGTTTGATGGAGAGCCGACAGTATACATTCCAAATAAAAAATTACAAATATTTTGGGTGGAACAGAGGAAAAGGTCAGATTGCGCCGAATTGGAAGGTTGCAATGTTTATAAATAAGTAAATTTCCAGACACCAAAATATTATGCAGGAAGAAGTTTCTTCCACTCCATATCCACAATAATACTAGATTATGGTAACTCCATTTTCGTTTTTTCTAACCTCCTTTGCTTTTTTTTATTCTTCTTCAAACATATAGTGTACAGTGAACATTATTCAATTTGATCATAAATTGTGGTCCTGCAGCAAATAATAAGCGATACGTCTCTTAAAGCTGACAAAGATCCCAAATCTTCTATTAAAGCTGACAAATATCCCAAGTCTATCTGCTATTGCCTTTTCCTCTGTTCACTTGACTATTACAAGTACTTCAAAGATAAGAAGATCTAAAATACTGTTGCGAGCGATAACCTTGGAATAATATTAAATTCAAAACTAAGTGATCTTTCAGTAATCAAAGCTTTTTTTAACAGTAGACCAAAAACTTGAACATTATCTTAGGTGGTGACCTTGCAATAATTTCTTAGTTGAAACTGGTGATTTGGATCCAATAAAAGCAATTGGCAGGGGCGCATGACGTTATCTCAAGTTGTCGATTGTAATAAGGAGGGTCAAATCAAATAGACCGTAGAAACCTGCGTAAAACCCATGCTGAATTGATGAAATGTATGAACAGTATTAACAGTGCTTGTTACTTAGAATCTCTGAAAATACAAGAATAAAAGTGATGAAGCATCTATGAAATATTCTAACCTAGAGAGAGGAGCGCAATTTCCAAAGAGAGTGCAGCTGTCTCATCCAGATCGCCATTTGATGTCTGTCAATTTCTCATTAGTCAGGGAGAAGATAGGCACTTTGAACCTGTTTCTACAGTGCATTAACTCAATACAACCTAATACGGAACGGACACAATAATGTTGCTTTTTACGTTCCAGATGTTTGTGGTGGCGTCATACTACTCCCTCATCGCTCAAACAATGACTGGGATGTTTGTCCGTGGTTACGCTGAAATCTCAGAATTTTTAGTCTCTATAAGAAGACTTCAGGTATGACGAAGATGAATGAATGTTTACTTTCAGTAAAGTTTCAAAAATGTTTGTTACAGAGCAGTAATTTCATTGGTCTGTCCATTTAACTTAAGGTCCGCTACTTCATCAAATTATTCTAATTGATTAAAGTGGCTGAACATTTCAATGGCATAACGTGCAATATGGAAACGTTGTACTGTGTACATTTAATCCCATGGAAAATATCGAACTGTTGGGTGTTTGGTGAACACCTTCGCATTCGACCTTTTGCATGGGTTTGAATGGCCATAGCACAACGTTGCCAAATTGCACGCTACGCTGCGCCACTGGCACTTTTCCGGTGCAGTTAAGAGCTGTTACTGGTTGAGCTGAGGGTACTTTAAGGTGATTCCAGTCGAAACTGTTCCACATTTCAATCCGATTGATAGCGTCACTAGTCACTTTTGGGAAAAGTCATGTTTTTAGCATTCTAAATCGAAACCAAAGAAAAAACGCAACATACAATAATGTCTGCACCTGCGAAATTTTAATACGAATATTTTGAGTCCAAAACGAGCGAAAGAATTAAAGAATTTAAGAAAAGAAAAGAAAAGAATTTAAGAATTAAAGTCGTAAAATATAACATTCGTTGTGCCATAAGCTGAAAAAGCGTGAGTGAAGGCGAGTGACAGTATGCCTATCTGCCTTACTCGCACTCATTGAAGCGTATGAGAATTTTCGTATTTCATAATTTTTGGCTTTATTTTTAAGTATTTCAGCTTGAGACTTTCAGGTTAACTTCTTGAGCAATTTTTGAAGGTACTGACGTTCCTCAAATGCGTACTTTTGGCGTAAATTCTTCAATTTCAGCCAAAAAATGTTGACTTCTTTAGCAGCGCTAATGGCTTCATGCATCGGATTAAAATGTGAACAAGCTTCACCTGGAATCACCTCAACAGTAGCGCACCGAGAGTTTCTTCATCTCTCTCTTTTCTCCATTAAGAAACGTATGTTAGACAAGGATGGACAAAGGGATAAAACCCCCTCCTTCTGTCCTTTTCCTACTCATGCATTCAAATGGGAAATGAGAGAGATGAAAGAGATGCTGGTTGCGCCAGTGCACCTCAACAATCCAATTGGGCGGCTTACAGAAAGGGGCAGCTAGAGAAGGACGCGCCGAACCGATAAAACTTTGATAATTTCAGCTCCCTTGTTCACGATGTTATTTTGCATTCGATTAATGAAAATTTGCATAGTCTAAATTATAAAACCAGATTCTATTACAAAACTCGGCTGCCAGGCTAATTTGGAAATAAGAGAAACTTTCAGAGAAGCTTTTTAAACTTCAAAAAAAAAAAAAAAATGGTTCAATCTATCCGCGGTAAAAGAAATTGTAATAGGGCGTAAGGCAAGAGTAACAACCCCTTCCCCTAACCTCAACAACTTGACCCCCCCCCCCCTCTAAAATCAGCATCTTACAACTGCCCGCCTTTCTCTACAAATAAATTAATAACAGCTGGTTTCTTCGAACATAACAAATATCCAATTGATTGATAGAGATTGATGAAATATTGAATGTTTGAACGAAGCTCACTTTTACTGTGAGGTCTTTTTTTTAAAAAATTATTTACAAAAAGATTGAGATTATTATTAGGAGGCCAACAGTTGAGACCAAAGATAGCACGACTTTTTGCCAATTCACTTTTACTGCATGTACTCATAAAACAAAGAAGAAACAATAAAACTTATGAATTAATAATTTAACGAGGCAATTCAATTTTGTCAAATAGAAATTTCTTTTACTTGAAGAGTATCAAATGCAAGGAAAACTATGCGATGACGTGACGAAGACGGGACAGTTACACATGGAAAATGTGTCTGCTTGGTGGAGTAGGCAGTGTAACGAAACTGCCCTGAACTCCATCGATCTTTCGATTCCTGCTGGGTCACTCAACGCTATTATTGGACCTGTTGGAGCTGGCAAGGTAAGCCAACTCTTTTCTTTTAGTATTACTATAAAGAACAGTAGGTCATTAGAGCAGGTTTCGACATCAATGAGTACTAATCATAAATAAACAGTAGTGTAGCATGAAACCAGGCACTGTTGAATGTTATCCGTTAGGACCCATTAAAAAGATCAATTGATCCCAAGATTGAGTGTGCAGTGGAAAACTTCAATTTGATCTTTAGTTTAAAGAGACAAATTATAACGATGCCAGATGGCACGCTTTGCTCCTCTTTTCCAGCCTTCGTGACGCTGATGAGGCAATGGGTCTGTTGCAAACTTTTGCTACAACGATTAAGAGTGTATAATCTAATATAAAATCGCCTGAAAAGTCCATTGGTGGCACCAGAAAGTCATAAAATGCAATAATAAACTCACAAGAGCCGTTTAATGAAATCCAAGATGGCGGAGACATATCGAGCGATGTGTATGCATGCACCACGAACATCCAAGGATGGCCAACTTTGACAACCTCACTGGAGGTAGAGGTTATGTGTTTGTTTACCTTGTGATTGGTTGTGATCGATATTGTGAGGTTGGCTATCCTTGGATGTTCGTTGTGCATACATACAAATTGCTCGATATTTCTCCGCCATTTTGGATTTCATTAAACGGCTCTTGTGAGTTTATTAATGCATTTTATGACTTTCTGATACCACCAATGGACTTTTCAGGCGATTTTACAATAGATTATACTCTCTTAATCTTTGTAGCAAAAGTTTGCAACAGACCCATTTTTCACGGAGTAAGGCTGGGAAGGGGTTCTTAATTTCAAGAGTATTTACTCAAAGACCAATCAAAAACTTAAAGAACAAATGTGTGGGAATTTTATTCTCAGCGCATATATAAATAGTTTATAAATCGTTAGTTAAGGCGAATAAATGAAATACACAAAATGATGAAATTATACATATAAATTCATCCAACATTTTGAAAGGTGACTGAAATAAGTTACACGCAAATATGCCGTTTTAGATCGATCCAATTTTGGAAATTAATGAAAGATAAATCGTGTATTCAAAGCTTTCTAATTCTAGCTCGATTTCTAGCTTTCAAACTATACACACCTTACCCTCTTAAAAATGGAGGTAATTTTAGATAAAAGATTTAATCAAGAAAATGTTGTAGGATAGTCTTGTTGTGACTCCTGCTCTCGGATGATAATACAGATATGAACAACGCCTTAGTGAATATACCCAATTAAAAACTATTCCAAAGATTCAAAACTAAAATGAATTCATTCGGCAATTTTCAGAGTGCTCTTCTACAAACTATTTTGCACGAGCTACAAATTTTATCCGGCACCATGCGCGTTTACGGAACGGTATCATACTGCAGCCAGGAGCCGTGGGTATTTGCATCAAGTGTCCGCCAGAACATTTTGTTTGGGGAACCCTACAATCGTAAAAAATACGCTAAAGTTATTCGCGTGTGTATGTTGCAACGAGATTTTGATTCTTTGCCGAATGCTGATTTTACGATAGTAGGAGAACGAGGAGCTTCTTTGTCAGGAGGTCAAAAAGCTCGAGTAAATCTTGCCAGGTATGAATATAGAATTTTGGTTAAATGCGTTTCACCTGCTTTGTTTGTTTGTTTTTGTTTTTTACTTGTTTTTTTTTTTTTTTAAAGTTATTATTTACTTGGAATCAAATGCTCTGGCAAATGAGCTCAGCCGAAACAGTAAATAGAGCTTCAGAAGACGATGGCAAACTTGCGAAGGAAAAATTCTTATAACAGCCTAGACAACGGACCCTTATTACAAGAGAGTTAGGTAATCTAGGCGTAAAAGTTGGTTCATTTCTAATCAAATTGACGAATAAACCAGAAAATGACTCAAGCAAAAGCGAGAGTAAAGCTAAAATAAAATTCGACGCTTATGAAGATTTTTCTGTTGATGAAAGAGTCAACTGTGTCATTTTGAAATAACAAGTACACATCATAACTCAACAACCGAGAAATGACCAAACACGCGTCAGAAACCAACTGGTTTTAGCTTATGATTATTTGGCGATTCAACCGTGTCTGATTTTCAAAAAGAACGAACTTCTTTCGAACCGAGACGAAAGGATTGTTGTATAATGCATGGTACAATCTTCCCTTGTCTATTTCAGGGCTGTATATAAAGATGCTGATATTTATCTTCTGGATGATCCTTTATCGGCAGTAGATGCTCATGTTGGCAAGCACATTTTTGAGGACTGCATTAATGGTGAGCCCAATTTTACTTTTGTTTCCATTTCCATCATTATTTCTACAATTGTTCAAAACTAATATACAGGGTGTTCCGAAAGTCCCGGGACGGCTTTATAACTTTTGAACGGCTGTAGATAAAAAAACCAAACTTCGGGGATGTTCATAACTTAATAAGAACTACTTTTTGGCGTACCCGAAAATTCCGGGGGCACCCGTAAAGGGGGGTTTCGCCCCCCAACTCAAAATTTTCAAATGGTAACCCCCATCTTGTGATACCTTGTTTAAAAGGGCATAAAATTCTAAGACTTTTGGCGCAAACCGGAGGTCGATATCGATTTTCGTCTTCGATATATCGATAGTCACAGTTCGATTTCGACCCAT